>WHYT01017500.1:421582-438054 GCA_009806455.1 Tetrax tetrax
CTTGGACATAAGACATGGCCTTAGATGTCAGTAAAACTCCCCCCTGAGTGAATCCTGACCCTCGTGCTGTCCATCATCCCCCAGTTTGGCTGAGCCCTGCCCGGTTTGAGTGCCTCTGGTGCCTTGTGGTCACTTCTTACCTGGCTGTTCTGTGAGTGGAGACTGGGACCTTCCGGGGATGAGCCCGCGAGGTTTGTGTGGGGGTGTGTGTGGATGCGTATAAACACCCCCCCCCACTCTCGGTGTGTGTGTATACTCTGCAGTTCTTACATTTCCCCCTGTCAGTTATGCTCCCGCTGTCACCTGGCGATGTTTAAGACGATCGTTCGGGTTCGAACAGCCTGAACTGAACATCAGCTGGAGCTTTAGTTTTGGCCTGTGCTCTGTGCCCAGCTGGACGTGGCTTGTCACCGTAACAAGGTGGCGCGTGGTTCTGAATGAACGCTTAGCAGTGGCACAGTTATTGATGGGCACTCGTTTCTCCTTGAACTATCTGGAACTGCCCTGGTACTGTCACAATTTTGAGGAAATACGCAGCTTTTCTGTATGGGTTTCTGTGAATACGTACAGCAGCCTGGCTGGAAGTGCCCATGAGGAATGCCAGTGCCGTGCTGGTGTCCCCAAGTCTATTGCATTGCCCCCAGGAATTTCCAGTGTCGAAACGCTGCTGCACTTGATAAAGGCAGGGACTGAGTTTATAGCACGATATCTTCTCAACTTACATTCTTTTTCTGAACAAAGTAGAGTTTGAGGGGCTAGATAACAAACACACGTGACAGACAGGGAATCTGCTGCTGGCGTTCCATGGAAAACCATCGAAGTTTCCAAACGTCTCAACTTTGCTGTTATCCCTTAGGTGACTTCTCTTGGTTGAACCCCCCGAATCCGAAAGCTGCTGCTGCTTGCCAAGCTCTTGTGTAGCACACAGCATTCTGTAAATCTGCTTTGTTTCCCGTACTAAAGCTCTAGGAATTGCGTGACTCTAAAGTAACCATTAACGCCCTGAGCCTGGATAGACCTTAGGAGATCAAAAATGCAGCTGCCGCCCCCTCCCCTGTCCTGCCAAAAACCCCCAAACCCACAAAAACCCTGGCATATACGGTGCTCCTGGGTTGAGTACAAAAATGTTCCAATTATCAGCTTATGTGGTTGAGAAGGGAATAGGAACAAATATTTCTGGAGAAAACGGCAGGAGACAAACGCTTACCTTGGAAAGGTCAGTGAGTTCTGTGGAGCAGCAGTGAGTTTTACTGGTTGTGGATCTGGCCACATCTAGGTCCTGTGAGGAGCAGAGGAAGGGTTTGGCTGGGTTTTTGAATACAAGCAAGTGGAGACTGTCTATGGTTTATCATTCATACCTCCCTTTTCAAGTGCTCCCTCTTCAAGCAGCCTTTAAGCCTTCGAGAGGAAGCGGCGATACCTGACGGTGCATAGATACATGTTGTAGAATTTAATCTTCATGGCTGGCTGGAAAAGGAGATTGATGGTTCTGCTTCACAGCAGCACTCGGAGGACTGGGAGGAAGATTGTTTTCCCACATTTGCATTCAGCTCCTCCAAGTCTATCAGTTTCCGCTGAGCATAAGAATGATTTTGATTTTACACAACAAGAGTTCCCAAGGAGGCGCTAGATTTACAGGAGCGGTTGCCAAGGGTCTCCGAGGGACTTGGCAGATTTACAGAGTGGGGACATCCCATTAGTGTGGTCTCAATGGAAATCGAGCTTGATATCAATAATAAAGAGCTGGAGGTGCACAAGGACAGTGTTCAAAAGCAATTTAGAGAAGCCATGGAACATTTTGATTTGTCTCGGTGTAATTCCTCCCGCAAAAGGGAGTTCAGCTGTGACTGGTGGAATTTGTTTATTGTAGCTTTATGCTAAAAATATTGAAAATTGAGCTTCAGCATTATACTCCACTTTGCAAAGGTAAAATCTTGCAGGTGGGGAAGGTTTAAATGAAAATTATCAAAGAATAGGTTTTATTTTAAAAGAGTATGTATATCTTAGCCAAAGCTGTTTAGTAATGGACAAATATGGGCTTGGGGAATGCTTAGGTAGACCTTTGAAAAACTGTACAGATTTCCTAGATATTCTTTTTAAAGTCTATTTTAAAAAAACCCACCACACACTGTTATTTGCAGATCACGTCTGTGCCAGCACTGACAGTATTAGAAAGGCAACCGTATTTAGTTTGTTCTTTTGTTCTTTATAGAAGAACTTGCTGCCTTGTCTTCTGAGAGAACGAAAGCTATTTTATTTCTGAGGAACAAATGCTTTCTGAGTGAATCCTGCAAGATATTGGTTTTCTTTCATGAGGCCACTGTATTTTCCTTTTTGCCACTGTTTCTGAAGTTGTAGAAAATGGCAACGGAATGGCATTGCAAGGGCAGAGCTGCTTACACTGTGATTTGCTTCAAGTGGTCGAAGAAAAGAATTGCTGAGAGGTGCCGAAGATAGGGCAGCTGAGTATGTGAATGTCCGCGTACCTGCTAGCTAAAAACCACGTGTATTGTTGCTACAGATGAATTCTTTTCATTTACAAATGCACTGATGGTAGAGGTGAGATGGAAGGGCAGGGGAATAATCTTCTGTCTTCAAAGGTTATAGAGATGTTGTCTTGAAATGCATTGTGTTCAGGCTCCTTCAAAAGCTCTGGCAGCTTATTTTTTTTTTTTTCCACAATGTATTTTGGATTAATCACATTCGTATAT
Organism: Tetrax tetrax; assembly: GCA_009806455.1. Taxonomy (NCBI): domain Eukaryota; kingdom Metazoa; phylum Chordata; class Aves; order Otidiformes; family Otididae; genus Tetrax; species Tetrax tetrax. The sequence continues at coordinate 424,294 of WHYT01017500.1, forward strand.
TTGCAGTCAGGATTAGCTGCTTCCTCGCTCCATGCGGGCGGTCTAAAATTCACACTGATGGTGGGTAACGCTGGCAAACACATAGAGCAAACCAAAAAAGTGTGCAGGCTGATGGGCAGATTTCTTCCTGGGGGATGACAGAAATGTGCAGACTGAGGGCACTTGAGCTGTTAGGAGACACGCTGCTGTTGTTGAAGCAGAGAATGAGGAAAAATAGCTGTAATTGCACAAAAATACACCGGTTGTACTTCTCTTGTGGATAGGAAGACGTGAATAGCTGACACTGCAAGGGAATGGCCACAATGGAAAGAGTCCAGCGTCATCCTCTGGTCTCCTCTCTGGAAAGCAGATGAAGGCTCTCACAGCCCAACTCCCTGCCTGCCTGGCCGCACGCAGAAGACTTTGGCAGTGGTGGAAGAAGCAGTGCTGGAGCGATCGCCGTCTGGCACTGCCCAAGTGGTGCTTTCTCCTGCTTGGACCCTTTGGGATCAAAGAGTGGCCAAGGAATATAAAAGGGGTGGATTTTGTCCTTCATGCACCACTTTATTCCACTTGGTCTGGTGCTTTTTGGCTGGATGGTAACAAGCAGGTCTATTCTGAGCAAGTAAGCCATTCCCAGCAGGTGTGGGATTTGGCACCGGGCCCCTCAAACAAGCTAGGTCTGCGAGGAGAGCTTGCAGCTGAAGAGCTTTGGATGGCAGCAATCTCCACTTGAAGAACCTCACACTTGTCACTGGGCCTTGCTCACTTTTGGATTAGGAGCGTAAGCAAAAAATTCTGAGGTGAGGAATGCCGTAGCCATTTAAAAAAAAAAAAAAGCAACAACAAAACTTTTCCCTTGGAATTGTTAAGAACTAACATTGGGTCAGAATGAGGAACACAAGTGATTACTACACTTCGCATCTAGCTTGTGTCTGAGAGCAAAGTGTATGGCTGTCTCCAGATAGTTCTGTCCATCAGCGCTGTATTCATGCACTCCAACAGAAAATGGCTGGAGCAAGGAGATTTACATGGATACTACACACGTTAGATTATCAGTGATAATGCCGATTATCAGTGATATCAGCTCTCCTTAGATTATCAGTGATCATGCTGAGTTGGTTTCTGTGTGAAACGCCTCATGACCCTCTCTGTAGATTTGCTGGGCCAATTAAGATCATAGAATCACAGACTGGTTTGGGTGGGAAGGAACCTTCAAAGGCCACTCAGTCCAACCCCCTGCCAGGAGCAGGGACATCTCCAACCAGATCAGGTTGCTCAGAGCCCTGGCCAACCCCGTCTTGAACGTTTCCAGATCACACTGCTTTGTTTATTTTTCTTAAAGGCATTGCTGTGTTTGCATGTGAAGTAATTGTGTAGTTGTTTCTCTTCTGTGAGTGTAACAAGAATTATTCCCTACTCCTAGCTATGAATGTCAGTTGTACAGCAGTCTTCCTCCGTGATGTTCCTGCCTTCAGGATGGTGGATTTGCCCACGCAGCCACGAGAAATGAGCGGTGCTTTTCCAGCAGAAACTCATGCAATGGAAATCAGGGGGCTCAGGAGAGGCTGAAGTGTAAATGGAAAGCTGGGGGATCTTGGTGCACCCACAGCGGTGGACAATGCGGTGCCGAGATGGCTGTGGGAAAGCACAAAATGTTGACCAGATGGCAGCTGGGCCGCCATGACGTTCTGGGGAGGAGGGTCCCTGTTTTATCTGGAAAGCGGAGTCAGTTATTGTTCTGTCTGGAGGACAGGGACCACAAAAGAATGCTGCTTCCACTTGTTTCCTAGAGGCTTCATTCAGTCCCAGCTACGTAGCATCACTGTTGCTTCCACAAAGCAACTTCCCTTCTGGAGCAGCAAACTGAAATAATCTGCATCCCATTTCGAACGAGGCTCTGTGTTTTGTTTGAATGATGATGACAACTTCCTTAAAATCAGAGGTGAAATTCCATCACTGGCTGGATGTGCGGAAGAAATGAGTTGTGTTTGAGGATGTCTGAACCGTCTTGCAAATAAATGTCTGCAGCATCACGGTTTGTTTCTAGGGAACTTTATTTAGCAGGAGTGTGAGTTCTCTCTGCCATGTAGCAGCCAAGATTCACAGGTTTTGTGAAAGCTCTCCTACCGCAGGAATAAAGACCCTTTGTTTGCAGGGAGGGGGTCAGGAAGCATGCTTCAGGCTGTTGTTCATAGCGGCTGACGCGCGGTACAACACGGACGTGCCTTTGCTGTGGAATCTCGGATTGGCATCTCTGCGAGGAGGGGGAATCTTCCAGGGCAGCTCAGAGCTGACACTCTGTCATCTCGCCGTGATACGCCCGAAAAAGAGCCGTTGTGTGCGCTGGAGTGTGTTATGCATAACAAATGCTGAGTGCTGGGAGAGCTGGAAATGGCAGTTTGTATTCAGTAGCTGAATTATGCAAGGTGTGGAGTGCTGTCTTGTGTGGAACAGTCTCACTTAATGGGAATTTCTTTGTTAATAAAAGGCATCAAGATTTGGTCCAATGGGTCTTAAAAATGGTAGTGCTATTTGGGGATTTGATTGGCAGCTGTAATCCCTCTCCCGCTCTCCTCTCCATCTCTCCTTTCCTGGTCTCTGCCAGCCATTAGACCAAACCAGAATTAAATCTAGTCTTTCAGAACCAAAGCAGACATTAATCATTCGGGGTACCTTTTTCTGTTTCTAAGTCTAAGACAGACAGACAACTTAATCCCCCTGAAATGCACACAGAGGTATTTTTGGCTCCTTTGACAAATTCAGCCACATTATTTAATATAATCCAGGGGTGATCTCTTATCAACACTCTCCTAATGACATATATATTTTTGACATTCCCTTTGCAAATATTGTGAATGAATTGGAAATGTCATCTAGTGTTGAAAAAATGATGTTACTGTAGTTGTTTTTTCTTATATATTAGTTGCAAAAAAATAAACAAGCCTGACACATCTTCCTTCCTCTCCTCGGGTCTCCGAGCAGCGTGGCATCTCATGGTAGACAAGCATAGAAAATTTAGACTGGGAAGAACCTCTGGAGGTCATTGGGTCCATGTATGTGCACTGTGTGAGTTGGGTGTTTTTTGTTTGGTTTTTTTTTTAATTATTATTTGCCTACATTTGAAGATCTTAGAGAAAAATCTGAACAAATTTTATGCATATCAGTCAGGTTTCTCGCTTTCTCTGCTGCTTTCAAGTTGATCATTGAAAGGCAATCTTTGTCGCTATGGGGAGAGGAATATTTCTGTCCTCACTGCAATAGCTTTATGGCACGGGGCGCTGTTTGTTTAGGCTTGTGAAAATCTGCTCCGTTTAGGCCAATGCCCTTTTCCTTCAAAGTGGCGTGAGGTCCCAGTGGAAGCGAAGGATATTCACTGCTTAACGGAAACGAGCCCTCGTTTGCTCAGTCCCTGCAGTCTGGCAGTGAGTTTGGAGTAAGTCCGTTACGACTGCTGTAGATTGGCTTAGAGCTGAATCCGAGAACACTTCACCCTCTGTGCTGTGCAGATAGGAAATGATATCTGTCTGTGGAGAAATCTGGCTTCGTTTGCCCCTTGTTGTTTTACTGTATTCAAAGGGAGTCTCCATTTTCTGGTTCATTCCTGGAAGACGTGGCTTCAGAAGAGCTGGGCTATGTTGCTCATCTTCAGTATTGTGCAATACAGAAATATTTCTTTTCTTGTGGAGAGAAAATGCAAGGAATGGATTGTTGTCTAATAAACAGAAACGTGTTTGCTTTTCTTTAGGAAAATTAGTGCATTTTAGAAAGGAGATGATTAGTAAAGAGGAAAATGTGTAGAAATATAAATTATAGCTTTATTATTTCAATCTAGGTTTTATGGCATTGGGTTCTGGGAGAAATAAAAGGACTGACTGTGTGTGTGTTGGTATGAACAGGTGCAGCAATTGCTCTTGAAATGAGTCCAAGCAAGTAACATTAAGTCCTCATTTTACACCTCACTGAATGCTGTGCAAAGAGCAGAACTTCCCAGCAGCAGGAGCAGATATAATTCCATTGATAGCCTTGGCGCTGGGCCTATTCACTTAGACCAGTGAAGGAGTATCTGCTCATGCCTCAGTAAACAAAACCTATTATACTATGTAGGTCAAGATTTGTTTTGGGACAGTTCTCGGTCTTCTGAATGCATTCCCCTCCAAGGTTAACTCTGTGTTCCCAAAACCAACTTGTATTTCTTCAGCCTTCCGTTTCTGAGGCTGGAAGACTTGTGGGACCAGTATCATCTTGCTTCAGCTGAGACTTCTGGGGCCTGCACAATGGGGCAAGCGTTTTACTGCCAGAGCTCCAGAGTTCCGGTCAGGATCTTGGCATGAGGGGAAGGGCTCACAAGATGGGCACGTGAATGCACTCGCAGGAGCGAAGCATGCGGGACAGTTTTATTCCCTTTAGAAATAGTGTGACTCTGTAGGACCAGAGTGTTCCCAGCCTGAGACCTGGAACCATAGTGGCTGGAGAAGGTTCCTAAAGCCAAACACTACAATGCTGAAACAGGGACAGGTTTGCTTCTGGCTCGGTAGGTGAGTGAGAGTCCCCGGAGAATTGTCTGGGTAGTCACCTTCAGTCAGTAAAAAGAAAAGCACTTTAAAAAAAACACATGAGTTTACAATACTGAGTTCTACAAACTCATTGTTCACGAGGTAGAGGGGTGGTTTGGTCACAAAGCTGTAACAGCCTCTTGGAAGGGAGAGGGAAGGGATCCCTTGGAAGGGATTCTCTGTGCAGGTGAGGAGATGCCCTCTTGCCATCCGGGTCCTGGGGCAGCGGAGGGGGCGAGAGGGGTCTCTGCCGTATTCCCTCAGTACACAGACCGAGTAAAACAAACGATGGAGAGCAGCCCCCAGCTAATATTTCCAGCTGTAGCACACAAGTGATACAGCTGTGAAGAGAAGAGCTGCGGGGGCCAGTGAAGGACCACACTTGCCCTCTTGTCGAGGCGATCTGGCTCAAGTACGCAGCTTTTCGATTGCCGCAGTCAAACAGCTAGTGACAAAAAGGAAATATGACTGAGGGACGTTATGACATCTCTGACCTATCTTAAGAGACAGACAGCAGAGGGGACCATCCTGCCCACGTCTTCTGACACTCAGCCTTACTGGCCAGAGCAACTGCGCCTTGTCCATGGCCCTCATTCAGCTGTGTTAAACTTCTTGGGTGTTACCTTATTTTCAACCCTGTGCTTAAATCTTACTAGTTTAAAGTAAATCTTATCCGTTGTAGTAAAAAAAAAGAAAAAAGTAGAACTAGATTTAAAGAAGAAAAATGTGTACTTCTTATTAAATACTGATTAAGTTATTAAAAATTCCATATTTTGCCTGTGCCATCACTGCTATATACGTTTACTAGAAAGAAAATAATGCTCTGCTACGGAAAGCTGTGCTGTCTTAGAGCTCGAGAGGGCAGCGGTTATTTGCTTCACGTTTGGAAGGTGACATTCCCAGCTAGCTGGCCTAGAAAATTATTTTCCAAAAGTAAGACAGATTAGTTCAGGGGGGCTGTGGAGCATCCAGCGCTCTCCTTTGCAGCGCATTGCCGTGTCCTGGGCAGCGCATGGCCCGTGACCAGCGTTCAGCGGGGAGGTGACCAGAGATGAGCTGGTCAGAGCACCCCTTCCCTTTCCCATCTCGGGTCCGCTTGCAGAGCTGCCACTGCAAAATTCTTGTGTTTGGGGCTTTTCTGGAAATGGATCAGCTGAGCAAGGATGTTCCGCTGGCATACAATAAACATGGTGCCTCATCATGCTGCTGCCGTGGTGCTTCTGGTTTTAAAGAAGTGTTTCTATAGCATGCTGTACTCATTTCCAAATTGTTAGAAGTTAATGGACCCTGAGATGCAACTCAGGGATAGAAAGATGTTTGTGTTATTTGGGGGGCTTTTTGTAGCGCTTTTCATGTGTGATAGTTTATTCTTTTAGAGAAAGCTGGTTTGTAATTGGCTTTTACAAATAATATTTTTTTTTGTTTTACTTTTGCTCTTAGGTGTGACAATGTGCTTCAAAAACAGTGCAAAGGGCCATGATGCCAAAGTCATTATTCCAAAATAGGTAGGGTTTTTGCTCCACTATAGATGTGTTTCTCAGGAGCTAGTACTTGGCACTGTTACCCGTGTGGCTGTGGGACTTTCTTTTCAGCCAAGGGTTGGAAACTTTTCAATGGGAGAGACCTAAACACCACCGAGTCGCTGCTGTAGGCTGGGGGAACGAGCGTTAACGTGCCGTTGGTATTCTCTCTGGGTTTCTGACCAGCCTTTCAAAGAGAAAGTGTCCTCGGAGATTGACTCCTGTGACTTCTACTGAGCCCAGCTATTGTGTTGGGATTCTGGGAGCTGGAAAAGAGCACAGAAAGAAAAAGAGCATGGTCTGTAGAGCAGATAGATGAAAAGTAAGGCTTATAATTATGTTGCTCATTATTAGGCTTGTTCTTTGATTTAACAGCTTCCTGGAACCTGAGATACGGCACCAGTCACATCTGGGGTAGAATTTGTCAGCTGTTTGTTGGAAAAGAAGAGCTGCAGATAGACAGAATGCAATTACTGCAGCTGAAATTTTGCCAAGACTCTGGATTTACTTTTCAGAAAGTGCCAAGGCATCTTGCACGGTCGCAAATGATGACACTTACCTTTTGGATGGGACACAAGGATAGGCTTATTGTGAAGAATGTGGTTGCAGGAATAATGTGACTAGCGTATAAATAGCATCTGCGTGTGGTAGCGTTCCTCAAGAGGGGAGAGCGAGACAGCTGGGCTGCCAAGCAGCGCGGATAAACTGTGTCTGGAAAGGGAAAGTACTGGTTATGGGAGGACATAGGTAATTGGTGCCATATGTCGTTCCAAGCTTCTTTCTCAACTGAGCAGTCATGTATTCCAGTACAAATAACTGAAACTGCTTCAGACTCATCTGTAAGTGACTTTGCATGCCAAATGATAGCCTTGAGTTCTTTTGGACTGTGAAGGCCTTAATCCAAAAATCTCGGTTATTCGCCTTTTCGGATGGAATCGGTGGCATTGACTAAGGGAGAGAAATGAACGACAAAGACAAACCCCACGTGTGAGGCTGCTGAGCATCCTGGAGCCAGCAGTTCTTTGAATGCTGATGTCAAGTACCTGTATAATATTTAGTAGATGGTGACTGTAAGAGAAAATTGGGATTGGAAGAAGGAGCTTCCTTCAGTTCTACAGGAATGTATGCTACTCCAAGGTCTCTGTAAAGAAAAGAGGGTGAGACGGGATGAGAGGCAGAAATGAGGAATGCTGGAGGAGTGCAGGAGTGTGTGGAGTGCGTAAGGGATGGCCCGTTAAGCTGTACTGGGAAGAACAGACCTTTTCCAGAAGCATTAATCAAAATTTAAGTACTTTTTATCAGTAGGTAGGGAATGCTCAAATAGGAATGAGTGTTCAGAGATTTTGTATGTAAATCTGAGCTCTGGCTTTCTGCAGGCCACTGGAACAGAGCTTGGTAAAGCCCAGGAGGCACATTAGCAGTGAACAGTACCCAAGTGACATTTCAAACCTGTTGTTCCTGCTGCGTTATCTACAACACACGCTCAGACACTGCTTCTCTCTGTCTGGAGGTCCTCCAAACCCCAGCAAGAAACAGGGATGAGCTAGCACCTTTAGAACGGAACCTATGGGTGAATAAGTATATTGAGGCACTGGAAATTCAGAAACGAAGGGATTTCCTACACCACAAAGCATCAGCTCTTACTTACGACAGCGTGTAGTCATCTGCGGCTGCTGCCATGGTTGGAGAGGGTGTCTGCATGGATGTAGACTCCACTTCTTAGTATGGCTCTGGCTCACTTTTTTCCGTCACTTCAGGATTCCCAAAGAGCAAGGTGAAGAATTGCAATCCTAGCTGTCCCAAGGAGGAGTTAATCTTCTCCAACCGTGATGTGTTTCAGAAGTATGGAGTGGAAGGAGGGAAGAGTAGGAGCTGAGCTGCGTTTCAGAAATGCTTGTTCTTTAGACTTTCATCAATGATGAGGATTTTTCTGTTGTGGTGGTTTGTTGGGGTTTCCCCCTCTCTTTTCCTCCCCCAGTGCTCAGGCTGTTGAAACGTGACTACCTGTGGGAGTCTCCTCACGCCTAGTGTGGGTGCTGCTCTCTGGAACTGCTCCCTGTTGTTATCATGACCCTGGTTTCTGTTGGGGTCTGTAAGCTCTCGGACGGGTCACACCTGGCAGTGGAAACTTTGCCCAGGAGTGTTCCCAGTGTGTCTGGCAGTAGCCTTTCCATCCTAAGTAATGAACACTTGCCACGATACGGTTTGAAGAAAGTAGGTGATGGTGGATTTTTGGACTGGCGGGAGGAGGGATGTGTCTGCATTTGATTTTATATATATATTTATTTTTTTCCTTCACTGCTTTTTCAGAGAACTGTGCTCCCTAGCTGGAAGATATAATGGTTATATGAATTGCTATTTAATCAGGGATGCTAATTAAGTCTTAGCTCTTAGTGCTTTCATGGGAGAGCTGTATATGATTTGCAGTGCCTGGAATTGCAGTTGCAGGCAATTAAGCTGCGCTTGGCTCGGTAGGACTTGAAAGTGCCAGTTTAGGAGGGCTATATGGGACTGGGAAGGATCCGCCACCCTCAACCCTTTCTGTGGTCTGAGCATATTTGTTTTTATTATTTTTAAAAGGAAATAACCTAAAGCAGTGAGACAGTGAAGAAATACATTCATTTCAGATTTTAAGTAGAGTATAATTACAGGAGTACATCCACTTTTATGACACAGTTAATACAATTGTTGGTTAGATATAAAGCCCGCTCTTAATAGAAACCTTCCTTGGCTCTCCAGCACGGCTTGTTTAGTTTTACAATGCAGCTGGAAAACTGAGGTTCCCCGTCGTGGCTGTCTGCTGCCTCCTTGGATGCCAAGAAAGGCTTCCAGCTTATGGGTCTTGGCCACACTTTTCCATCAGGTGGGTCAGACTTGATAGAGTGGGTGCTCTTAAATGAGAAACTTTGCAAAGAACTAGAAAACGCGTGGAATCCTTGTCAGGCTTGTGTAGTACAGACAAAACCAAGGCAGGAGCTAAATTCTGCCGCAGAGAGCATGCAGCTCTGCTTAGGGATTACGAATAGGCTGGAATTTTTAGGTTTGGTTTTTTTATTTCCCAAACTTGCTATCTTGGTAGTTGACATCAGTGATACTTTGTGGTGGGCACCATAATCTGTGGTCCCCTAGCAGCTGGTTCAGTGATCGTGTCACAGCCTTACATCCAACGTTGTGCCGTTTCTGCGTGGCATAGGGACGGAAGGGAGAAGAAAAACCTTGTATGTATTTCTTTATCTGAATCCTGCTTGGAAAGGCAGGCCTCTCTTAGGAAAAGAGAGACATTTCGGATACTTGAGGCAGCAGAAAGAGAGCACAAGGTGGGCTTAAGGGGTTCTAGAGAACAAGCAGGGTGTGTAATCATAGCCAGTGAGACTAGGGGAGTTTTTCACTTTGTTTTCAGCAGAATCAACTCTTTCCTTCCCCCTTCTCCCTCCCTACCGTGGCAGTCCCTTCTCAGCAGGGCAGGAGCTGTGAAAATGGCAATGCAGAAGTGATGAAATAAACAGGGAGTCGGGAAGTAGTGACGTCATAAGGACCAGGAGCTCACCAAGCAAAGGTCGAACGGTTGGTCTCTACCTACTCCAGCAGCACAGGTTGGGAAGGTGACTTTTCCTTCGGCTCGGTGTGTTCATTTCCGTCGCTGGAGCACGCTAAACAGCGACGCGGTGACGATACGCTGACACATCCTGATGGAGGGCAGCAGAAGCCACGTTCTGCAGTGATGCAGCTAGCATGGGAATTGACAGTGCCAACGCCGTCGAGCAAATACACCGAACTCAGCAAATTAGCTGGGGTACTAGAAATGCTACAGCGGTGGAGTTGATGAGCTTATTCAACTGAGCTGCATGTGGTAGCTGAGCTGGCTTTTTCAGAGCCACTTTAACTGTCTTGGTGCTGGGCTGCAGAATTTAGTGTGGATAAACACTTTCTGTAGCTTCTGCTGGTGTGTTGTGTGCATCTTTACCGCTGAATTTCCTTGTCTGTGCGTAACAACAGTGAAGAAATCTGACGTGGGACCACCCAGTCTGCTCGGAACTACCTTCAGCTGCCTACACCAAATAAATGTTAAACAGGCAGAAATGCTGATGTAACAGTTGATAATAAATGGAGGCTCTTTCTGCTTTGCATCTTGGGGTTAGCTGACTGTCCTTCAGGATTCTTCCAGGTTTATTCTGGTTTATTCAGGTTTATACTGGTTTGAGTTTTGGCTCAAACTGCCCTGCCCCTCTTGCGATCAAACTCCGCAGGTGAAGCGGGAAGTTATTTACGTCAGAGATCATCAGACTTCAGATGCTAGAAGCTCCCCAAGAATCTGGACACCCAATTGCTGCTGAAGTGCTCGTCCAGATACATGTGAATTCATGAGAGAAGACTTTTGGACACTGCGAATTGCACTCTGATTTTGAGAGAGGAAAAGGACAGACGTTATGTAAGGTATTATTTTTTAAGGGCATAGTCCCAAAATTAGTGACCTTTGAGAACTGGAACGTTACCCATCATAGACTGCCAGACTGACCTCGGTACGGGACGAGGTTGCCCTTTGAAACATTTACAGCCACTCAGCCCCCTCCCTCTCGTTCCCGTGCATTTTGACTGATGAGGAAATCGTTATGGTATAGGGCAGGATATGGGCTTTGTGAAGAGGATGAGGTTCCAATTCCAGGTTAATTAATTCCTGTTTGATTGCTGCCATTTCACCTTTCTGAGTCTCAGTTTATAATTGCTGTAAAGTAGACGACTGATTCTATATTGATTATTACTGTTTAAAAGCTGTGACATGGAACATCCTAACAGCAAGGAATTCTTGCTGGCGAGAGAACTCGCAGGCATCGTGCGAGATCAATGTCTCCCTAATTTGTTCCAGTGTGAAAATACATCTTTTTCTAGGATCCATTCCACTTCTTTACCTGGAAATCTGCTCTTGAGGGGCTGTCTGGGCCACACTAAGGTACTAATTGCAGTAGAAGGCATCGATCCTAAGGAGCCACTATGGGAGGATTAAGTGCAATCTTTGAAGGGAGAAGCATGGAGCAGAGCATGTACTATGGCGTGGCTGCAGAGGAGTAGACGCTAATCCAGCCCCAATAATCCTGGGAGACTGGAAGCCTGCTGATGAACATCACTCATCTGTTATCCAGCAGCAGCTGAGAACACAGGTTTTCTCAACTGGCAAGAACATATGACTGTCCCAATTTTCAGGCTATTTTCTCAAATAAATTGAGAGAGAGTATTATTGCATCTGTGGCTGCCTGAGGACATTCTTCCCAGATCTCCACTTGAGAAATTCTGGCACAATCATCGAATTTGGACACCCTGGAAATAGGGGTCACTTGTTAATACTTGAATGCCAGAAGCGTGCTCTGTAGCGCGTGTAGGCATGGCTTTTTCCCGTGCAGATCCTCTGCCAGCTCGGATCAGAGCTCGGCATATTTTACAGGTGGTTAAGAGTGAGACTTCCAGATGTGCTTGAGGATCACAACTGAAACGGAATTCTGGATGACTTTGGAGTTTTAGGCTTAAATTTCAGTTATAGATCTTATCCAAAGCGATTTTTAAACACAGAATTGAGTACTATATAACTCTTGCTGTTGGGTCACATTGGGTTTTTTTGTTTCTTTCCCTTGCAAACGTGTCTTATCCACACATGAGCTTTTATCTGTGTTGGAATTCAAGGGGCTTAAGTAATTTTGAAGAGAAACACTAAAAATATGGTTTCTTGAATGAATCTGAAGCAGACTCCACTGATTGTGTAGATGGCTTATTACCTCTCCTGTTGTACGGGGGCACTCGGGTGATCATTGCCTTCAACGAAGAGCTTTATGCTCCAGCTGGAGTTCTTGGAGCAGCCCAGCTAGGGAGGAGGTGTGAGCTGTGGTTTTGTTGCTATTAATTTCATTAGGAATAGAGCTGTTGTCCAGGAATAGACTCAATTCTGGAATCAGAAACACGCACAGGCTTTAAGTGCTTTGGTGGAAAGGTGCTTTGATTTACTTTGAGAATGTCTTCATCAACATAGCTTGTGTTCCAGATATTTTAATGTCGGTTTTATATGTGCTTACAGTCATTAGTTTGCAAATGATGATTGAATTAGCAAATTAGATTCCTTCACCCTTGGCAAGTGCCACAAACCTTGCAATTGCAAGGTTATAAACGCCTGAGAGGGAGAAAAAGCAGTTTCCAAAACAGGGGGAAAAAAAGCCATGGCAAATTACTTACTGCAGCAAATGAGGTTTTGTCTGATATAATTAAATACACATAACTGGTGGGGTTTTATCTAGGCTGTCAAATGGGATTAAAGTGGTATCAGAATGAACGTTCAAATCCCCACGTGTGGATCTGGAAGAAATGTTTTTGGATGTGCTGTGTTCGGGCCAGGCAGATGGCAATCAAGCTGGCAATCCTGCAGGTTGGCGTGGGATCATCCGTTTTCAGAACAAGGGAAGCCACATGTGTGCTCCTACCTGATATGAAAACACATTTTTTTTCCTTTTTAAACCTCTTCCTGATGAACTGTGTGCCTTTAGAAAAGCATAAGCTTAACCTAATCTTCTCTGAGGACAAATCAGCAAAATCATACATCCCATGCATAATGTTTTTGCTCAGGTGGCTTAGAATTGAAGAATCACAGAAGGGTTTGGGTGGGAAGGGACCTTCAAAGCCCACCCAGTCCAACCCCCTGCCAGGAGCAGGGACATCTCCAACCAGATCAGGTTGCTCAGAGCCCCAGCCAACCTGGCCTGGAATATTTCCAGGGATGGGGCATCCACCGCCTCTCTGGGCAACCTGGGACAGTGCTCCACCACCTTCAGAGTAAAAAATTTCTTCCTTATGTCCAGTCTGAATCTGCTTCCTTCTGTTTTGAAACCATGACCCCTTGTCCTGTCACCCCAGGCCCTGCTGAACAGTCTCTCCCCACCTTCCCTGCAGCCCCCTTTGGGCACTGGGAGCCGCTCTCAGCTCTCCCCGGAGCCTCCTCTTCTCCAGGCTGAACAGCCCCAGCTCTCCCAGCCTGGCCTCACAGCAGAGCTGCTCCAGCCCTCTCAGCATCTGCGTGGCCTCCTCTGGACCCTTTACCAGTCAAACAAACGGAGGGGAGAAGATAGCTCTCTCCTTTGGCTCCTCAAGAAAGAAAAGCCTACTGAAAATATACCTCTGGAGATCAAGGAAATTTGTGTTTTGTAGTGACTGGTACTAAATAATTAAGTTTCTGCCTTTGAATGAATAGCTGTCATCTTAGAACATGAATGGCCAGTGGGTTGAAGCTGAAGATTTAACGCTTTCTTTTTGACGAGGCCTGATACATTGCTAACGAGGTTTCTCAGGTCCCTCCTCTGCCTCCACAAACAGCCTGTTTGCTGGCCCGTGTGAGCAAGAAACCGGGCACTTCACTTACCCCGGTGGCGTGTTTTGTCTGGGATTTCCAGGTTTTCTACTTCTCCTGCCTGTTGGTCTGAACTCCTCATCAGCTCAATTATCCCCATTAACTGCTGGACCAGTGTGGCATCAGCGTCACCAACAGAGCTCTTCCAGAACTGGTGAGCACTGGTTCTGGGGCTTAGACTTCGAGGGGATAGTTGTCCCAAAAGCTGACGGTGGTTTTCAGAGTGCAGCCTTTGGTTCCAAATTGTCCTGTGTTTTCCTTGGTGTGTTGATGTTTGCCAGATGGTGTCCTGTCTCTCTGTCTTTTTTTTTTTTTTTTTTTTTTT
>WHYT01017500.1:438104-465343 GCA_009806455.1 Tetrax tetrax
GATAGAAACCAAAAATTGCTGTCTTTCAGTTATGAGTGATGTCTTCTGGTAAGTTTGCTGCAAATAAATGTGTGGGGTGGGGAACCACCAAACTCAAAAACAACAAAGCAACCAAAAAACCAAACAGAAAAAAAAACCAACCCAAAAATCAATTCCTTCATGAAGTAAAAAAACTCTTAGTCTATGTTTATACTGCAGTAAGTGGAGAGTTTGTCTTATATTTAAAATTAATGACTCTGTGTGAGAGCTAGCCATTCCTAATGGCGCCAGGCAAGAAGAGATTAGAAACAGGTAAAACCAAAATTAGAGTGATTGGTTTACAATGTGTGTGCCCTCTGTACTGGAAACCTTTGTTCTACATGTCGATATATTTAAAATAATCCTAAATATAATAATGCTAAAAGCTGGTTGGAATCATCATGCAGCCGGAAGGTAAGAAACGCCTGGGTACGTTGTCAGCCGTGTAAATGGCACGGGGGTCGGCGAGGTGGACAAGAAACGGAGATGAGTTGGGGCTGCATGCAGAGCCCCGGGTCTGCTGCCTTGCCAGGAGCAAATCTGAGCCCCGTTGTCACGTGTGGAAGACTTGCTTGGAGTGCATGGAGAAGATAACAGCAGGTCTAGGGTATTTGGTCACAGAAAGCAGTCTGAGATGCTGCTGAGTTGTTAAGGGAGCTGAGGTTAAATACACAGATGCAAAATACACAGAATGCATCTGTGTTTGGTTCAAAGTGATACCAACATTTTAGAGGAGAATCTGACCCACCACTTGTCTCGAGACGGGCTTTCGGTATAATCTTAGGGTCACGTGAGGTGGGGATGAAACCTTGCCCCGTTGGTGCTGTAAGGCACTTGAGCCGTTAGTTAAACCAGCGATGACTGGGTGTCATGTTCTGACCACTTGCAAGATTCTCAAACTTACCTTGAGCTTTTTTTTGCTTTTTTTTAAAGTGAAATGAAAGCAAATAATTCCATTTATCTCCTGCCTTCAGAGTGAGCTTCCCGATTGTTTGTCCTTATCACTTCAACCCAGAAAGTTTTACAGATTGCTGGGCACCTCAGTATTGCAGCTTCAGATTCATTGTTTGGCTGGAGGAGAGAGGGGAGAATTTCTTGTTTCCTTTCAAACTGCTCTTAGTTGAGAACAAAATCCCATTTCAATTTGAAGGTTCGGATTGAAATTTGAGGATCAAAGAAAATGGAAGAGAAAGAAAGCATGGCTTTAGCTTGGAGCTGTATCTGAAAAGGTAACTCAGGGCTGCTAAAGTGGGATACGGGGTTTCGTGGGAGGAGGGAATGAGCTGCAGTAAGGTGATACGAGTCCGAGGAAGCTTGGCTTGCATGAAGATGGCATACCCAGCCTTGGAAAGTGTGGACCGTTACCTCCTCGTTTGTCAGAACGTGTTTCTAGCCCTGACTCCGATGCACGGCGCTCCGTGGATCCCGTCTCCTGGGTGGGTCTCCAGCGTTAGACACCGTCCCACGCTGATGTCATCCAAAGCGACTTGCCCGCTCACACGGAGAAAATCTGATCTCCGCTGTGCCGAGATGTCATCCCGTGAAGAGCAAGTTGGCCGTGGCACTTTTAGGCAGTGTTTTCAGGTTTAATACAAACCCAAATATCTCCAGATTTAGCAAGTGGAGGTGGCAGGAGGAGCAAAGGGAAACAGCCAGCGCACAAATGCAGCGTTTCTGTTGCCCAGACTCTTTTTATTAAACCACAGCTTTTGAAATTTTGTGACTTTACATTTTCTTCATCAGCACTCTGCAGAAGTTGTTTTTCTAGTCCTTTTGGTTTCATAGTGAAGCATGAAATTGAAACTTGTGGGTTTGGTTTAGTCTTTTTTTTTTTTTTTTTTTAAGCTAATGAAAAGAATTGTGAACACAGTTAAGTTTTATTTCTCTCTCCCCTCCCTCCACGGGTGAAGATACACTGTTAAGACTTAACAACAGCCTTTTCAGATTGGATACCTATTTTAAGACTATCTGGTCCAAATTTGACCAGATTGGGTACTGGGAAATTATAGGTTGAGGAACAGTGTGCACTTAGGGAAATGCTGGATGTTTGGGTCAGATTCTGTGAGTTTTGGCTTTGAAAGCATGGTCAGGACGTGCGGTGGGTAGCCTTGCCGTTGCCGCAGCTCCCCGCGTTGCGGTGGGCTGCCTGGAGCAGGGCAGCGTTGCGAGCGTTGATACGAAACAGGGGCGTTCATGGGCTTGCGATGGGTAGTGGGTGCCTGTATTAAACAGGGAAACCTCTGCCTGGAGTGATGCTCTTTCTGATGTATTCTGACATGTGGAGCAACATGCTTCCAACTACTCTTGCCCAAAACAATAACACTTAAAAAAAAAAAAAAAATTTACACAGTGACAGATGGGCTATGCTTACAGACATCAAACAAGCCAAAATCCCAGGAGACTTGATCAGCACGTAGAGAAAGAAGGCTGAGTGTTTTATATCATGTTTTCACATCGTGTTGTCGCAAAATAAATATGTTGGGCTTTGGGGACGTGGCAGCTCCCGATGAGTTAGGCAGCGTGCGAGTTTTCGTAGCCTTCTGGCAGCATCAGTAACCCCAAGGTGATGGTGCCCCGGGACTGGCTCTGGGAGGCTTGGCATGGACGAGCTGAGGGCTGCTGGCCTGGCAGACTGGTTTCATAGAGCGAGTCCCCACCAGCCTGTGCCAGCTGCAGACCCCCGGCCATCGTCAAAGGAGCAGTTTGGGGCGCTCGCAAAGAGGGGTGCTGCTGACCCCCAGTCTGGCTCAGGCAGTGACAGCCTTCGGGCAGCGCCGCAGGGCCACCTCCTCCACCTCCAGGCAACCTGGAGATGGCGACCTGCCGGCACGTGTGGCTGTACCATATCCTCTTTGAGAGAAATAACACGTGATTGGTAAAAATTAAATAACAAACGCTACCTCCAGTTACTTACCCTGAGATTTTGGGGGTGTTTTTTTTTTTTTTCCCCTTGAGTAGAGGGAGGCTGTGGTCTTTGCTGGAGCCTTTATTGGCCTTCACAAGGCGAACAGTCTTTCACACCTAGTCATTTGTACATGTTGGAAGTCAAAAGAGGCTGTTAGGAAAGCGTAGCAATATTATTGTTGAAGGTTTGGGGACTGCACTGGGACTCTGCTCTGCATTCTGCCCCAGACCGCTGCTTTGCCTTTCCATTGCACTCGCTGCTCCCTTTTTCCGTCCTGGCTTCCGGCGTTGGTGCGTCTCCAGGGCCCCGTCCCGGCCAGCGGCAGCTCGGTGCCTGCACGCGGGACGGCCGAGCCGCCCCCTCCCGCCCGCAGCGGCTCCCTGGAACCGGCCCAGGCGGAAACTGCTGGGGCAGCCGTATCGCAAACACCGAAACCAGGGTGCCAAACGGGCCAGCAGATGGAAAGGCAGATGGGCAGGCTGCTCAGCACCCTCATCTCCTCGCAGGCGACGGGGAGAGGGTTGGGTGTGAGGAAGGGGTCTGCAAGGGGAGCAAACCTTGTGGCAGTGCCTGTAGGTGAGAACCTGGTTTGATCCCTGCAGTTCGGAGCAGGACAGTAAATCACCGCTCTGCTAAACTTGTCTCTGCCTTGCCTCCGTGGCCAAGAGGGAGCTGGTTCGGTGCGTTGGGTCCTGGGTGTCAGCACGGGGGTCCTGGAACCTGTGCTGGCGTCAGTCAGCATGCTGGCTCTCACCAGTCATGACTTTCTTGGAACCTCTCTGTGTTCCCTAGCCGTTGCATTTTCCACACGGACGGAACAACAGCGTGGGCTCTGAGGGAAGGCCTTTGGGTTTGCCCAACACAGATGCTCATGAATACCAATTAAGGCTGAAGAACGATACCCAAGACCCGATACTTAGACAATTACCCTGCTTTATAGAACATCAGAGGGATGGGCCACAGTCGGTAGGGGAGTTCAGATCAGTGTGGGAATGCTGCCCTTAGCGGATGGGTTTTCTGGAGCAAGTCTGACTAGCTGACTGCCATGACGTTAGAAGTCGGTGTGCGGCTGCAGTAGATGGTAATTATTATAATTTGTTGCTGTAGTCAAATTCTAGAAGCTAGTAATAGAAATGGTGACAAATACTTTATTGGAAAGAAACACACCCATGGAAACAACAAAGCAAACGCCGTGTTCCATAAGGGAGGAGTCACCAAAACGTCTGAGGTAGGTACCCCACGCTGTAAGGGGCACTTGTGTCTGCTGCAGATGGCTAGGAATCTCATCAGCGTTTGGCCCAGAAATGTTTTGATGTGTGAACAGAGCGTAGTAGGGGCAGATTGCACTAATGTGAGCTCAGCAATTACATCCTCATATCATGTACAACTGCCCACAGCCGTGTTCAAATGACCAGTGTTGACTGGGAGCTGACGTTAGTCAGTGTAAAAGCCTTGCAAGAGGCTGGTTATCAGCCACTCGATCGTGATAATTTTCCTGCTCACCATGGAATTGTTTCTCCTTGCCTCTCCCTCCATGATGAATTGTCTCATTTAAATAAAAACGATAGCGGTCCAGATGGGAAAATCATTACAGGGTTACAAGAAAATGTTGCAGCTTTTGAAACAGACTTCAAGCAGACTCCCGAGATTGTCAGGATAATTCTGACTTGTGGTGCCGGTGTGTTTGTCTTTACTGTTACCTTAACAAGAACAAAATTCATTGTCTTTCAGAAATAACCTTACTACAGGCTGTATGAGCCTGTGGGTCAAAGTCAGCAATATTTGACAGAGAAGAACCTAAAATCTTAAAGGCTTTTATTTATAAGCATCATAAAATCAATTAGAGGCAAGAGCAGACAGTTAATCCATTTCCTGAAAAGTTGCAGTGTACAAGCTTGTATGAGACATCAGAGAAGTCACATCGCAGTGTTCCAGCACCAAGACAAAGTTCAGCAAATATCAATCACATTGAATTCCACTGCAAGATGCAAGCTTGACCAGTCTGTACCTGCTTAAAGGCATTCAGAACCGCTTCCTTGCGATGCATTCGTTTAGATACCTTCGTATTAATTGGATCAAAGCCCTGGGTTTTTAGGCAGCCCCGCCTCTCGTTACTGGAAACGACTGTCCTTGTTACATCAATTAGCTGAGGTGACAATATTTATTTTCAGTTGTGTTACTGTATTTGAAAAACCTCCAGTACAGGCAGCGCTTTGGGGTAACGTTTCCGAAGCAGAGGTGACTGAGGGGGCGGAGGGGGGTGTTGGTACCCCTCAGCAGAGTAAATGTATGGTGTGCGAAGAGTTCAGAAGAAAGAGTAGAGAGATGCAGAGATCTCTGTGCGCGGCTGGCACAAGCAGATGCTCAGAGGATGTGTAATTCAGATTTTTTTCTGCAAGCGCTGCTGTTGTCAGCAGTGAAGGAACCGTGGCTGGCTGTGCAGATCTCGTCAGAGAGATGCTTCAATCTGACACGCTTGCTCCTCTGGATCTCATTTATTATTTTTTTTTAAATCAGAGGGAAGTTTAAGTTAAAGTCAAAATGTAGAATTGTATAGAGAAAAAGGAAGCTTTTAACTTGAAAATAAGCTGCTATGCACAAGCAACCAATCTAATTATGACAGTACACACAACTCTGGTTTGGGCCAACTTCAGCAGGGCTGGGATGCCGGTAGGGTCCTTCCTCTGCTGCGGCGTTATCTTTGGAACACCTACTGTGCTTTGCTGGCTAAACATGAGAGTTTGGCTGAAAACATGCCACGTTCCATTAGGCAGTAAAAATATTAAGAGCTGCTATTTAGTTTATGCAAGCTAAACACAATGAAACCATTACAGAAAGGCTCGTGCCTTTAAATTAATCTGCAATCGAGCGGTATTTTTCAGATAAGGCCCTGATGCTACCAAGCTGCTGTCATTTCGTATCGCAAAACACCAGGCCAGCTTCAGTTCCCGTTTGCTCGCTGTGGTTTGCCAGAGCTCTGTGGAGCGCTCCGCTGGGGAATCGCGTACGGACCGATTTTGTCGCAGTGATGCCGGATTCCTCATACTCGTCTTGAGAAATGAAACAGGGGGACAAGCACGGTGGAACACTGCTGAAACTTGTGATGGCTTTTCATGAACGGCAAGGAAGTTCAGAAGAGGTGAACCGAAAGAAAAGGAATTAGTCTGGTTTTTCTCCTTGTGGGTTGTTTTATTTCTTTGTGGGTTTTTTTTTTCTTTACATGATGTGTTTCAATACATGATTTAGCAATTGTACATAAAGGAAATGTCTCCTCCCATTAAGAAGCCAAAGGTGGCGTGGTTGCTGGTTGGGCCAGTGAGCATCACACAAAGTCTGGAATCAAAGTGAACACTTTGTGGAAGTCCACGTAACTGGGCCAGCATTTTCGTGAGAGGTCTGAAGTACCAGATCTGCTGTGAAACTCAGCATATGCATGGTGTTCTCTTGACTTGATTGCCCAGTACAAATGGAATCGTAAGTGCTTAGAATCTTAGAATCATAGAATGGCTAGAGTTGGAAGGGACCTTCAAAGGTCATCTAGTCCAACCCCCCTGCAAGGAGCAGGGACATCCCTGACTAGATCAGGTTGCTCGCAGTGGGCTGAACTGGAGTACCGTTCAGGTTAGAGGAATTATACCTTCTCGGTTTTATGAAGCCAATGTGGCATTTTATGTAACAGCATTTCTTGAGTGGAGCTGCCCTAGTCTTGCCTCTTGCCGTGTGTGGAGCCCTTGGAGCTGCTGCGCTCCGGGGAGGGAGGAGCACAACGGGTCGGGGGGGTGGGTAGTGCACTTTGACTGCAGTAACGGCTCATCGTTTAACGGGACTGGGGCTTCCTGCTGACTCTGTGTGTGTTTCTGAGCTGCTCTTGATCATCACCTTTTGATATCGCGTGTGAGAGATGATGGTAATATTGCTGCTCGCTTTCATTTTGTGTAGCCAGTTCCAACTCCACTTTTATGCAGACGAGGAGAGAGAAAAATGCTTTTATTAATTAAGTGGCACGCTCTTTGTTCCAGTTTCCCTGGTTATGCGTATTCCCTTGGCTGCTATGTGTGGTTGGCTCTCTCCAGTCATTCTTCTCCAATGTGTTGGTGGTGCAGGACAACCAGATGGTATCCAAACCCTGCTTTAGAGGGCTTTCTCCTCTTGGCTGAGCAGCCCTAGTAACCGAAGTCAAGGAAGCTCTATTGTGCTCAGAGGAATGTGGTGGGAAGCTACTGTGCCCTTCCTAGCACACTCGGTGTTGGTGTGAAGGAACCGGGGGAGCAAAGACCAGCTTACTTAAAAGGTCTCGCCATCTTCTTCCCCCAAAGCGTAACATTGCATAGCCAGTGCCGTACCTGCTCTGCTGACAGCCGCAATTTGTATTTCATTTTGCCCAAGCCAACCCACAGAGCTTACGTAAGTGTCTTTCTGTCCCATTTTGTGTCAGACCAATTTTAAATTTCAATCCCAGTGCTGTGGGATATTGCCTAATCAGACTGGAGAGCACGTACCGAGTATCTGTACTGCTGTGTCGCCAGGTCTCCTAGATTGTTCCACGTAAGTCATAGTTTTTGAAGTATTGTTGTATGTAAAAAGCGTGGATTGGAAGTTAGGGGCTACTTCTGTTGTTGTAATGTATCATTCTTAGGCTTGGGGGAATTATTTTTCATAGCATGGGAAAACCTCTACTTTCAAGCCTATGGAATGAAAGCATTTTTTCATGGTCTGATGCTCGTCTCCTGTATTGCCATGTGTGCACAAATGTCCGTGCACTGATCCCGCTGACAGTAAAATCTCCAGCGTGGTCTCCAAACGGAATAATGGCATCAGCAGTCGTAGGGCAGGACAGATGCAAACTGGTCAGTCCATGTTCCTGCTGGCTTGGTTGTTCCGTTCAGAGGTCCAGCACCGATCCTTTCCTGGAGTGCCGCTCGTGAGAATGAGTCAAACAAGAGATGCACACACATGTGTCTCTCTATGTAGTGCTGATTTCTTTGGGGTTTTTTAAACGTTGCTTTGGGTTTCTTTTCCCACCCATCTTCAACGCACTCAGCCCCTTCCAGTACTTAGAAGCTCCTGCTGATGCTCAAGCACAGCCCAAATGTAAATGACAACGACGACGACAATCGAATCCAGTGCAGGACCTGTTTGTAAAATACTGCAAG
The DNA here is from genome assembly GCA_009806455.1 of Tetrax tetrax. Lineage (NCBI taxonomy): Eukaryota > Metazoa > Chordata > Aves > Otidiformes > Otididae > Tetrax > Tetrax tetrax. The sequence goes on from WHYT01017500.1 coordinate 446,181, forward strand.
GCCCTGATGATCCTCAACTTCTCCGCACAGCCCATGTTGGCTGGAGAGAGACACTTCAGTTCTGTCTCCTCATCAGCAGGTGGTGCTGGCGACCTGCACACTGGTTTGTCGCTCCAGGCGTGGGACCTTGGGCCGCCCGATGTGTGGGAGGGGAGGTCAGGATTTCAAGGTGGTCTCAATCCAGCCTCAGAGCAGGAACCCGGTTGTGCCCGTACAATGATCTGTATTTCCTCACGCAGAAGGAAAGGAGTTACCTGAACTGCTCAAACTTCCGACTATGTACCAGGGTTTGGTACGCAGAATTGGACAGGCCTGCATTGGAGTATGGAAAACTAAGCCCCCAGTTTTACAGAGGGGAGATATCTGTGCGCAGAGGACCTGTGAGGACGTGGAAGTACGTGGAGGGAGCTTCCCTCCTTGAGTCCCACCTTGAAGTGGAACAGAGAGGGAAGTTACAAGCACGATCCGTGTTTCTCTCCTCATCCCAGCGTACGGATAGCTGATTCTTCTTCAGCGCCCAAGTGAAAACCTTTTTAAGAATTGTTGGCTGTGGCCTTACAATACGCATTATTACCACACAGCGATCTGAAAGGAGAAGTTGAAGAAAAGCACAGTTTACAACAGAGCCTTTACATGGTTTTTAATGTTTCTTTTAACGTAATTTACAATTAGAAGCGAATGGCAAATAATCTCAATCTTCCTTTTCACAAACATGTAGATAAGATTGTTGTTGATCTTTGCATGACCTCGTGGCCGCATTGCCAGAAGGTGTAGCTTCACACCAGCAAGGGATTTTTGGTGGTAATCTCTGTTTTGGGGACTGGTGACTGGCAGATGGTACAAGAAGTTGTAGAGAGGAGCTAGACCGTAACGGCTTGTGAATGGGCATGCAGCAGACATGCAGTGGACACCAGTTACTGTGGGTTTTCCGGTTGAAGTGGAGCTGTGGAAGTTTCCAGGAGTGGCACGCGCTTTGGAGTTGACTGAAATGGCCTAGGTCATTTTTCAGAATGTGTATTTGCTTCCTTGATTTTTCCTTTCTTCATTTCAATTCTGAAAATTTATGTAGTGCCGGGAACGGGTTTGGGAAAGGCGCAGGAATGCACCCCACAGCAAGAAGCAGAAGTGAGGCGTGATCGTTGCAGCCCGTTGCCTTGCAGGGTTTATGGTTTAGGCTCTTGCATTAACAGCTGATGACCACCACGTGTAAAACTTCACCTCATTACCCAGGAGTGCGTCCCATTCCTTGAGCTGGAAAGATGTTTTGGATAACTGCACACTGCTCATAACTTTTGAAATCCACTATTAGAGGTGGCAAGTGCTATTTCGTGATAGCCACAACTGCTTGTGAATAAAGGAGCTTTACAGTTGTGGGAGTCACCCTTCGGTTTTTTAAATGCGGAACAATGACATGGAATAGTTTCATTGCCCAGGCGATCTATGTTATTGCCCTTAGCTATGTTATTTACTGGGCTGTTAAATAGAAATCCTATAGAGAGAGATATATATAAAACCTGGGCTGTACACTATGTACAATACAATGCTGCATTTTACAATTTATTTTTTTTTCTGTAGACTCATGAGAGATCTATGGAAAGACTGGTTTGGGTGGGAAGGGACCTTTAAAGCCCACCCAGTCCAACCCCCTGCCAGGAGCAGGGACATCTCCAACCAGATCAGGTTGCTCAGAGCCCCGGCCAACCTGGCCTGGAATGTTTCCAGGGATGGGGCATCCACCGCCTCTCTGGGCAACCTGGGCCAGTATTCTACAACCCTCATTGTAAAAATTTTTTTCCTAATATCTAATCTAAATCCACCTCCCTCTGTTTTGAAACCATTACCCCTCGTCCTGTCACACCAGGCCCTGCTGAAGAGTCTCTCCCCACCTTCCCTGCAGCCCCCTTTGGGCACTGGGAGCCGCTCTCAGCTCTCCCCGGAGCCTCCTCTTCTCCAGGCTGAACAGCCCCAGCTCTCTCAGCCTGGCCTCACAGCAGAGCTGCTCCAGCCCTCTCATCATCTGCGTGGCCTCCTCTGGACCCTCTCCAACTGGTCCACATCCTTTTGATGCTGGGGGCTCCAGAGCTGGACACAGTGCTGCAGGGGGGTCTCACCAGAGCAGAGCAGAGGGGCAGAATCCCCTCCCTTGCCCTGCTGCCCACGCTGCTGGGGATGCAGCCCAGGATGGGGTTGGTTTCTGGGCTGTAAGGACACATTGCTGGTTCATGATGAGCTCGTCCACCAGTGGAAAAAAAAGTAGGGGGAAAAAAGAGTAACTGTGGCTTGGAAATAGTTTGGGGGGGCTATGTTAGTTCTGCTCTGTTCCTTACTGAGTCAATAAGAAAAAATTCTGAGGGCAGAGCCGAGCTCTTGGACAAGATGCCCTCGTGGCATCGCTTTTCCATCAGCAAGCTGTCTGGTGGCAGCATGTGTCGAGGTTGTGTGCCGTACTGCTGAAGCCAACCAGGATTCCCTGATCTTGTTCCTTGCAGGTGGTCCCAGGAGCAGGTGCAGGAGCGCGGGGTAGCCCAGGACCTGTCCCAGCGCCGGGGGCTCGGGGAGTCGGGGTTGTTCCAGCCGGAGGCACAGCTGCCCGCGCGAGGAGGCGCCAGCCGCAAAGCTGCTGTCCACGTGGACTGGTGGTGAAATCCCACGCCCGGCCGCTGCCAGAGCCCCTCCCGCCAAAGCCAGAGACATGGCCACCAACGGGACGAAGGTGGCGGACGGACAGATCTCCACGGAAGTTGACGCTTCCATCACCAATGACAAGCCCAAAACCTTGGTAGTAAAAGTGCAGAAGAAGAAGACGGACCTTCCAGACCGAGATACCTGGAAAGGGAAATTTGACTTTCTTATGTCCTGTGTAGGTTACGCCATTGGCTTAGGGAATGTGTGGCGATTTCCATACCTTTGTGGCAAGAACGGCGGAGGTATGTTTGCTGTTTCATTCTTACAACCTCTGATATATTTGCACATTAAAACTCACCATAAAAATTATCAGTTTTGAAATTATCAGGGTTTAAGAGCTTTTCCATTTCTGTAGGTGGGGTTTTTTGTGGGTTTTTTTTTTGCTTTACACTTGTCCAGGAGCCATTTTGGAGTGTGGTGCTCTACTTTGAGTTTATTTTAACTTCTGGTTGGCAGGTGCTCTTAAAAGACCGTAAGGCATTAGAGCAGAACGAAAGCGCATTGCCCTCCAAGCTTTGAGAGCCCTCTCTTTCGGATTGGGTTTCTGAGAGGATTGCGTGCGGGCTGTAATACCGACTCTGAGCTTCGATAAAGGCTAGCTCCGGCTGGAGAGCAGCCAGTTCTGCTGAAAGCCTTTTGGATTTTAGCTTTTGACTTGAACAGAAAATATTGAAATGTTGAGGAGATCTATTTTTCCCTTATTTTCACCTCTGGAGATACTGGTTCAGAAGTCTACATGCGCCTTCCACTAACTTTTTGGACAAGTTAAGAGGAAAAAATTGTGTGTTTCTTTCCGAAGATCCTAGGGATGGAAACAGTTGGTAGTGTTTTTCCTGGCCGTAACAGACTTTGTCCTGTTTCTCTCCAGGTGCGTTCCTGATTCCCTATTTCCTTACGTTAATTTTTGCTGGAGTGCCGCTGTTTCTTCTGGAGTGTTCCCTTGGGCAGTACACGTCTATAGGAGGCCTGGGGGTGTGGAAGCTGGCGCCCATGTTCAAAGGTGCAGTACCAGTTCGCATTACTTGCCATTACTTTCCAAGGTGCACAAGGACATTTCTTTATGCCTTTTTATTTTTACTTAAACTATAATTTTCTAGAGAAAACCCTAATTTTCTGAGGTGTAGCTGACAATTTTGAAAAGTACTAGGATATTCTTCATTCCCCATTAAAAATAGCAAGAGTTAGGCATTAGAATTTCAACAAACTTACTTTTGAATTTCAAAAACTTTTATTTTTTGCTAGGAATGTATCAAGACCATTCAAATAGCATGCTAAATCTGGCAGCATTTGTCTGAGCAGGCATGGGACTCAGTTCACAGCAATTTGCTAATCATTGTTTCTGTTTGAGGTCACAGAGCTTTGTATCTCCTGTTGTTCTTTACTGAAATTCAAAAGACACTTCAAAAGGCACTTCCAAGATGGCAATTTCATGCTGAATTGCTTAAGAGAAGCTTACTCCCTACTTAGATTTTTAGCTAGTTTGAGGTTTCTTGTTGCTAGAACCTCAAGGCGTTAATCTAGGTTCTGCATAGACCTACAAACCTCACAAACTGTGCTCTCCACCCTCTAACCCCAAATCCTTTGATGCCTGGAAGCTCCCGAGCTGCCTCCTGGCCCAGCAGAGGAGCAGGTTACACACAGACTTACAAATCACCTCACCCTGAGGACTGCCAGTTAGCACAGGGTGGGAGAAAAGTGTGTTTGGAGTGGACTTTGTTCTGGGAAATTCTGTTCTGGGAACACCCAGAGAGATGGAAGTGTTTCTCACAGGTAAGCATTTAAACTCTGCTGGGGTTCCTGCTCTTGGTAGGGGACACAACGCGAAGTACAGACCTTGCTCTGCGTTACGCTGGTTATTGGGGCGCTCGCTCCTGTTCTGTGCCGTGTGGTAACTGCCGCCAGCCTGAATATTTTAAAACACCCCTGAGGACAAGGCGTTCTCCCTGCGGAGCCCCTGGCAAGTCTTTAGTCTGAGATGACAGGGTAGCGTTGTACCAAGCCTTGGCCGCTTTGATCAGCGCGCGGACTGGCTAGCTGGGCTTACAGCTCATCCTCGCCGTGCAGGCCTCTGCCAGGAGTTGCGGTGGGACCGCTGTTTCGGAGAGCGGGCTGATTTAGCTCTTTCCCCTAGAAGCAGCGGCAGATGTGAGCGCTTACCGCACCGCACAGAGGACTGGACGCTGGGATTGAACTGATGGGCGACTGAACTATCGCCCCAATTAGTGACCATTTTATAACGGTACTGCTGGAATTATAGCTTGGCTTCTGCAAAGTTCCGTAACTGGTGTCTGCCCCACGTGCTGTATTTGTCCTTCTGACCTGCAGCCATTCAGCTGACGCTTGTCCAAACATTCCTGAAAGTTCTCTTCTCTTGTTTCTTTTTGTTTTCTTTACAGGTGTGGGACTGGCTGCTGCAGTCCTTTCCTTTTGGCTAAATATTTACTACATTGTGATTATTTCCTGGGCCATATACTACCTGTATAATTCCTTTACCACGGTAAGTGTGTGCGTGGAACCGCTTGTTGAATCTAAAGCAAAGTGATTTATAGACAGCTGATTAATCTGTCTCACTGTGAAAGGGTGAGGGTAACACAAAATGCACAGAGATCAGTAGGATAAGCCATTTCTTACTAAAGGAAAACAATTTTGTAAAAATCTCTCCTGCTCACTTCTCTGCTCTCCTGCCAGGCAGCTGCGAGTCACGCTCAGGCGTGGGCTCCTCTGCCTCGGAGCCCGCAGGCAGCCAGTCGTTCTCCCAGGAAAAATTCCAGTGTGTAACTGATTTGGGGTTTTTTTTCCTTCAATAGCAACCACACAAATGTTAGTTCTTTGGGAAGTCATATCATTGCAATGTGGTTTAATGGTGGAGGGGTTTATTGAAGAAATCTCCGTGCAATGGAAGGTCTGTGGCTTGATTAGCTCTGAACTTCCATTCATTTTTTGCTTTGTTTTTGTTCTTTTTAACACTATTTTTGGCTGCCTTTTTTTCCCCTCTAGGATGATTCATCAGCTGAGTAGGTCTTGTCTGATTTGTGGGTTTTGGACATCTGAGGAAGCATTCTTACATAAGACTCAATAATTAATGTATTGTTGTTCAATTTTTGTGTCTTCTACTAAATTCTGTTCATGCTTGCTTGTTGTCTCTTGGCCAAGTTTGCATTAATTACTGTCTGGGAGCGACATGATCATTTCTTTTTTTGTTATCCTCAGAACTCTTAGTGGTCAGTCGTAGTCTGGAAGTGGCCCATGTTAGATGAATATTGACTTCCAGTTCCCTTGCAGCCTCTTGTCCTTGTATTTAAATCATGCAGTACCCCGATACAACATTTTCTGTGAGAGGATTTTCCAGGACTGGCCAACAAAAGAACATCTAAGTTGTATCTGAATTAGATTAATTCTAATGGATATGATATGTAAACAGGCTCTGCTTCTAAGAACTTCTGAAAGACAACAGTGTAACGGGCATATGTAGGAAACAGAAACTTTACGGTTTTCTAATTGTCCCCTGACCTGAGGGGAAAATGGAAATCTGTGATCAACGGCCATCACGGCTTTATCAGCTCCAATGCGACAAGAGGTGCCAGGACCTCCAGAGGGTCCTTTCTGCTGCCCTTGTTTCTTGTAGTGCGCTCGGTATGCTCTCACATGCTGAGAGGCCTATCAAACTCCAGAGCGTTTGGAGTGATACATTAAAGAAAGGAAGAAATATCTTCACATCTGAGTCACACAATTGGTATGGAGTTAAATAACTTCTGTGGCAGAGATGAGCACGCTGCAGAACTCAGGGTATGTTAGTTCTCCACTCAACTGTCATTTCTAGCCCAGAGAGAGATACCTGAGGTAATGCTTCCTCAGAAAGCAGTTGACTGTTTAGGCTTTTTTCTCTCTCTTTCTTAACAGACTCTTCCTTGGAAACACTGTGAGAACCCATGGAACACTGACCGCTGCTTCTCCAATTATACCTTAGCAAACACCACCAACATGACAAGTGCCGTGGTCGAGTTCTGGGAGTAAGCCGATAATTTTCCTCTCTATCAGTCCTGTGCATATGCAGGGATCAGCTTGTTATCATTCACACGATGTCTTCTGAATTAGTTGTCAAATACACCATTCTGTTGGCTTATTCTAGACGCAACATGCACCAAATGACGGATGGATTGGAAAAACCGGGGCAAATCCGATGGCCGCTAGCAATTACTCTAGCAATTGCCTGGATTCTGGTGTATTTTTGTATCTGGAAGGGGGTAGGCTGGACCGGAAAGGTAAGATTAAAAAGTACTGTAAATGCCTTTCAATAAAAAATGCCCATTTTACTGAAATATTCTGAAAATTCTTGAGGTAAGAGGCACTGGGGACAGTTTTGCTGGAGTAGCTCTGTGAAGTGTTTCGTGTCCATGTTCTTGAGTTGATCCAGCACCATGTTTTTGAAAGAGCTGGCTCTTCTGTAGCTAGCTCTGGCCACCGTCTTGGATGGCATGTTCACTTACCTGGCAAAGCCAAGAAGACGGTATAAAATTGCCTCAGACTTTGTCCGCTTGTTCTTGGGATGAATATTCTAGCTAGTCTGGATAGCAACAGAGTGAGGGTGCAGTGTTTCGGCTTCAGTGAGAAGCGTACATTTGTTGCACACTCTTGCTGGACTTAGCTATGTGGATATGTGTTGAAGCCGTATCACATAGAGGAGCTACTCCCTCCTTTCCTTTCACTAAAGGAGAGCCAGAGGTGGTTCTTGCCACCAGCATGCTTGCATGTGCTCCTCCTTGGAGGCTGGCTGGTTTCTGAATGCAAAATAGAATTTACTAAAGAATTAAAGTCAATTATGCTATTGACTTTCTCCAGGAATGAAAGGGCAACAGCGTCTGACATTGGCATACACCTCTCCCCAAAATGACAAGAAGAAATCTTAGGGAAATGAAAACGTAGAGCCACGAGGCCTGGTGGCAACTAAAGGCTTGGGTTATAAGACCCCGGGCCTGGTGTAGAGGACTAGGATTTTTTCACACCAAAAGAATGAATTTTGCATCTTAGGTCTGTTGGCAAGGTGGTTGCAACTGTGACCCACTTGAAGCTGCATGGTGAACGTGGCCTAGTTGAGCTCAGACCAAACCAGTTCATTTCTCCTGTCTGCAAAGAAGATGGCAAAAAAAAGGGGCTGACTCTTTGAAGTCTGACTTCATAGTGTCTTTCTTGCCTTTTCAAAAGAGTAGGATCCTGTGGGGCAATTATCTCATAACACAGGTGAGGAGAGAGTCTTGAAAATACAAGAGCAAGCAGGAGAAATAAACCATCAGCTGTTGCTCTAAAGCAGGGTAGGAGTACCTGAACCTTGTGCTTTAGGGAGCTCCCCTTGTTGAGTATAAAAAAAAGAAAAGCATGAGCCCCTTGTGCAAAAACATCCCAGTCCACCAAATTCCGCCCTCAGGGAAGTCGGCACAGCCGCCTCCCCCGTAGACTGGGTGCGCAGGGCGTTGGGCAGCAGGCGCTTCCTTTCCACGCCCAGCTCTCCCACTGGTAAACGCTTCGGCTTCAGCAGTCACCCTCAGTTGGTGCTGCAGCATGTGCAGGGAGAGAACGTTTTCTGAAGTGTTAACGAGCACAGATCATTCTTCCTTCCACACTTACAATGTCTTGTTTCTTCGCATCAGGTGGTGTATTTCTCTGCTACTTACCCCTATGTTATGCTGCTTATCTTGTTCTTCCGTGGTGTCACGCTGCCTGGAGCAAAGGAAGGCATTTTATTCTATATAACTCCCAACTTCAGTAAGCTTTCGGACTCTGAGGTAAATATCCAATCCTTGTAAACAGAAGTTTCGCTGCTAACTGTTCACCTTTCAGACTTATGACCTGCTCCTCAAGTGCAGACACAGATTTTTAAAAAAAATTATTTCCTGCAATCAGGTTTGGCTGGATGCTGCCACACAGATTTTCTTCTCCTATGGTTTGGGTCTTGGCTCACTGATTGCCCTTGGAAGTTACAACCCCTTCCACAACAATGTTTACAGGTAAGCAGACAACAGCACGTACCGCAGCGGCACTTCCTCTCAGCTGGTGCTGGATTCTGTCTTTCTGTGCACTGTGTCACGGGAATGAAGTGTAGTATTGGATCTGAACGTTAGATGTTACACCTCACAAGGAATGAGACGTGTAACTGCGTTTACATAATGGGAGAGACAGTATGACTTGTCCAGCATGAAATGGAACCCAAACTGTGAAATCCTAAATCATGAAATCTCTTCACGGGAAGAAAGAGTAACACCCTGATGAACAGTAGCACTGCTTTACCTGCTGCTTAAAGCCCCTTACCTTTATTTCAGGGACTCCATCATAGTGTGCTGCATAAACTCATGCACAAGTATGTTTGCTGGCTTTGTCATCTTCTCCATCGTTGGATTCATGGCTAATGTCACAAAGAGGCCTATTGCAGATGTCGCGGCATCAGGTACCCAGTATCTTTTTCTCTAAGTTGTTTGTACGTTGTATCCAGCTGCTTCGTGTAGTTGTTCCAAATCCCCCCCTCCCCCAAAACATTCCTCAACACCCTGTTGTTCGTGTCGCGCTTGCTGATTGCAAGTGGGAGCACGTTGCTTCAAACCTCTGGAGGCAGCACCAGCGAAATCGTTCCACGTGGAGCAGGCTGCCCAGTGCTCCCCGAGCTTTGGCTGGAGAGCGGGCAGCCAGCGACTGGCGCCGGGAACGCTGACGAGCGCTGCGGAGGGGACGCCGTGACGAGAGGTGGCAGCACGGTTAGCTGCTCCGGTGCCCCGCTGCGACATCAGGTCTTGCTAAGGAAATTCTTAAAAGCAGACAGAAAGGAGAAGCCATGGTCGTGTGTTTTAGGAGCCTGCACTCTCAAATTCCGTCAGGTTTTTTAATTCCTGTTACTGATTAAGGGTTAAGCCCTTTGAGGTCTGTTTCTCACCTGCTCAGCCCTACAGCTATCAGCCAATTTTATGGCACCCTTTATTGTGAAAGTCACTTCAGATAGGGCAGTAAGACATCCATGGCAGGATTCTGCTGCTCTTTGCAGTTCCTTGTCTGTCTTCCAGATGAGGAAGCTGACGGGAGCGGAGCAGATGGCTGCCCTGACCCAGCTGGCATACCAGGCTCCTGCACCAGTTCTGGCCACGGGGAGGGTTCTCATCACTGCAAGCTTGGCTGGCAGTCACTGGTGGACAAAATATGTGTTATTCCACTAGCAAACATACCCATCGATGAAATGGTCCCTTAGAAAAGAGTTTAAGCCTTAAAAATAATCTTCAATAAACTACACGTACAAAGAAATTAGCAAAAAAAATTATGATGGCACGCACTGTTGTCAAAAAATGCTCTGGAAAGTCGGTGGTGTGTGAAATAAGCTGCTTGGATTTATGTATTTGATACAGATGTAGCTGCATAAAGACTATACCTGCAAACAAACCAATATTTTTACATCACATTTAGCTCCTAAATACGTTTTAGGGTAATCGACTTTTCAAAGATGCACATGATCTCCTGTGGCCAGTAATTGCAAAAGGTATTTGGAAATCTGTCCTTTTAATTAAGGCTCCTGTTTCTCCTAGGAAGCTCAGCATCCGATGGTTTTTTAGCACCAGGAGACATGTAGTTTTGCGGTCTTTTATACAGCTTTGTAAAACAAACGATATTATCAAAAGCTGTAGCTGCATTTTGGCGACATGTCCAACAGAGTAAAATGAAGAACATATTTATCTGACGTTTATTTGCTTTTACCGCTGCCGTTTGGAAGGCATTCCAACCGTATCTGCTACTGCTGGCAAATGATTGTTTCAAAATCTGTATTGCATTTACTTTGACAATTTGGGTGTCTCATCCCAGTCCTTGCTTCCCTGCTCTGGGAGCTCTGTATGTCCAACCAGTTAGCACAGATGGGCTTACTGGGAATGAAAACCCAAAAATCGGGAACCCTCCTTAGGTGCGGCCACACTGACTTCATTTCTCTGATTATTTAGTTTGCTACGGGTTTCACTCTTAACCTGACATCAGCTGGTTTCCAGCTAAAACAAAAAGGGCTCCTCCTTTTTTAATAAGAATTTAATATTCTCCTCCCAGCGCTGGGACCCCTGTCAGCAGTTAGCAGGAACAGAAATGAGGAGGTTTGTGGGTTTGCCTGTTTACAAGTGCACGTTTTATTAAAATGTGTGTTATAAGATAATTCCTGGAATGGAATAGCAGATGGGAAGAGTGTAAACGCTGGAAAGTGTCCTCTCCATTTCTGAGCTGTCTTTGTTTCTGCTCCACACTGCTTGGTGCCAAGCAGAAGGTCACGGCTGGCAGTAGGGGAGGGAGGGAAGGCTGATCCGTGCCCGGAGACGTATCCTAGCCAAGGAGAACGTCTCGCAGTGTCTCTCGGGAGCAGCTGCTGAACGGCAGCTAGGGTTCTGCTTGGTTGGTTGGGTTTGGATTGGGGATTTTGTTTGTTTTGGTTGGTTCATTTTTGCAGGACTGTTCAGTCGGTGACCACCGATTAATCTGAAATCCCTGCTCAGATGCTGCAGCTGTGGCAGACTCATTCAAACAAACCCAGAACCTGTGCATCAACAGGAGCAAATAATCACACCACCAAAGCCGTCCCATTGACGTGTTCTCTCCCGTTTCTCCTCCCAGGCCCTGGACTGGCGTTTCTGGCTTACCCAGAAGCGGTGACGCAGTTACCGATTTCTCCTCTGTGGGCAATACTCTTCTTCTCCATGTTGCTTATGCTCGGAATTGACAGTCAGGTAAAACTGGCGTAAAAATTATCCACGGAGACAAATTTTCTGCGACTGTACCGTGCAAGGTTGGCCTCTGTCTGTGCATTCCGCACTGCCGGCGGTTAGTGGTGCAGAACGGTTTCTGAAATATTAAGATAAATAATAGGAGGTGCTAAGGAGAGCAAAGAGGTTCAAGGAGCCTGGGATAGTAAAAAACAGTTCTGCTTTATCATGAACTGTTGGAAGCATGTACAAAACTTGCAGAAAATTTATTCTGCAGACTAAAGAAACCTTCTTTGAAATCTTAACCGTTCAGTCATAATATTAAAAATACCTTTGCAGTGTTCATCCACGTAGCAGACACTGGGATATGCTTTATCCCAGATGCCAGAGAGATTTCTGAAAGGCGACTTCAAAACTTACCGCGTGGAGGAAGAAGATGCAGGGCACATTTCATTTTAGGAATATGAATGTCAGGAGCACATTCAGGAGGCAGTAGGCTCCTTACTGAGGACGTTCTGCGTCTCAGCGTGTTCCAAAATCACTTCCCAATGGTAAAGATTGAGATTGTGTTGGCTCAGGCCTTAGCTAAGCGTTACACATGGTGTCTGACAACTGGAGATGAATGGGGACACACAACCTAGAGGCTTCGCAAATCCGTGTAGGATATTCTCCAGAGTTACTGTCTAGATTAAATACTTAAATAATGAAATAATTAAGTCGTGCAATCATTAGAAAAATGTTTGTTGCCAAATGAACAAGAAAGCACACGGAAGAAGCAGCAGCACAGGCAGGTGCGTTGCCCTGCTCGCAGCCCGTCGCGGTTCCCAAACCAGCACCCTGCGTTAGGAGCACAGCCCTCGCACAGGAACACGTCAGTTACTGCCTTCGTGCTGTACTAGTCCTTCAGTAGAGAAAACTCAGCGTTTTCTAGAAATCCAAGTTGACTTCAGCCTGTGAACCGAAATATGAAAAGACCAAGAGGGCATTTTATACTGCAATGTGAAAGGAAGCTGAAAATTTATGTTTTCCATTTCTTTGTTTTTCAATCAGCTTCAGGCTTGACATTAAAACCTATTGCTCAGTCTGGGGAGAAACTGCTGTGAAATTAATTGGGTCAAAAATATTCTTGAAAGAACTTGTCTCTAGGCAACTAAACAGCTGAGGAAGGTACTCTAATATTATTTGAAAAGACTCTATATCTACAGCCTGTCATGCTTTCTTCATTTGCTGTCTATCAGTGAAACATTTCACACGCTACAATTTATAGGAACTGTAACTATTGGTTAAATTCTGATTGCACTGCTGGAAATTAATACAACTTTACACACATTTTTTCATGACTGCAGCCATCATAATCATAACATTTATTTTCAATATATACCTACGGAGAAAATCTGAAGTGTGGCCATGCTTTCCATGTGGAGGACCACATCCTCAGTAAAAATCATTTCTGGGGATACAGATTTATTACATATGAGAATCAATCCCGTGTCTTTAACCTTCACCCTGAAGCAGTAATCTTTAGGCTGTCGGCTTTCGCATGTGTGAGTAAATCACAGAAAGGAGAGTGGAAGTTCTTGAAGGATCTGGGGGTCAACTCTAGGTTGTGCAGCCTGCTGTCACAAGAGCGAGCGCTTTCTGTTCATAAAGCACAGGCTATAGTTGATAGTTTGGAATTTTGAGTGTTTTTCTAGCTGGAAATCTTTTTGCAGAGACCTTTTTAGACAGAAACAAGGATGTGCAGAAGCAGTGCTTCCACTGAAGTCAAGTGAATTTTTGTTTATCGTTTAATGGATGGAGCCTTAGGCCAGTGATGAGCCCTGTTGAGAACTCCTCCCCTGAATGTAATCCTGCTGTTGTGTTGCACTGCGTTGTATTTTGTGTCTAACTTTACTTGCAGTTCTGCACTGTGGAAGGATTCATAACCGCTCTGGTGGATGAATTTCCTAAGTTACTGCGCAATCGAAGGGAGATCTTCATTGCTGTCGTATGCATTGTTTCCTATCTGATAGGGCTGTCCAATATCACTCAGGTATGTTCTGCAGAAGAACGTGGTCTTATGTCTGACATACGTAATCTGCTCCTTCCTCCACTCCAACCAGGAGTCATTGCAGACTGTGGAAGTGGCAGGGACCTATCATCAACACTATCTAAAGACTTCAGGCAGCAGACATTCACGTACCGCTGTAAAATTCCCGTAGCGCGTGGATGCGGTTTGTCCTGCTTCATGGTTCAGGCGACAGGAAAATACGCGTCTCTCCAGCCTGCCTGGCACTCCGAGACGTGGTGGCTGGGGTGTCTCCACTGCTTCCTGTCATCTGCTAGATTCTGCAAACTATTTGAGGGAAATGATTGAATTATTGAACAAAAAGGAGTAGAGTGAAATTAAACCAGTTAATTGAATTCAGCAGTAATGTAATTTTTGACAGTATTGACCTCAAGCATTATAAGACTTTAGTGTGTTAGCTTTAATTAATTTACATTAATATGTCCCTAACCTGTTCACCACTGTTAGTTTGTAGCTTGCATTTTAATCTATCTTGATATCAGAGTCCTTATTATTTATTTTAACACTTCCTTCTTATGTGTTTTAGGGTGGAATCTATGTGTTTAAGCTTTTTGACTATTACTCTGCCAGTGGGATGAGTCTCTTGTTCCTTGTGTTCTTTGAATGCATCTCGATATCCTGGTGCTACGGTAAACAATATGTTTTTATTTTTTCCGTAAGTTTTGCACATCATAAGGCTACTTCACCTAGTGATTTCGTCTTTTGTGTGTGCACGTGCTGAGGGTGAAACTGAAATTGGCCTTGTTTCTTACGCATTTAATCCCACTGGGGACTCAAAGTTGGCTTGTGGAAGGTACTGCAGCCTCTTTAAAACACCCCGTGTGTAAGCCTGGAAGTCAATTAGTCGCTGAATAGGTGACATCTCCCTCTTTTTTCCTCATCCCTCTTCCTGGGAAAGCCTGGCTCCTCAGAGGTGTTAGATACTGCGGCTCTCAGCATAATGATTTAGGTCTTTTGGACTTCATAATGCTGCTCTTCCAGAAATGACTCTGTCACTCGAGGATCTTGCCGTGAGAGCCAGGCTCCTTGGGCAGTTGTATTTTGCAAATTTGCCCTAAAATATCCCGAAGTCTGGACTGACAAGCTCTGGGTGTAAAGATTAATGAATACGTATGATATTCTTGCCCAGAGTATCTGTGCATTTGACCTCAGTTCTGTGGTCACTAGTCCAAGGACCCGCTCCCCTGGTTGCTGAGGCACTTCAGCTTGTCGTACAAAGCTGGTCCAGAGCCGGGTAACTGGAGTCTTTCTGCTGCCTTTTAATCTGCTTCAGAGGATGGAACAGCACTTTACAGGCAAGAGATACTGCCTATGAATCCAGCAGATGCGAGTGGAAAAGTACACCAGCTCAAAAAATGAAGCCACCAAATACAAAGTTCTGAGTGACAGGATAGATAGACAGACCTTTTAGAAGATGAAGAAGTGCTGGTCAGTCCCAGCAGCAGCAGGAGGGCTACTCTGATTTCAAATGCAGTTCTGTGATTATGGTGTGCATATACGCACCCAGAATGGAGCAGGTTAACACTAGGGTGGATTTTTTTAAAATTTAATTTGTAAAATATCATTTTAAATCTCTGGTTCTAGTAAGACTTAGAGTTGAAGTTAACCAAGGGTGATTTGTTGCATCTGACCTTCAGATGTGCAGAATTCCTCAGCCTTTGCAAAGGAGTAAGTGTGCTGGTCAGTTAGTTACGATATGGAAGACTGAGAACAAATGATTCTTGGTGCTTCTGAGTTGGCACAATTGTTTCCCATTCAGACAGTTGAAAAGTTATGTTGGGGGTCTGTACAGAGCTTCCCAACATCATTTATGACGGTGTCTCTCTGAGACACTGAGCTTTGAACTGAGTCAACCATCTGATGTGTTTCTGTACTGTTTCCTATTTCTGTATTTAGGTGTTAACAGATTTTACGACAACATCCAAGAGATGGTGGGATACCGACCCTGCATCTGGTGGAAGCTCTGCTGGTCATTTTTCACTCCTATCATTGTGGCAGTAAGGGCAAACTTTTGTTCTGTGATTCCACGGCTGTAAATGAGGTGGGCTGTGTACCGCAGCGTTGTCGTTCCCACCCTCGCAGGTTCATGTGAACTCTGACCTCATTCCTCTTTTTAAGGATTTGAGCGATTCCATTGAAGGTGACAGGCAAAACCCAGTGTCGTTAGAGGGAGGCTGTGCCCTCTAAGAAAAGAAGCCCTGTGCAATTTCAAGATGTTTATTAATCCTCTGGAGATGGTAACTAGTCAAGAGTCTGATTGGCAGAGATAGAGAACTGTAAGAAACAAATTTTGACCATTTATTGTATTTTTAAACTTTACCAATCTCTTTAAAGTCTAAATTTTCCATATCCACAAAAATGCCCAACTGAATTCCTTCACGGGCACTATTCTGGTAGCAGACTGGGATTATAAACCGATGTTCTTCTCTCATGGGATTCCGTGGAATATATTACCCAGTTTATACTACATTGCTACTGGGTTTTCTGGCAAACCTTGCAAGGACTTTGTGCACTGGAAACCACAGCACAGTCTTTTCCTGCTTCTACGCTTTACCCAGTTACGCCCATACGGGACATTTTGAAGTTATAAGCAAAGTGCTGTAAATTTCCTGCACATGATGTAGTCAGCTCGATGACCAATATTGTGTGTCAGACCTACCAGATTTCGCCTGTCTTACGAAGTCTTCAGCAGGATTTGTTGTCCAGTGCGCGTTCGCAGGTTATGTGTGTGAAAATACAGTGTTAACCTGGAACGTTGAGATTAATTTTGGTAAGAAGCTTCTTGGGAAACTAGGGAACTATCTCCTCATCCCTTGTTATTGAAAAATTCCAAGTGGTTTTTGAATTTCCCTGGGTAAGTTCTGTTATACAGACCAATCCGTAGCCGCTCACTGAACCACGAGTTCCGTTCTGGCTGCCCTCATTTTCCGTTGTGCGTCTGCTCAGGGGATCTGGACCATACCAAAGCCTCTGGGCCAAGCGCTTGAGGCAGTGATGCCGGAGATGTCAGTGCAGAGCTTTAAAGAACATTCCGTATTTAGAGCCTCTAGGAACCTGTTGCTGACCAGTACAGTAGAGCTGTACGGATACAAATATTCCAAAAAACTTCACGCTTGCAGTTCAGTCATTTACACGTTCCCACACTAGAGATCAAGCTAGCAGGGCATCAGCCAGTGCTGTGGGCTGGCATTTGCCTCTTTTCTGCCACCTCCACCTGAAGGCTGACCTGCAGGCCCCATCTGCGAGCCCCGGCCCGGCCGCCATCACCAGGGACCAAAGGAACCCTTTTCTCCTTGCCTGGAAGCAAAGGCAGGCTTGACGTCCACGTCAACCCAGAAAACCTCTGGAACACGGAACACAAAATCTCATCCAGATCTTCTTTCCTGCTGTATTTTGCAGGGGGTGTTTATCTTCAGCGCTGTCCAAATGACGCCGCTCACGATGGGAAGCTACGTTTTCCCCAAATGGGGCCAAGGGGTTGGCTGGTTCATGGCTCTGTCCTCGATGGTGCTGATACCGGGCTACATGGCGTACATGTTCCTCACCCTGAAAGGCTCCTTGAAACAGGTAAGGCTCTCGTTCCCGCCTGCGTGGCCCGTGCGCACTGGTAAAAAAGAGACTGGGCAGTTATTTTCTACTGTGTATTTCCTGTGGCCTCGCTTGCTTAGCCCAGTTATTTTGTGTCAAGCCGAAAAAAACATAACGAGAGGAAGACAAGACAGCGTCTGTACCGTCCGTTGTTAAACATCACTCGTTGTGTGAAACGTGGTCCGTCTCTCTGGGCCTTGCCAGCTCCAGCCCCTGCACGTCGCAGCTCCTCACGCCTGCTGAACACAGCAGCCGGTTACAAAGCGTGTAAGTTTGTCCGTGTTCACAGAAGATGTACTGCCACGTGTCAGGGCAGGCAATGCTCTGAGGAGCCGGCATCGGGACTCAACCCACCTAACTCCCGTTTCCAGGAGCCCGCTCGCAGCGACCCTGCGTAGCGTCTCCCTGCAAGGTGATCGGAGATCTGAGCTCCTGTTCTGCGTTACGCCCGTTCTAAATCACAACGGCTGCCGCCTTCTGCTGCAGCCGAGAGCGAGCACGGGTAAAATCCCGGGAGGATGTGTTCTGATTACGCTGCACTTCCCTTTAGCCTTTATTTTAGGGACTTCTATGAACAGTTACTTCATGGAGAACATCAGAGGCCCTTTTCCCGTCGCACTGTGCTCTTGCCCACTCCCCGATTCCTTATTCCCGCTGTTAAAAGGGGATGACGCCTCGCACGTGAGAGGGGCGTTGTAGGGCTTAACTCCATTGTAAGCCCCTCAGAGAAATGCTGCTAAAGGATGTGAAACGTTAATGAGGTTATTCACCGATGCCCTGTTCTGTAATTATGTACGATTGCCACACTTAATTTTTCTTTTTTAATCTGGGTGCATCCTCAGTTTTCCCTCTCCAGCCAATGATCTCATTCTGTGCATAGCAGACATTTCTTCAGCGTGAGTGCGGAAACACACATCTCTGTCCCTTGTAATGGTGGGAACCAAAGAATGTCACAAGGAATTTGCCAGAATTTCTGGAATATTCTAAAAGCAGCTGACAGAGCCGTCTTTGCAAAGGGACAGATGATCTTAAGCAGAATTGACGAGTAATGCCTCATGAATTGCTCAGATCTTGATCCAAATATTTGTCTTCAGCAAATTTTAAAAGACTCAGTGATGCTTCAAAGAAGCCTACCCAAAAAATTCTGTTGTTTTTTTTTTTTTTTTTCCCCCTGCTTGTTCTTAGCTCCTACATTTTGAGTAGCTTTCCCCTGGTCTGACAGAAACCTTTACATGCAAATGGAGCATTGTTGCTCTAAAATATGGCTGCTTCTTCAGCAGAGTTGTAGAAGACAACAGTTAAAGTTCCTCATCTCAGTCTTGCTGTGGATTAAGGTCTCAGTTTTGAAAGTGTTGTCAAATGATCGGTAAACAGTACGAGGAGCCTGCACCACGCAGGGGCTTTGACGATCGAAACGGGGCTCGCTTTCTCGATACGCACGTGAGCTAGCAGATAAGCTTCACGAACTGAGAGCACAAAAGGACTAGGAGAGACAGACTAGAAATAAACCGGTCTTAAATACAAGTCTACTTTACCTCAGGTCCAGCTTTGAGTCCCTGCTGCCCACCGCAAAATTGCAGCCCCTCTGCCGGAGCTGTGGGCTTGCAGCGGGGTCCCTCCTCAGCTGCCCCGCACTGCGGCGTCTCCTCGGTTCTCTTCCCTAGGCGTGCGCGGTCGTTAGTGCCTCGTGGCATCCACCACGTCGCGTGGGGTCCTTCAGTCACTGTTGTGTTCAGAACACAGCTAAAACCGGTTTTAGTGTATGTGACTTGCTGCCTTTTTGGGCACTGGGGAGATGGATGGGACTTTTCATTTTAGCTCCAATACCTACACAGGATTGCTTTTTTAAAAAAAAAAAAAAAAAAAGCTTTGGAACAGTTTTTGACTGCCTCACATTTATTGTTGCTCTTTAAACAGCGCATCCAAGTAATGATTCAGCCAAGTGAAGACATCACTCATCCTGAAAACGGGCCAGACCAGGCTCAGCAGAGCAACTCTGCGAACAAGGAAGCCTACATCTAAACTTCTGTGTTGTAAAAGTACCAGTACCGCTCCAGAAAAACAAAAAACATGGTTGAATATGACCACAAATTTATGTCTGAGAATATAAT
>WHYT01017500.1:467007-497729 GCA_009806455.1 Tetrax tetrax
TAGTGGCAAAAAAAAAAAAAAAAAAAAAAAAAAAGAAAAAAAGACAAAAGGTCATCTCCACTGTAAGGGAACCGCCGTGGGTACGACCCAACCATTGCGTGAGCTCAGATGTTGGCAGTGTTTTGTGTTTTCTGGCAATCCACAGACTGTTAATGTTTTTATCCTTTCACAATAATAGTTGCATATCTCGGAATTTGTAAATTGATGTGCCAAGACCTTTTTAATCTACCTTTTAGCACGACTATTTGAGGTTTTGTGCTGCTGATTTTTAGTAGTTTATCAACGTTTCTTACCGCTGAATCCCAAGACTGTTATTTCTGACTTTGCAGGAGTACAATTAAGTTTGGAATTGTTTTGTACAAAAGAATGACGTATTTTGTAAACAAGTGATTTCCAGTGAAAAAGTCTGCCCTTAAAATTTGCTCCAGTCGAGGCCATTTGAGGGGGAAGAGCCTCTTCCCTCGCTTCCCAGTAGACACAGCTTCACAAACATTCCTGGTGCCAACGAAGGGTGTGGCTCTTTGCGGCAATACCGGCTGGAACCGCCGTCGGTACTCAGCCTTTCAGGAGAACTTTCCAACCAGATCATAAATTTATTTTAAAATATATATACTGTTTCTTAGAAAAAGAACATATCTTTGTGAGTCTGTACCGCGTGACTCGCAGATGTTCGAGGCAAAAATGTGACCTCTAAGTTTTTTAGCAGAATGAGAAGTAATAGCCAAGAGCTCGTAAAGATTCCCAGGAGCAGAAGGAATACAAAGCGTTTGCAGTTCAGGCTCAGAGCTCCTGAGCTTTTATTATGCTGTTATTATTCTGCCATTATTGCGTTGCCACCGAAATAGAAACCAAAACAATGGCTGGCAGACTGAAGCTTATCCTTGTAATTTTGATTTCGGGTTTAACTCACGACTGTTCTTTTTAATCCGTTAAAGGTCTTTAACCGTTGCTAATAAGCAAATTATAAAATACGGATCGTTAGCACTTTGAAAACACTTCTATTTTGATTTACCTATTATTTGTGGTGATGAAGGCGTGAGGGAAGCTATTTCAATAACAGAAAAAAAATCTCCGCTCTGGGCTCCGTCTGCATTTGCCCCCCGGCTGGAAAGCCCGCCCGGCTCTCGGGAGCTTTCCCCGGCGTGGGCAGCGCAGCGGGGCCCCGCCTGGCATTTCTCGTGTGGCAGCTATACGACAGACACCGAGGGTTACGGAGAACGCAGAGGGTGATGTCTGATTGTACACGACTGTGACAGAACTGTGCAATGAAACGTGCTTTTCGGCAACTTTTTGTGCAGCGTACAATGTTAGGTAGCACAATTTCTGTAGAACTACTACGTGAAAAACATGTCAACTGTGAGCGTTGGGTTTTTCGTTGTTTTCGTCTGAAGGTGACAAACATGTTCTTGCAATAAGGTATTATTCTCAGAATGTCAAGCACATTATTGTAGAAATAATATATATATATAATACACATGTACTTCAAACCGCATCAAATCTCAGCCTATGTTTGGTAGACTCTAAACTGTTCCATCCCTAGATCAATTGTAAAATACGACGAGATCTACGCTACATCCTCAACGGCTGTCGCTGCAACGCAGAAGCCCTGTGAGTCTTTGGGATTTAGAGGAAACCCGTCCGTCCTCCACAACCATCACACGCGACACATGCGCATTATAATTGTGAATTTCATTAGACTAAGGATAAAAACTCCACCTTTCTCTCTCGTTTAATGTAACCAAGTCCCATGTTGTTCTAAGAAAAATGCAGTATTTAATGTTTGATTGTAAACAATTATGACAGATGTTTGACAGACCTGCTCTCTAGCAACCAGCTGTACAAACGTATCATAGCACAAGATAGTGTTGTAGAACTACTGTGTGTAAACTGTGAATAGCTGCATCTTTTTTGTAGTACTTGCCCTGAAGAAAAGATTATTGTATGATCATATATGCTTTTTGCAATAAGGAAATACCTGAACACCAAGCAAATCTATCTCTATATAAAAATATATATGTAATATATACATATTCAAAAGTATATACAGAGCCTGTTTAAAAGAGTACAGTATTATTTAGTAAATTGCAACCTGTTCTATGGACCAAATGTAAAATATTTATAAATTAAGATGCATTTTAAATGTCTATAAATGGTGTCATAATTAAAGCACGATTGTTATGTAAGTTTCCAAGAGTTTAGAGGAAAAAGAATAAAGGTTATATTATACATTAAATTGGGAATTCTGCCGTCTTTCATTGGACGAAGCCAAGGTGCGTTCTTTTCTGTGAAGCACGTTCTAAATGTTTCATCTATTTTTATAGATATTAAAATACATCCTTTAAATATTGAAACGCTGTAGCACACTTGTGATGTACGTAATTCATCCATGCTGGGCTGTCTGTGGTTTAGTCGGTATGTGCATCCTTTAGACAGGAAGGTTAAAAGCTGAGCCCTGCCTGGCTGCTTTCACACTCCTCTGGGAAGACGCAGAGCAGGAGGCCGGAGCAGCCGGCGCTAAAGCCCGGATTTACCCCAAACGTCCATCGGGGATGTCTCTGCTGATGGAGGGGTGTGAAGTCAGGTGTGAAACCTGACGTCAGTGGTTTCCAAGCCGTCACTGAGGAGTGTACCATCCCAGTGGGCTGGGGAAACGGTGGCCGTGTCCTAAGGGGACAGATGATCCGTTTCCACAAAAAAAAAAAAAAGTTAAAAAAAAAACCATTGTTCTCTGTATCAGCTGCCATCAACGTGTGAGAAGGTGTCCAGCAGGTTGCACATCGTGGCCATGCAATAGGTGCTCCTCGCTGCTGAGGCGCTGTGCTTCTGTGCTCTGAATTTAATTATCCAGCTATAAAATGGGAGCAGGACATCCTGCTGGGAAAGAGGCGAAGCAGTTTAGAGAACATGATTAGAGTTGAAAATGCTCCTGATAGAAGTGTCTAAAACGACAGAGTTCAAATCCACCGTGCTGACCGTAGGAAGGAGCACTCAGACGTGCGCACGCGGCGAGGGTAGGTCCTCTTCAGGTTTTTAAACAAGGCTGGGAGGAAGGGCAGGCGGGAAGGTCAGGGATTGTTCTGGAAATGGGGGAAGGAGCAACTCTGATGCTTTTCACAGAGCTACTGTAAGGAAAAGGAGACGAGCGGCGTGGCAGCGAGGCAGGGACACGGTTTGGTGCTGGGTGGCTGGCCAGCAGTGCAAGGGGCAAGGATGGCTGAGGAAAAGGAACCCAGTCGGAGGATATTGCGTTAGTGCTGTGATATTTCCATGTTCTCCTGGAGGAATTTTCTCTTGCCGCGCTGCAGAAATCCCAACAGCAGTTCAACAAGAAAAATGCAAATAAGGTCACTTCTTCCCTGCGGGGCCGCAGGACGCCCCGGGAGAAACCCACGTCCTTGCTCGTCAGGGGCATTAGTGCAGCTACACGTGCGTTTATTCCAAAATAACACTGTGTTCCTTTTGGGTTTTGTTTGTTTTCAGCCTGATTATCTCTGTGTCGTTCTGCTCAGGCCACGCTAGCGTGATGACAATTAACTCGTGAAATGACTTCGCTCCCGCTGTCGGCTGGGTCTCGCGGGCTGGGTTGTACCCCATGGCCGTGCATTCGGGTGCAGCCGACGTAAAAACTTTATTTCCCAGGAATCTAAACTGATCAGCTCAGAGGGGAGAGTTCTTGGGGGAGAACACCCACCACCACACAACCAGAAAACCTACCACCAAAAAAACCCCAACAGCGTCCATCCCCCCTCTGCCACGTGCTGTATGTATTTATGGCCAGTTAGCTCTGGTGCCTGGCGATGGCCCTGAAGGGACACTGCTGATTTCTGCACTGCCAGCTGCTTGTTGCCCCATCCCCACTGCTGCTTCCCATCCCCTCCCAGCAGCCCCAGTACCACTGGCATGGCAGGTGGAATTTACAGCTCCTCCAGGCAGGCTGAGCGGTCCTTCGGCCCGTGCACGGACAGACAGTGATGACAAGGAGAAAGCACAGCCGTCACGATCATCTTCATGCCAAGTGGCGCTGACAGAGTAGAAAGATGTTTAAAATAAACCAGACAAGAATGGGGTGGGAGGGACGGGTTTATCCATATAGAATTTTTCCTGTTATTTTCCAGAAGGGGAATTAAACAGGGTAAAGGGAAACATCCCTCCACAGAGCTCAGGCTTCTTATGAACCCGGTGGCAGCATTCCCACTTCCCAGCCCTGCCTCTACAGGCTGAGGCCAGTCTGTAACTCTGCCACTCCTTCCCGCTGCAATTTCAGGACAACGGGCCATTTCTCCTCTGTTTTCAGAGAAAGCCAATTCATTCTTAGGGCTGCAGAGCTGTATTGTTGGGTTTTGTTCTATTCTTCTGCCCAAGCACAGAAGTCTCTAACTGAAGCGCTCGCTGCACGCGTGTCCTTCAGCAGGCAGCTTCAGCACAGGGAACCAGTAACCCCCAGTGCCAACACACACGTTACCAGGGCACTCATTCAATAATTGCCCCCCGTTTTAAGATTTATCAGTTGGTAGGGGAGAACTGACTTATACTATTTTGCAACTGAACAGCTGAGTATTATTTTTTTCCCCCAAGTCTGTAAACGGTCTCCCATCAAAACCAGTGGCAGATACGCAGTTATGATTTCCACGTGCCAAGCCGGCGGAAGTAATCGGATGAGTTAGTTGTGAGTCATGAGTGCGCAGCGGTGCTGTGGCCAGCACTGCCTCAGAGAAGGACGGGATGGATCAGGCACTGTCACAAGGGCAAAAATTGACGTATTTTGCCAGCGCTGGTGCTGCAGTCGTACTGGCATAGCTGCCGTACGTGTCTTTGGAGACAGCAGCTGTTCAGAAACATGTTAAATAACAGTGAGTAGGAAATAGGCAAAACGTATGTGTTAAATGTGTGTCTGGTCTCCTCCTCCCCTCACCAACCTGGATACTCACCTCGTGCTGGAAGGAGGATGAAAGTGAATGGCAGCAGTCACTGCCTGGTGGCATTACATCGACGCCATTTCTGTCCATCATGTTTCTGGAGCAACTTGGGAACAGCTAAACAAGCTTAACATGGGGAAAAAAAAAGCATAGGAGGCTGGTTTTAGTCTACAAAAGGATTTCCAGACATCTCTGGCACTACCATACGCAAACATACAGCAACTCCTCCACCCCACTCCTCCCGGCAGAGCACTAGCCAGCCCCACACGCAACCAGGTAAAATTAACTACAGCCACCGCAGCCGGGACTGTGACCCTGGTCAGAACTGGCAGCAGCAGTAACGCCAGTTAAAACCAGTAGCTTCCAACCAGCCAGCAACAGCAACCCCTCAGAGCAGCCCGAGGTTCCGGTGTTCCCAGGGCTGATTCCCGAAAACCAGCTGCAATTCCTGCTGCTGGGGCCGCACCGCTGGGCAGCATCCCAGGGGCTGCTCTGGAGCCCCACCAGCAAAATGCCTCTTCCCAACACACCCGACTTCTGAAGCAGGAAGCCACTAAATATTACCCTGCATATATAAATTAGCAATTGTGTATCTAAATTACCAATTACCTCGTGTACATAAAGCTAGCTGGTATGGTAGGAACGGAACCAGCTCCCCTGGAATGGCTGAGGAGCATTTTGATGAGCATCTCCTGTGAGTAAAATACTAAATCTCTCTCTGAGTATAAGCCAGAGCGTCAGGTTGTGTTAGGGAATTATTTCTAGGTCTTTTCAGTTCACTGCATCGCACCGCAAATATTTCACTGAATGAACGACCAAAATAATTAATCAAACCGGAGGAGAGAAACACCAGCTCACACTGGAGGCAGCTCGCTGTGCCGCAGAAGTGGCAGGGCTCCGCAGGTTTTACCCTGCTCTTCACCCGCTCTCGTGCAGCAGCAGTGTGCGACCTTTGCTGCTGGTCCTTCCCCAGAATTTGGTAGCTCTGGGGGGATGGGGTGACCTTTCCCAGCCTGGGTGCTCTGCTGTGGGCAAGCTGTATTGTGACAGACCTTGCCTGTCAGGATCTGCTTCAAAATTACTCAGATTTTGGTTAAAGACCACTCTAGTGCAATCCTCCCATGCTCCCTAGAGTAAATGACTCCCTCCCTCTGTTCCACTTGCCACTGAAGACACCGAGCTTCCAACAAGTGACGCCAATGACCGATGAAGCCCAAGGTCCCATCTGAAGTAAGAAAGTGCAAGCTGGAACAAGTCAGAGACAAAAGATTTGCTCTTTGTCGTGGTTTTGTTTAGTGAGGGGGGCCTGAGGTGGCAGCTTCTGTAAGAAGCTGCTGGAAGTTGTTTCCCCTTTGTCCGGTGGACTCGGCCGGGCCTGGGGCGGACCCGCTGCTGGGCAGGGCCGAGCCGATTGGTAGCAGAATGTTCCCTGGTAACACCTCTGTGATAACGTATTTAAGAAGGGGAAAACAGAAAAAAAAAGGAAGAAGAGAAGTGAAGCAGCTGAGCGGGGACAGAGGTGCAGAGGGGGAGGCGCGAGCCTCGTGGGCCTTGCAGGCCTCACCTTCTGGCCTCCCGCCAGGCAGCGACTGGGCCGGACTGGGCCTGGTCCAGATGCAAGAGGTGGAGAGGAGATGGGATGTGAATGAGATGTGAAGAGGTTCTGAGAGGCATCTGCCAGCCTGTTGTGAAGAACTTTTCTTGTGAGAGGAACAGCTGCAGACGCCAGAGCAGTGCAGAAGGAGGGGAGCAGTAATGCGGCTCCCGGCCAGAATTCCCCTGCAGCCCGTGGTGATGGCCGTGGTGGGGCCGGCTGTGCCCCCGCAGCCCGGGGAGCCCCCGGAGGAGCAGAGATCCCCCCGCAGCCCGGGGAGCCCCCGGAGGAGCAGAGATCCCCCCGCAGCCCGGGGAGGACCCCCCGCCGGGGCAGGTGGATGCCTGAAGGCGGCTGGGGCCCGTGGAGGCCCCGCTGGGGCAGCCGTTCTGGAGGGGCTGCACCCGTGGAAGAGATGACCCACGCCGGAGCAGTGTCACGAAGGACTGCGGCCCGTGGGAGGGACCCCACGCTGGAGCAGGGGAGGGATGTGAGGAGTTCTTCCCCCGAGGAGGAAGCAGCGGTGTAAAACAACGTGTGATGGACTGACCACGACCCCCATTCCTTCTTTCCCCTGCGCCGCTCAGGGGGAAGGTGGTAGAGATGTTAAGCCCAGGAAGAGGGAGGGGTGGGGGAAGGTTTATCTTGTTCTCTGTCTCATTCTCCTGCTGTTTTTAGTAATAAATGAATAGTTTTCCCCAAGTCGAGTCTGTTTTTGCCTGTGACGGTAACTTTAAGGATCTCTCCCCGTCCTTATCTCAAAGCTTGCGCCATTTTTTCTTATATCATCTCCCTGTTCTCTCGGAGGGTGGGGGAGTGAGAGAGAGACTGTGTAGTCTGGTCCCATTGGGGGCTGAACTACGACACTCTTGCACAGCTGGATCACACACAGGTATGGCTCACTTGTGGGCGAGGTCTGGAAAAAAATTAATGCCCTGTACAATTGTTCATTTCAGGAACGATGTATTAGAAAAGATAGTTCAAGGTTTCCAACTCTGCTCAAGTAAATGAGAGCGTGAGCAAGATACTGGTAATCTCAAGCAGTGAGTGAAATGCCAGGAAATGGCCCTGTTAAAATGAGAAAATAAAGGGGGGAAGGCCTTTTAATCAGCTAACAAATAAGTTAACAAAGATTTATTACAAATCTGCAGTATCTATTATATTAGGGTTTTTTTCTTCTTTTTTTTTTTTTTTTAAGGATTTTTGGACTGCTCAAGGTAAGGCAGAGAAAACCAGAGTGCAGCGTGACAGGGACTTTGGCCCCAAAGCACTATTCTGGGTCTGTTGGTTGGGGTTTTGAGGGGAAAAAAAGACCTAGGTTTGAATGTCTGCAGTTCAATAATAAAATGCAAGTTTATAAGCATAGGGTGTAAGAAAGCAGCTCCAGAGAACACCGAGGTACCCAGCTACCAGTGTTAGGCGACAGAGAACAGCGACTGGACTCAGTTCCATCACTCAAAGTTATTCAGCCATCAGCGTGAAATGCTCTATGTGTCACTTTTCAGCTCCTCACTTTCACAGAAAGCCTCCATAAATATGCCCAGAAAAGTTTTTCCCTAGCTCTTCACAGACTGTGCGTTACTGACCAGTCAATATTTTATGATACGTTCTCTTTTCAGCTCATCCCTTTTCTTCGCAAGTCACGGGCTTCTCTGGGGCGTTCTGGCAAGCTTAGCTTGTGTTTCCACATTCTGCTCTGATTTTCTTTCTCTTATGAAAATAAATTCTCCAAGATTGTGAAACTGGGGTTAGTGGATGGGGCTTATTTTTTGTTTACTGCTGGCTTTTCAGGAAACATTTAATTTAACTTTTTCCAAGATAAGTTACTGCTATAGGAATAGCCTCATTAGCAGCTTAGATAATGAGCGAAAACGTTATCCCTTTGGAAATATCTTTGTTTGCACCAAGAGCACACATTTATGTGGCCAGCCCAATCCAGCTTCTTAGTGTCTCTTTTTTTAGCGTGGTTGCTGCCCTAATTTCTGTAAAAGCCCCTTTTCCTTTTCCGACCCCTGCCACACGCAGATTCCCTTTGGCGAGGCGGCCGGAGCTCCTTCCCGCGCTGCCGCGGCCAGCGGCGTTGTGCTGGGGGTGCTGGGGGGTGGAGGGGAGGAGGGAGCGGACCGCAGCCCACGGTACATTAAGCAGGAAAGTTTGGAAAGGCGCAACTCAACGGGCTGTCAGAACAATGTTCCCCCAAGGCTCTGTGCGGGCCAGCGTTCTGTCAGTGTAAGGACAAATGCCAGAGCCTTCAAACGCGCCGTGCGCATTGTTTTAGTGACTGATGTGGGTAAGAGGAGACAAAGTGGAGGAGAATTTATTTTCCTTAAAGTCACTAAGAAACACCTGTGCTGGAAAGCTGGGCGGCCCGCAGCCCGTAGCTTGTTGTGTCCTCCGCGCGGTGAGATGGGCAGTCCCAGCTCAGAGCCGGGGAACAACGGTCACCATTGCACCGACCTCGTCCAGGCCGTTTCGGCAGGTGCTGCCCTCACAGGCCCTGGCAATGTGCTCAGGAATTCTAAAGGGAAAAAAATGCCCGTAACTTGTGTGACTGTATTAGTTGCACATATTTTGATTTTGCAATCATTTCTCGTTACTAAGGCAGTTCCCTATCCCTGCTCGATGCGGTGTGCCATTGTTTCTCTCTGCTGCTGCAGCAGCCCCAAGGCCTCGGCTAGGCCAAAATCTCATTATTTTGAACACTGAAAAAAAAAAAAAAGAGAAGAGCAGCACTTTTTGTTTTACCTTAGCTTTCCAGATAGGGCAATGGGTTAGTTTACCAGTGTCTATTTATCTATCTGTGGCTGCTGTGAATAACAGGGTGACCAGTGGATTCCCATGGCAGTGTGACAGCCCTGTCCGGGGCAGCTGAGGTTAAAGTGACTTTTTAATTTCACAAGCCTGCGCTGCAAGTTGCTCCTTAGGAGCTTCCAGGAATTCCTCACGTGCCCTCTGAGGCGTGGTAACCTCCAGCAGCTCAAACCAGGCTCCGTGCTGGAAGACTCCCCTGCTATGCTGGTGAACTCGGTGGACCTGGCCCAAAGCTGTAATTGAGACCAGATAAGACTCCGCTTCTCCATCCACAGCTCTTCTACAGCGCCATGGAGAACTCAGCAATCTGCTTCTAACAGTCCAGGCGACCACCTCTGACTGGGTGCAGCTGCCCTTTCCCAGCTTGGGACGTGCTGGTGGACTGCCCAGGCGAGTCCAAAGGCTGCAGTTTGTTAATAAACCTGGTCTGAACTTTTTCATAGAATCACAGAATCTTCAGGTTGGAAAAGACCTCCAAGATCATCCAGTCCAACCATCAACCCAACATCACCACTAAACCGTGTCCTGCAGTGCCACGTCTGCACGTTCTGTGAACACCTCCAGGGACGGTGACTCCACCACTGCCCTGGGCAGCCTGGTCCAGTGCCTGCCCACTCTTTCAGTGAAGAAATTGTTCCTAGCATCCAACCTAAACCTCCCCTGACACAACTTGAGGCCATTTCCTCTCGTTCTATCACAAATCACTTGGGAGAAGAGACCAACACCCGTCTCCCTTTTAAAGCATCCTGTCGTATTTTGACTCAGACAAGCAGCTCCGCTGGCAAATAAGGAGGATGGAAAAGCTGTGTGACACGCAGCCGCAGACAAGATCCTGGGTAGTAACTCTTCCCCCAGCTCAGTTATGTGATGAATGTTTGTCTGTCCGCAAGCTTCAACGGCGACTTGATTTCCATTCCCTGCCCATCAGGGAGCGCAGTCAGGTACTGAGCGTGAGGGAGGCATCATCTTCACCACCCCCCAATAAATCTTGTGAAATCCACCGGGTTTGTGTCACCCGTAAGCGGTGCATACTCAGTATCACCGCACAGCTCTCACACTCAGGGCAACGCGTCCTTCCCAGGGACGTCTCTGAACCATGTCCATGACAACTTCACGGGAGCGAGCTCCTTTCTCCTTCCTGCCGTCACTCTGAAGGGATCATCAACTTCTGCCCGCTCAGGCTGCCTAGCAAACTTTATTAAAAAGTGACCAACAGCTGATCCCTAATTTAAGCAATTAACAATCACTCTACAGCCTGATTATTTTGCATACAACATGAAAAAAAAATTGTTTTGGGGTCAGCGATAGGAATTCTGCTGGAGGAAATAGCAAGTGCACCATGTCTGTTTGCATAATGTTAGTGTCCTCCAGAAAAGATGATTTATAGGTGGTCTTCTTGATTAGACAATGGCTAAAATACTTCTCTTGGCACCAATGCCTTGTGTAATCACTCTGGCCATCTCCTCTCACAACATGAAAAGGTTTGGTACCACCAGAGGATAGCTTAATTTTTAAGACAGATAATGTTGTTTTTTTTTTTTTACTGGGAAGCTGAGAACCAGAAGCAAAGAAAGAATCCATACCAGAAATCGTCAAGAAAGTCATGATAAATTAATTAGAAGTGCGCTGTTCTCCATCAAACAAGCACCTAAACTCATCAATACTAACCCATGCTAAAAACATTACTGTGGCAGTTAGCATGCTTTACGCTGTCTCCCATCGGCCACGTGCTAGGTATACCTGATTAAGCCGTGATTTTAATACGCTAAATTTACTTTGCTGCTGAACATTAAGCACAATCACCTTGGGACACAGGAGAGATTATGTTCAAAGAAAAAATACATAGTCATTAAAAAAGTAAAGAGGCTAAAGAAAGCTTTGCTAGAGTTGAAAGCCATCAATTCAGGCTCCCTTTTTCAAGTCTGAGATTATTTTATTTTTTGAGCAGAATTCTGCTCTATAGTAAGAGTACTGTAGAAATAATTTATTTAGATTACATTTTGTATTTTTCAGAAGAAATGTTGATATGAAGTATTTTCCTATGTGGGAAATAAATATCAGGAAAATAAGAGATCCAGCCTGGATATTCTGCACTCCAGCAGCAGCTGGGAGCCCCAGTCGTTAACCAGCCCGTCACTGGGTACGTACCAGAGGCAGACAGGCAGTCCAAACAGTTTCTGTCTGTAGCCCACAGGCTGATGAGGCAACAGCTACTGATTTACACTGAAACCACCACAGCTGCCGTTCAGAAGGCACCTGAGGATTTTTCCCCGTGTATGAGAACCTCACGGCAGAAGTCGCTTCCCCGCGGACCCCCTGGCACTGCTGATCTGCAACTCAGGCAATGGGAACTGAAGTGGATGTACCCACAAGCACTGCACCACGCTGCCCACCTGGCACCATTCTGCTCCAAGACCGAGCTGCTTCAGGGCCAGGAGACAGCCCCGAACCAACCGGCGTAAAGCCAAAGCTCAGCTCTGGCGAGAGCAGTAAACGTGTGGCTACGCACTACCAGCAGTGCTCTCCCTTTAACGCCCGGGCGCTGGAGCAAGGGGAACACCAGTGAACAGCACATCTGTTCTCACTGGTGGAGTCTTCTCTGGAAAGCTGCGTGTAGCACAAGACGTAGTTTGGGAATTAGAGCTCCTCCAATGCTTTTCTCTGTCTATCAGTGCCAGATTTGCCATTACCAGCTTTTTTTTTTTTTTCCCCCACCTTTTTTTTTTTAATAGAAGTGCTTGGCCATACTTTTAATCAACAGGCATGGGGAACAAAATTCAGCTGCTATGAACTTCCATGTGAAACTAACAGTAAAGCCACATGAAACTCTAGATTTGTGTTGGCGAAGACACACGTGTCAAGAAATTCTTGAAGGAGCAGGCAGTGAAGAAAGGCAGACATCACATAAGGTATCTCCAGTTATCCTTACGAACATTTGTGCACCTCTCCAACTTTGAGACTCCAAGCTAGCTTCAGGTAAGATATTTGATCCTGAAAGCAGTAAAGGTGGAAAACACGAAACTTCTCACAAGGACTAATCCGCCCGACCCAAATAGTAGTGCTGGTGTTTCTGATGTGCAGAACGATCACTTCTCGCAGGACGTTAATAGCACGTTAAAAGTCAATGAAAGAATAAACTGCCTTAAAAGCCCAGCCACTCTTTTAACCTACTGAAGGCACCTACTGAACTCAGGATAATGTAATGTCCACCTAAACGAGCTCACGAGTCTTTAAGAGTAATCATCTTAGAGAAGCATCTCCTGCCTGCGTAGTTACCGACACAGCCTCACAGCACACATTCCTGTGCCTAAGGACTGGTGTTTGTCTCGAGATCTGAACACACCAGGGATGTTTTCTGTGCTTTAAAGTCAGTGGCCTTTCATATACAGTGCAAGAGGAAAAAAAAAAAAAAAAGTCTTTTTTTTCATATTGTTAGCCATATTTATCTCTTAGTTCTAAAACCTACTGCCACTAAAACTGATAAAAATTTAATAATCAAGACCAACTTCTAAGTAAACGTTGGCACTGATTCCTGATGATACTGAGATAAATAGCAGTGTTTAATTACACGCTACCTTACTCGCCTTAAAAATGCAAATACAAAATAATGGCGTGTGTTTCTGGCTCTTGCACCAAAAAGCGTGGTCCATCTTGTTTGACTTCTTTATTTGCCTGCACGCCAGGGTGAAAAATCCCACTCGCTCCTCTCAATGAGTGCCCATAATAGCTGTCAACGCCTCCATTTCCACCAAAGGACGCCGAGTGGCAATGCCAAAGGCTTAGCGAGAAGCGCTGCCGCGTTCACGTGACGAGGTTCTCCACACCTTTCCCACTGTTAGCGGCGGAGTTTTGGTCTGGCCTCTGAAAAGAGAACACAGAAACGATCCGTGTCCCTTCTCCCCAGGCTGAGAACATCCCCCAGGCAGCTCGATGTGAACCGCACTTATTCCAGAGCTAAGAATGGCAGCATTTATGATTGAAAACGAAAGCTGGTTTGATACAGAAGAATGGGTATTAGATCACTTTGTACTTCTTACTAATCATTACATCATGAGCGGGTGATTTTACTTTTACATAAGCCGTAACTACAAAGATTTTCTCCTGCAAGTATTCCCTCTCTAACAGCTTAGAAATTAATTAGAATTCAAATATTGTGACTACATTATTGCAGATGACACACATTTTTTAAGATGCATTCATGGTTAAAAAAGAGGCCCAGAAGAGCCTCGCTCCACGGTGAAGTCTTCCAGTGCTCCAGCCCCGAGCTGGGCCAAGCGCTTGACTCCTCCATGTCAGCCAG
Source organism: Tetrax tetrax (assembly GCA_009806455.1). Taxonomy (NCBI): domain Eukaryota; kingdom Metazoa; phylum Chordata; class Aves; order Otidiformes; family Otididae; genus Tetrax; species Tetrax tetrax. The sequence continues at coordinate 480,629 of WHYT01017500.1, forward strand.
CCGCAGTCGGTGGCGTCTCCAGTCTGCTGAGATCACGCACCGTGAGCTTGACAATGCTAATTGCAGGAGTATTTTTTATCTCTATTAATCTGCGAAGGTGCGTTGGGGACAAAAACAGTCTGGCAGTCTTCAGATGTGATGGAGCAGTGGGATTTTCCTCTCCGCTTAGAAATGAGGAGCACTGTGAAATCATTAATTAACAAAAATTGCATTCTCAACTTCAAGCACTAGCTTACAGAGCCTGGTGTGCTTCTGGGGATACAAACCATCTAGCACTGTTTGAAGAAAAGGGGCTAAAGGAAAAATGCCATTACAGAGTGGAGAGAAAGAGGCAGGGCTTAATTAACAAAGTTTGTGGCAACTTTTCTCTTGACAAAGCTGACACCTGAGCATTTTCACCCGTGCTTGAAACAGAGCTCCTGAGGGTAGAGCAAGGAGCAGCAATTCAAATGGGCCCCAAATTCCCCCATTCCGAGGAAGAATTTTGTCTCTGCTAAATGAAAAAGATCCACTGTGTGGGCAGGTGATGGCAGTTAAATACAAACACAGGGGAACCATCTCTCAAAAAGCCGCGTGAAAAACAAGAAAGCAATGGAGTAGGAGGAAAATCTGTTCAGGGATTCTTCTGTCTGGCGATAATACTGAGGAAATGTTACTCATTCACGTAAACCATCTTGTGCCTAGAGACCATACACAAGCAATACTGTGTTAGGCGTTTCTTTAGGTTGAATTGTGTCTAATTAAAGAAAATTGCTCTGATTTTTTTCCCTATATCCACCAGTTTTGTTTCCTTTTAGCCTGAGTTCACACCTCAGTAGTGTTGATGATTTCCTGCATCCTTGAAGCCTGGCAGGATATAGCGCTTGCTCCAATACACCGGGGTTGCCAAGGGTTTGAGGGCTTGAGACCTCTGGGCCGTTCCCATCTCAGAATCAACACGTGCCTGTTCCAGTTGTGATCCAGTGAGACCTCGCGCATTACAGCGTTCGGCCGCTGGCAGAGCTGTGGTTGAACCGAGTTTGGAAAGGACACAGTTGGACAAGGATTCGTTTGGTTGAGACACTTCTGCTCTTTGACAAAGTGGAACACAGTGCTGGCAGGCCGCAGCACGAACCCCTGTCATCTTGGGGCTGGGGAGCACACCTTTTCCATGGGGCTTGACCGAGATCCTCCTTACGATTTCAAGTCCAGGCATCTTTAGGAGTTAGGGATTTCTTGCCAGAAAAACGATACTGTTTGATGTGTCTTGCTCAAGCGTGAGCAACCCTAAAACATATGTACAAAGAGCAACATATGCAAACAGCATATGTACAAAAAGCCTCTTCAGACCTGATTTACAAGGAACTTGTGAAAATACACTGGTAGTTTTGCTATGTAAATTGTGGCCCACCAGCAGGAAGAGGGCTTAGGAACTGTTTTTTTTGAGTAGTTAGCCGTGCTAGTAACAGACCATACATTCTGTGCAGGGCTTGCAAGGCCTCAGAGCGGCGGTCTGACAGGGCTGTTCTGTCTGAGCTTCTCTTGACCTTCCCACACCTTCATTTTACTTGGTTTAGCCGTGACTGCAGTTCCTCTAAATGCCCAGTTATCTATGGACAATCTGTTTTATTTTTGTTATCTTTGTATGCTGTAACCATAGTTTTACAGAGACAGCAGTAGCAAGCAGTAATTCTATGTAAAATGAGATTTTTAATGACTGTAACACCATGATGTAATGTAGAGAAATAGAGGCCAGCACGTCACAGGCATCAGCTTCCTTGAGGGTCCTATGTCATGCTTTGTGACTCCTTTCTGAGTTCACACTAAAGCGTGGTCACAACAACACGTCACCACCTGAAGGACACGGATGAAAAATTCCTCAAACTGCTGGGAGCAGACAACATATTCCTTTCCATGTTCACCCCTCCTAATGAAAAATGAGGAGAGCTTGGATATTATTTCAAAATGTGTTATGGTTCCCTACAGGAGTAAAGTTCAGAAGGATTTTGTGGGGCTGAGAGGTGGGAGTTTAAGCAAAGTATAGATCTTTTCACATCACAGTCATCTCCAGGTGCTGAGTTAATCCATTTCCCACAAAGTATGTTAAACTATTCCCTGTAACATCATAATTTACTTCATTGATCTGTCTTAGACTCATCTTGTTTTGCCTGCCAATCAAGCTAATAACCATGTCATATGAGCTTTGCAGCTGGGACAAATTTGAGGTCTTGGGAACCAGCTGGTCTTGAAAACCAAATGCTACAAAAGGATCCTTAAAGTATATGCCTCCATCAATTTTGTCCTGGAGTTTAAAAAATGTCCAAAGGGTGAAGAATTTCCATTTCCTCATAATTTCTCCCAGCCTGCTACAGATGGTTACTAGATGCAGTTGCATTCATCTCACGTTCTTGAGGGGAACAGAGAATCGTGCTTTTTCTGGAACCCCAGTCAGTCGTGCAATATTTCCCCCCAGTCCTATCCGCTTGGATCAGAGATGAGAGGCAGGAGTTAAGAGGTGTGCTGAGTAAGGTACTATAATCGGTTCCAGCAGTACAGCTGGGCTTCAGAATTTGAGAGATATGAAGGTATTTCCCTCAATAACATTTTGCTGCAATCTCTGATGCACAAGATGGAAGTCATCATCCATCCAGAGAGTGGAGTGGGAGTGCTGTCGTAGACAACACTAAGCATTTTTTCTATGCATGTGTCTACTCAACAGTATTTTTGTAGTAGCAGCTGAGTCACGTAAACCACTGATATTGCTTTAGAGATTTCTACAACTCACACTTGCCCAGTGTTCAAACAAGATGCCGCAGTAGCCAACTCATTGATTATCTTGGCTCTATCTTCCTCTCTGTCAAAAACTGTCACAAGTTTTTCACCTAAATTAGGATTTTTTTCCTGGAGCTGCAGTTTTTCAGTGCTTTGCTATGTTGCATTGTATTTCATATTTATAATGCTGAGCAATGTGCAATACAAATACGAACGCAGAAACAATTTTCTGAGGAAGGTCAAAACTACCTGGGTGCTGAAGGATCAACTTTTAAAGCAAGATTTCTATCTGTATGCAGGCAGGCTTTGCGTGAGTTTCTGAGAGCAAATATGAAGTGAGGCCATCACTAAAGTTAAAGAGTGACAATTAATTGTGCCTACATAAATCTTTTCTTTACTGCTCCTTTAAAGCACCTACCTCTTCTCATTAAAGCGTGGTCACGAGGACTTGGGATCCCATTTCTCTTCAGAAATTCTTTTTGCTTCTCTTCAGAGATTTTTACTTGCCGAGCTTGACACTGAGAAAGTAGAAAAAAACACTTGTCAACATGTTTTATGCTGAATTCATAAAACTCCATTTATTTCACTCCTTTTGAAATAGAACTCAGGTTTGAAGTCAACATCCATACACAGGAAAGCATAGATTTTGAACTCCTAACAAAATATGGAAAAAGCAAGTCTAAGATGGAAGTCTAAGGCTTCCCTTGCTCACTCCCGCTGTTTCACATAGGATGTAGTAATTTTTGGTGTAAAATGCTCAGCTTACAGTGACCTCATGCAAGGGTACATAAAGGAAGCCATTGTAGCTGCATGACTCTTCAGACATTGTTCAGGTTCCACTGATGTTTTTATCCTTGTTAACATTTGTTTATTTCAGCAATATTTCCCTGTGTTTCTGAAAACATCAACTCAATGCTTTCACAACATAAGACCAAGATCACAGGAATTACCCATTGTGTTACCCTGTACAGAAATCCTTGCAGTGCACCCATACAGGACTCACATGACTGGGTGCGTAATGCAGAGAACAGAAGACCCATCTCCTTTCCAAGATCTGCTGTGGATAGTGGCACAACACTGCATACTTGGAAACCTATCGTAGCAGCACAGAAGAAACGAGGCTGGACAGGACCTCTGAAGGACCAGCTGCCTCAAGGCAGGGCTGACTGTGACGTTACATCATTGCCTGGGGCCTTATCCAGATTCAAAAATTTCCAAGGATGGAGATGCCACAAGACCAGAAGACCAGCTCCAGTGTTATCCACTCTCATTGTGAAGACTGATGGGTTCTCAGCATATACCAGGACAGGTTTTACCTTACATTTCACAATTTAAAACTTGCAGTCTTTGGGCTGGTGTTCCTAATTACCCAGTCCTCACCAAAGCTATTTTGGAGCAAGGTGGTAGGTCTAGCTCCCCAGCTTCACAGACTGAGACACCAGAATATGGTTCATTTAAAACCAGCTTTCCCCATTACAGAGGGCATTACCACTGCAGTCAGTGGAAACTAGACTGCAGAATTAATTTCAAGAAAACAACCTGACAAAGCATCATCTGGCACCCGCAACTCAGGTCCCAGTGCCTCAGCCTGAAAGGAACATTCCAGTCCTTCCCCTAGCACACAGCTTCAGCTGCAAATCTTAGGCCAAACCCATTGAACTGTCCGTATCTGCATCACATCGCTCTCTGCACGCGGGCAGCATGGCCAAGTAATAGGCAACAAAGATGACTTTAAATCATCTGTGCCCTGAGTTTCTCTGGAAATACACACCCTGTGTCCTGAGTATCCCTTCTTTTTGCAATAGCTCTGGAATTACACCAATTAAACAGACTGTTTGCTTATGCAGGCAGCCAGGGCAACAAAAGTGCACGTTGTAAAAAAAATATGTGTTTACTGTTCAGTTTGCTGCTCTTGCCAACTCTGCAAAATTCAGACACAAGAGTTTTTTCTCGCTGTCATTTGCGGTCTTGTTCATGAAGACATAACTTCACACAGTTCATCACAAGTTAAGGCTTTCATGTTATGAGAAACCATCTGGATGTTGAAAGGAAAGTAATTTGGTTATTTCGTAGAATTTACAGAAGTGATACTGTAGAGTCCAGCATTGATAAGCACAACTTCATCTAAACTAAAATGAAATTTCAAAAAAAATTCCTAGAAAACTTAAGAAGAAGCCAGACACCACCCATATAACTGATCTCTAAGGGATGATAAACCACGCCATCACAGACCACAGGCAGCCTTGATGTGGAATTTATAAAGTCTACTGACATACGGCTTATGTTCATGCTTCTGATTTTAAACCAAAGTATTCTGTTTTTCCTGACAACCTTAAAATGACAATGTGACGTGTATTTAAATAAATGACAGATTTAATTATTCCAAGGCAGGTTTACGAACAGAGCAGATCACACTTTTTAGCTCTCATTATTTGATCAGTCAACTTAATCTGAAATAACAACACTGGCAGCTTCTTACTGCATCTCTTTTTGTCTCTTTTTAAAATTTTTAATCACAAGCCTTTTGTGTTTTTATAACCTCTTCTGCTGAGCAAATCATAATTACATTGGAGAGTAATTTAAAATCCTTCCTTACCGATCTTTTCTCTCACTGTTCCCATTTTGCCACTGATTTCCTCCTTCCTCTCTAAAAAAACCTCAACGACATCCAAAACCCAGCAACAGAAATTTTTGTTATTGCAAATGAACATTTTCCAGAAGGTCCTTCACAGCCTTCACCTTACGAGCCTCCTGGCACGGAGCTGACATCAGACGCACACGGGGTCCTCCGCTGAGACGAGCCTCCCAGCCATTCAACAACACTGCCAGCAAAGCTTAAGGACAGACCAAGGTCAAAAGAAAGAAGAAAAAGAAAAAAACCCAAACAAAATATTACCAGTGAGGCACTCTCTGTTAAAAGATTTAACTGTGGACAAACAATTCTAAACCCAGGACTAAATAAAATATATCTGGATATTATCGGATGCAGTATGCCTTGTGAGAAAAATTTTCCACGCTTAATTATTTAAAATGGAAAAGGCAGTTTAGATAAAGCAGAGTGACTCATCTAAATCTCTTAATAAAATCAGCTTCAACTTTAAACACTGTCTGTTTAAACAGAACATACTGGGGATTAAGCTGATATACTGAAATTATTCCTGAAAATACACCAGAAAAAATATCTTAACAGCAAACATTTGCGACATCAGACGCTAATGAAACTTGATGTCCCATCACAGCTGTTAGATCGCCCAGAGTTACCGACTGGGCCCTTTCGCACGTGCTGCTGAGCCGTCTCATGTTGAGACAACAGGACTTTAAAAAATAATCTCATAAATTCAAGTAAAGCTCTCTAGGAGCGACAGTCAGCTACAAGCAGCCTTTCTTCCACCCAGTACCTAAACTCCTCACCCGTTTTCAAAGCTCTAAGGTTGCCTTGGCTCCGAGCTCCAAGGCAGCAACAAACCAACAGTACAAACCAAATGGCGGGTCATCACCTGGGCCTTCCGGCCTCTTGCACCCTCCCCTTCCTCACACGCAACCCTACCAACGCAGTAGTTTCCTCTTAAGTCCAGTACTTCCCAAATCAAATGGTTCCCATCAGTGAGAATTTTCCTGGTGTTGACCAGGTGTCAAAAATCAGCCTGTAGGAAAAAACTGTGAGTGAGAGAGAAGGCAAATGGCTTGGTATGGACATCTCCAGCAGCTGCCTCCTCAGGACGGGGAGCTTCGTACAAAATTATATCCTTTGAAATATTTTGGTGTGGATTTTGTCTCATTTTGGGGCCATCCACCCAAATGCAGGCACTAGCCTCTCTGTTTAGAAGCCCTGCAAAGCTTCTCACAAGAGCTAGCACTGAGCTTTCCTCACAAGAGGACGACTTTGAAATAACAAGCAGATTGTTTTCATAACTGCAGGACCATTCCTTTGCAGTAAATAAACAGAGTGCAGTATTCCTGCACTGCACCTAATATCACACAGCAACACAAACATTTCGTACGCACACCGTGCCACCAGCCGTCAGCTCGTCTCCATCCAGCGGCGGCTGTGCCGCCACACCAGTGACTAACACTAACCAAGAGTGAAAGAGAACTGGAAACTCATGGGCTTCTGCAGTCACTCCGGAACCGTAGGTTCTTGCCATTTCCACACGAGTGTGGAACTGTAAGAACATCCACTGGGTATTTAAATCCCAAAAGTCACAAAATTCCCCCAGTGACCAGGAACAAGGCTAATGTTTCCACGTGCCCTTTGCAGAGCTGCCAGCAGAAGGGTCTTTGGCTCGGATCATCAGAACGACATAGGTGCCCAGTCTCTACTGGAATCAACGTGAATTCGGAATCCACCTGGTTTTGTGGAATCCAGTGGGAGCAAAGCTCACCTGGCTGCTTACTTGGCAGTGATGCCTGCATGAAATACCCAACACCAGCAGGTTACAGCTTTGCTCTGTATTTGATATAATGTTTTGGTGCCAATTCACTTCAGACTTGCTTTACAAAGCCACCATGAGAATCCACTTTAGGGACCATGCCGTCCCCCGTTCCCTCCTGAACTGTGGAGGTCAGTGAGGACTTTGGGGAGACAAGGCTGGAGCTCAGCTCTGGCGTATCCAGCCCTGACAGCTGACATTGCACAAACTTGTTACGTTTTCCAGGCTCATTAGAAAAAGACAAGTATTTATTCTGACATTTTCTAGCAGGCAGAAAGTAATGAGCCTAATGCCACGGGCTGGTTACGCATTTTGATCTCAGCATTAGGTCATCCTGCTTTACGTCCACAACATGCACGGCCAGAGCTAATTACCGATCTGCTCAGCGCGATCACAAGCTCTGCCAGCAGGTGTTCTGCACAGAAACACCGTTTGCAGCCTTCTTCCATCTCCTCTTTCCATTCATCGAGGTAGAGGACCTGTGCATGTGCACGTAGAAACAGAGAGGAACTCAAACAGTGCGGTACGGGCTGCACTGCCCGCACAGCCCCCCAAGAAGAACCCATTCTACAGCTGTTTCTTCAGAGTTTTGCGAACAGTCAGTGGCATCCTATGGAACCAGAAGACAACTTAAGTCTGGTGTTTCTGCTCACACCTGTAGAAAAAAGTTGTAAAGTTTTGTGACGTAGGTCTCAGATGTGATTCCACAGTTAAAGTTACCTGGTGGAAAACTGCTGGAACAGCTACCTTCCCTGGCTTTTCTCCTAAAATTCATAAGGGATGAGATGACTGTTTTCCTCTGCCCAGAGAACCTGGCCGTGACAAGCCGTCCCTCTTCGTGGTTCCTAACACAAAAGAGAACAGACTGATGAGGATAATTTCATGAAAGCCAGATCCTGGGACTCTTACTAGGGGACTTTGTTAACAAGCTGTGTCTCCTCCAGTATCTGCAGCCGTTAAAGGCCTTGTTCCAAAGTCCAGCCTCCCACTTCTTGATGATCTCCCTCCCTCTCTACCCCAACTCATTCCAGACTTTGCAGAGTTCAGCCCAAGCAACGTGACCTTCGGCATTCTAGCAATCCAAATTTCCTCCAGCGCATTTTTGCATTTTATTCACTCTGGCAATCCCAGATTTTCATGGTTTCCAGATGGCCAAACTCGTTTCCCACAGCGATGCAGCAGCCAGGTGTGTCCTTCTTGGTGAGAAAGGCAGAGAAAGCACTTGGTTTGGGGAAAGAAATGTGGAAGAAAAGAGCCTCAGCAAAGGCTTTCCTGTCTCATTCCTAAAAGGAGCAGCTGAAATAAGGGCCATCTATGTTCATCCTCCCTCCTCTTCCCTGCCGTTATTTCTCCGCACAGGTTGTTCACCTCCAGTTGCTAAGCAACACACTTGTCTCACATGCTCCACATCCTCGTGCACAGGGAAAAAAAAAAAAAAGATACTGCAGGGGCAAAATTACGCTGACAAGGAGGCAGCATAAACTTTTTCCTCCCTTTCTCCCATGCTCAGTGTCTCTCGCACGACATTCCATCTCTTCTCACCGCTCTCCACCACAGCCAGCAGCACAGCCCTTGGTTAACCGGGGCATGTTCCCAGGAAGGCTATTAAAACCAAAGCAGAAGAAAGGAGAGCAGTTCATGAACCATATTCTTTTCTGTGGGGAAGTATTGAGATTTCCTCCCACCAAACAGCGAGGCTCCCAAAGGACCATTGCTGTTACGGATGTTTAAATCCGGCACATGCCCCAGTAATCTAGGGCAGGTTATAGACACAGAACATTGTGCATTCTGCAGCAATGTAAAATCCATTTGCTTTACTTTTCTTATTATCAAAGGCTTCAAAATTTGACCATAAAGCATAACTCCTCCAGGCTGCAATTTATTTCTAATTCAAGGTTTGAACTCCTTTTTGATCCTGTTATCCACCCACACAGACTATGAACATTTTAAAAAAATCATAAAAATAAAATTCACTTAAGCTATTCAGCAAATTTGAAAAGTTAACATCTTTATATGCTACACTATTCCTAAGCAATTCAATTATTTGAGACGAATCTCATAGGAAAAAAAATTTGAAAAAAATAAGTTTACAATTTCATGTTTGTTTAGAGAAAAAAAAAACATACCTCTCGTAGATCAGCTGCATCCTGCTCTCCGTGATCTATACTGACAGCCACTGATTTTGGCCCACAGCTTACTCTCAGCCCTCACAATTTCCGATGAACCACCGTCATGTCAAGCTTTCATTAACCACACTGGGAGTTTGTACCTGAGTTTTCAGTACTGCTCCATTCTCCTTGCCTCACAGACCAACAGTGCTAAACGGATCCCAGTTTGTAAACAGACTGGGACATGGGGCTGGTTCTGAGCCTCAGCTTTCCGTGGGTAGAATGGATGGAGTCCGTGCCTCCCTACTTCAGTGGTGTAACTGCAGAGTGGTCAGCCCCCAGGATGCCTTTGCTGTTACAACAGCGACATTTCTGACAGACAATACACATTTGCCATCCAAAGTATCTGTAAAACAGAGTCAAACTTGGTGATCAGTTTCTGCCAAATCAAAATCAAGATTCAAAACACCCAAATGTTTCATTTCAGAATGAAACCAACTGAATGAAACCTCAAAGGCAAATTTCTCTAATTCAAACTAGAAGATTTACAAGATTTACAAATCTTCTGAAAATTCAAGGCGGAGACATTCACAGTTGAATGAAACATTTTGTTTGGCTCCAAGTTCCTTTCTGAAGAGGAACTAAAGAGAGGGCTAAAGGTCTCAGGAGCTCACCTCTCCCAACTTCACTTTGCCTCACTGGGTCTTCCTCAGTCTGAAGTTCCTCAGAAACAAGCCCAGTTCCAGGCATCTAATCCTACTCTGCGCATGCACTGCCACACAAATCTTAAATGGATTTACAGTTCATGCGACTGTGCTCCGAGAGACTTCAGTAAGGCTATTCATAACCACTCCTCTGTGACAAGACAGGTAACAGGGTGGCATCATCACGTCAAAGCAGAGTAAATATAACCTTGTAGTGATCCACAGTATTTTAAAAAAAAATATATCCAAGCAACAGGAAATAATTTTGTGTAGAAAACACACAACTGTGAATCACAGCAGACACTTGATTTTCTGTGTAACATGAGCGATAGGGAAAACAGAAGATTTAGGGTGTTTTGCCCACAGTTGTAAAAGTAATACATTTTTGTTTCAGCTCTAGATAGCAGTCTCGGCCTGCGGGCCCAGAGAAACATCTAGCTATATAGTAGTCATCGTTCTTCAATACAACACCGTTCTGTTTCACCCGCTCGTTCAGCGAGACAGCAACATAAATCTCACCTAAAAGGACAGAAACAGGCATTCAGTTCCGATAGTCTAGTGGTTAAAATTGATGTTTGCAGGAAAAACGTGTTTTCACAGCCAGCTTTCAAAACAGGAGTGTGCTCCTCTTCGCATGTTCTCTAAAAGCATCAGAAGAGCTCGGTGGAGAAACAAGACCTTTAGAGCTCATTTAAGGTGATTAGAGGATTAGTGGGTTTAGGCTGAGAGAACTGTGAAATACAAAAAGCAGCCTTTGAGGGAGCAAAATTATATCTTAAAACTATCACCTGTATGAGCATAACAAAAAATGAAAATCTTTCTGAGCTATTCTATAAATTTTTGAGAGATCTGCTCCTCACACAGACCTCTCACCAGTAATGAAAAAAAAAAAAAATTAGAAGGCAAAACAACTGCTCTCCGCTGAATTCCTTAGGGAAAGCCACTCCTGCAGTATCTGACCTCTACAAGACTCTTCTGGAAGGGCACAGCTTCTGTAGGAACCATATCAGAAATAAGTTATCCAACAGGGTTTGCTGACAGTCATTTTACAGACCAAAGCAGTCAAGCCAGAAGGTGCCTTCTATCTCATCTTCCGTATCAAAAAACATTGAAGGCAGGCACCTTTACTTATGCATGACATTGCCTTCTCTCTACTTAACTCCATGGCAGAGTCCATTTTAACTACATCTTGCTTGGCAAAGAACCTATTGTGTTCCAAACCTACAATACCTGATTGAAGCCAAGAGTCCTTGTACCCAGCAATCGATAGCTGGTCGGTACAAGTCAGTAAGCCAAACAGAAACAAACCCAAACTGCCTTCGGACATCTGCTACGCCAACCACGGTGACTGCAAACAGCCTGTCTCTGAAGCCCACACGTAATATCCCGTCAGGCAACGCTCATTCCTTACGTACATTGGGGGGTAAGCCCAGAATTGTCAGGACCTGCAAGTTTGAACCTTTAATGAGTTAAGATAATTATTATTTCCAGACAACTTTAGTGCAGCTGTAGTTGGGATATATTTGAATTCTTTTTATATCACTGAGAAACTAGAGGCTAACTCTCCCTAAATATATGTCTATAACTTTATTCACTTCATGTAAAATCATGCACCGGTCTCTGCATTCCATACTCCCATGCAATTATTCCATTGACTTGAAAAAAACCCATGTGGACCATTTGGGAAGGCTTCTCCTCAGGTCCCTTCCAGCCTTTTATCTTTGTCTTATTCTGTTGTACTGTCGTATGTGTTACTGGATTTACTGCACTATGCAGGGACAGAGAGCGAGGGAGTGCGTATAAAAAGACATATGGTCTCCTAAGGATCATCGAGCAATGAATGTAGGCAGAGCTAAAATCTCACAAGAAATGTCGCTAACAGATGAATGCTGAAATACAACAGGGAAAATGCTCTAAAAATAATTAACGCTTGGCAGGCTGGCCAAGACAATTAGCAGCCAAAATGCTCACTGGCCTTTGACGTACTGGCTGTAGCTCTGTTGACTGTGTTGTAGCTCTCGCCTTCTTACCTCCCTTGTACCCACATTCCAGTGCAAGGAAAATGAAAAAGTACAGGAGGCTGCTAAGCAGCTTTTCAGCACGTGCACAGAATCATAGAATCACAGGATGGTTTGGACATCTCCAACCAGATCAGGTTGCTCAGATCCCAGGCCAACCTGGCCGGGAATGTGCACGTCTCCCTTGGCCTACAAGCTGGCAGTACTGATAGAGGCACAAAGACAATGAAGAAGAAAAACCTTTGGAACAAAAATCCAGTCACAATCAGCACAAGCTCCAAGCATTAATATGTTTTCCTCTCAAGACAGCATTTTAAATTGGAGCTTTCACTGTCGCAGTGAGAGATGTCACAGCCCAGTGAAGGCTGGGCGATGGCGGTGTCGTACCTAACGGGCAAGGGTCGCCCTTTCATTCACTGATGACACTTTATTTAATACCAGCTATTAATACGTGATGGCATTTTCTATCAAGGGTGTATAGAAAGGTCAGATTCCATTACCACAACTCGTATATATGAGGACAGGCTCAGCCCGCAAGCCACACTAATATCCTGCTGCTTCCAGCCAGCTCACTCCACGGACGGCTTCACTCTTCCCAGCACGGCATTCAGGTAGACGGACACACCCACCCTCGCGGGTCTCAAATCAGGAGCAGGGTGGAGGCACCAGGAGCACCCAGCCGCCAGCAGCCAGTCACAGATGAGATTATTTCAACAGCATTTTCTTCTTTCTTTAATGGCTTTTTAGGTAAATAAGCATCTGCCACTACAGCACATCTCGTATTTCCAGAGTAGGTCCGGGTGATCCACGTCCCAGGGTCAGGCGAGCTGTTCCCTAGCACTGCCAGCTGTAATAGTCTCTTCTCAAAGCACTGCTGAACGGCTCCCGGGTTTCTTTGTTACATCGATCTGAAAATGTAGGTGTTAGATGACGAATTCCCAGCCCAAAGGTTGTGTACTCTGTGTTTTTCTCATCTCCTTGTTTACTCTGAGTTGTTCTGCTGATCATTTAAGATCCCGCTGTATTGGTTTTGTTCTCTTGGTCGAACGCTGCTTTTCGAGCAGCAACTTGAAATACTCAAAACTGATTGAAATTAGTAGGTTTTTAGGACTATTATTCATGCTAAGTTTAACAAAACATAACTGATCACAAGTACCAAGTACGTCTTAATATGCAAATCAGAGAACTGTAGAACTGAAATGCAGCTCAACTTTCATGCACATAAATACCCAAGTTTTTAATTTTTAATTGAATTATTTCATTCATCAATAAATGTCATTAATATCTATTTTGATATTTTGACACTTTCCATATTCTTCTGTGAGCTCCACAGTAGTTTTTTTCTCAGCTCATCCCATTCATTCATTAACTAATTCCAGTTTCTTACTTTGATTCTCTCTGATGAGGTCCTGCTGAGGAAAGATGATTTGTACATACAATGGGTTCAATAATAAAGAAAAGAAGTTGTGGTGGTTTTTAATATTTAGAGAGCAACTGGAAAACCAAGAACTCACTAAAGCAAAGCACTCGGATGTTGATACGCACTAATTTGCAATTTATGTCGTACGTTGGTAAATGTACTGGTACTGCAGGGCTGCTGACACTCACTGTAATTTATGGCAAATTTCTTCAGCTAGCAGAGCCAGGCAGAGCGAGCATCCCAAAACGGCACATAGGGAACAGCAGGGAGTGTAACAGTGGCAGCTTTCCCTCTTCAGGGGCAGCAATGAACTGGGCAGGCTTGTGCCATCTCCAGCATTTCAGCGCAAAAACCAGGATCCAGCCACCACTGCTCCCACTGTGCTTGAGAGTGACACCCAGGAGCACGATCCTCCACATCTTGCGTGAGGGCAGTCCTCACGCTGCCCTGCCTGAAGCAGCTTCGTTTTTATCATTGCTGACCCCCGTGCAGAAACAGCCGAGGACCACTGCCTTTTAGGAAACTCAAGCGAGGGGTAACAAGCAAGCATTAAGAAGGCTAATTACTTAGAAAGATTGGCTAACAAGACTGTTCCCTACATTGTGGCCTCAAGTTGCAGCAGGGGAGGCTTAAGTTGGATATGGGGAAAAACCTATTTACTGAAAGAGTGGCCAGGCACTGGACCAGGCTGCCCAGGGCAGTGGTGGAGCCACCATCCCTGGAGGTGTTCACAGAACGTGCAGAGGTGGCACTGCAGGACATGGTTTAGTGGTGTTGGGTTGACAGTTGGACTGGATGATCTTGGAGGTCTCTTCCAACCTTAAGATTCTATGATTGTCAAGTTCGTCAAGTAGCTAAGCTGTCCAGAGCAGGAGAAGCAGCCCACTATAAAGGATTGTCTCTTACAGCGCAGTGGCACTACAGAACTGAGGCAGTGTGCTGAGGCTAGGCTTTCTCTAGGAAACTAAAATTCATAGGCAGAATTTTTTTTTTGCTAAATACGCCCTGGTTTGACCCCTTGAAGACAGCAAGAGAAGGGCTCTGCAGTTCCACACCAGCTCAAGGAGATATAAAGAAAGCGGCATGTGGCACTTTGCAGGGAGGCTCTGGAAAAGGGCTGGGAGTTGAGCACAGAGGAAGAAGCAGTGTGGCGGCTTCAGGAGAGGGAGACGTGACAGCACGTCATTTCTTCTGACCTGTTTGCTCTGCCCTCCTCTGTCAGTGACAGTTATCCAGGCACCGAAGGGGAAAAACCCACGAGCAAACAAACTGCCTCCTCTGCTCGCAGAAGACAGCACGTTGGTAAGACGGCAGCTGCGCCAACAGGTGAAAACGAGCTCTATTTGCTGCATTAAAGCTCTGATTTAATTTGGCAGAAAATCACTTGCAAATCATGCAAATGTGACACAAGCGTTGTCCCTTGAGTTTGGCTGTGGCCAGAAACTACAGGCACAGCTGTTCTGCTTGCTGTGCACTACTCTAATGCAGCACCAGTGAAAAACAAAACACATTTTCCACGCCTACACTAGCTTACAAGCTTCTCCTAAGACTTATTTCAATTTTTCTTCCATTCAGGCTCAGTCTTCCCTGCTAAGAACAATAATCCTGATCAGTGTCTTCACCACAAAATCTGAAATTGCCGCACGATCTTCCCGTACAACACAAACTCTGCGTTCTTTACCATCTCAGCCGTGTCATTTTAAGCAGTGCTCATTTGCAGACCTCCACTTGCGTGACCCACAGGTACGGTGTGTTGTGAGAGGCTGCCGCTGCCCACTGTCCGCAGCTCGTGTTTGAGGAGCGAGTTCTGAAGTGAGGGCTCACAAAGGATTCTCAGCTTCTCAGGTTTCAGCAGAGTCTCTGGCACCTGATGAAGTCTGATGCTGATACATATATGTGACATTCAGACTGACGGATGTCCCCAGAATGACACGGCAGATGCAGGCTGTAGTGAGATGATTTTAAAAGCTAGGACAGATTTACTCATAAGTATTGATGTTGCATGCATTTGTGTGTTAAATAAATGTATTTTAAATATCAACCCTCATCTGGATTCTTCTGGCTTGTGTGTTACCTTGTCTTTGAACTCTCTTCTGCGCGGCTCTTGCTTGGCTCACTGCTGGAAGTGACCTTTTACTGCAATGAGAAACAAGACCTTGGGCAAGGGGAGTACAGAATAAATGGACCAAAGTAAAATCTGATGGATTGCTTGAGTTATAACATCAAACTGCTAATGCAAACATTATTCCTCATCAATCACTTTACTTCCCTAAACTTCCTCCATGTAAAACTAGCCTTTACATGACATAAGTTACATTCACTGACAACTTACGCATTCTAAAACACAATTCCAGCCTGACTCTTCTAAGGGATGGTTTAATTCTTCCAGAGAAACTGTGAAAGCGTTAAATTATTTTCTTCAAATAGATGCTATGTCCTCCTTCCATGACCCTAGAAAAACAGCCTAGAGCTACATAGCTACATGTCACTGATGTGTGTGCACGAGGGCTGAGCTACAAAGCAGCATTTTCAAAGTGGGTACTGATGAATACTGCTAAGTGGGCAGTTCCTCTCAAAAAAAAAAAACCAAAACAAACCACCAAGTGATTGTACCAGTATCTTTGTTTCTGAACCAGTGAATAAAAGCCATCCTGGTCATAAATTTCTGTCAGCACTGCCTCCCAGGAATTATGGAAGTGTTGTGCCAGACAGCATTGGCCAGATGGTTCAGGCGTTACTTCACTCTTTGGAGATGTGGTTTCACAAAGCTCGTGGGACAGGTTCAGGCTGGCAGGAGTGCGTGTAGAGAAGACTGCATGGCAGTGCCCAGATAGGGCATCCCGTTATTCCATGTGCTGATCCTCACGCTACGGGGAGCAGGGCAAGTCCTGCTGGTGCACGTTACAGCAGCCAAGTCATTCTCCACTTCAGCAAGTCCACACGTATGTGCTGAACAAAGCATTAATTATGCAGAAGCAATAAGTTAGGTGCCATCTTTTATATCTCGCTAAATCATAGGGAGGGCAGGAAGTAGGTCATAGAATCACAGAAGTTAAGTTTTTAAGACTGTCTTTTAGCTCTCACCTTCTTATCTCCCTTGTACTCACATTCCAGTGCAAGGAAAATCACGGAATCATAGAATAGTTTGGGTGGGAAGGGACCTTCAAAGCCCACCCAGTCCAACCCCCTGCCAGGAGCAGGGACATCTCCAACCAGATCAGGTTGCTCAGAGCCCCGGCCAACCTGGCCTGGAATGTTTCCAGGGATGGGGCATCCACCGCCTCTCTGGGCAGCCTGGGACAGTGTGCCACCACCTTCAGTGTAAATGTCACTAACATGCAGAGCATACTAAGTAATTCCTTGCAGGCAATGCAGCAAACTTTAAGAAGGTTTCAGGGGGAGCATCCCCTAGGTTGGATCTTGAAAAAGCAATTTTAATCATGCTATGATTAAATTTATGAAATTTATGGTTAAATTTAAATTATAATTTTTATTATAATTATTATAATGATTAAATCATAAATTTATTATTAAATGCTATGAAAGGAATCTGCAGAAGTTTTAGTCCTCCAGAGGACTCTCCGCTCAATCCCCTTTGCAGGATTTAACAGAAACGAATTCTGAGTCTCCCCACAGGACCACAACAGCTCTCTTTGCAGCCAAGCAGAAC
>WHYT01017500.1:528543-605480 GCA_009806455.1 Tetrax tetrax
AATACTTACTAAAACAGAAAAAAAAAAAAAAAAAAAAGAGGTAGAGGAAATAAATCTACAAAAAGCACTGTTAACCAAAGCTCTCCACATTGTACAGTTATCTGAAGCAAATAATAATTCTGTCATTGCTTGAATTAAAGCAACGACACGGCGTGCAGTTACAGTAATCAACGTGAGAGCTGCAGAAAGAGCTGGAGCAATCTTTGACCAGAGAAACGGCTAATGGAGCCCTCGATCGTATTTTTAAATATATTTCTCCACCACAACTGTCATGTATCTTTGACGTTCAGTGGCATGTATGAAACGAGTTAGAGGATTCCCTCCAAACTCCCCAGCAGAAACAGAAGCTGTGTTAGCTGTTTTTTTTTTTTTTTTAAACACTGCTACAAGTCTTGAGCTTGTCTCAGCTTTCAACTGCCAAGCAAAACACATTCAAAGCCACTACACCTTTTCAGCCAAAATACTGCATCAAAATGACTAGAACTTTGGAAAATGAATAGTGTCTATGAAGTTTTATGTTCAAAATGCAGAACAAAAAAACCCTACAGGAGTTTCAGCAGTTGCTTACATGTGAAAGAAGAGATGCTAAAATGTATTAAACTATCTTCCATGCACTTAACTGAGAGCAAGGAGGCAAACCAGGGCTAAGCCTGCTGAGACTACGAAGCTTATGTTGGAACAGTTAGTAACCCAGGAGCTGCAATTCATTACTTTTTTTCCCCCATGAACCTTCCCTTTCAAAAGTCTACAAAACTTTTCATTTAATTAAATAAAAATCCTATATGCAGTATAGCCACTGGTCTTGTTTTCACGTGACTCGGAAAAGTCCCACTCTTCTTCTGAAGACTTCCAAATCTACAACGTACAAAACCATTTAAAAAATTAGCAAACAGAAAAACTCAACCAGGAAGAAGGTGGATCCTAAATCCAGAAGTTCTAGGAGTGCAAGACTAACGTACACAGCAGAGATCTTGTTCATCATATACTGCTGTCACTGGAAGCAGGTAAACAGAGGGGTGAATACACGCCTGCCTTACCCTGCTCTGGAACACGGGGTCCACCTGGATCCGCTCAGGGCCCGGTCTCTACGCAGAAAATATTCTGTTTGCCTCACCCTCACATAAAGGCAAAGCCTTCCCTCAGGCATTTGGAAGAAATCGAGTAGAGGGACTAGAAGGAGCAATTAGACACATCTGTTGAGTGTTTTCCTCTCTCTTTGTGCCAAATGGGAAAACGCTGCTCGCGTTTGTAAAGCTGTAACACTTGTACCATTTCAAATGTCTTTTCTTTTGCCAAGTGAACTCTCAAAAATTAGATATCATTGTAGAAAGCACTGCCTAATGAGCCAGTGTCATTTAGAATATTCAGATTTATATTGCTACCATCCAGTTTTCAAGCCCTAAAAATGCCATTAATAGGCTTCAGAAATACATGGGACGGTCACAAGGACAATGGACCCGGGTTACAGCTGTTCCCGCAGCTGCCGTAAGCCTCACGTGCTCAGCGCTGACAGTGATTGATAGGCAAATTACACTGCCAGCGCTCTTCTGTGTCAGGCTCATTATTAGACACAAACGCCTCGGCTGCTCTTGGGAATTTGCTCCATTTAGCTGTTCCCCAGACAAATTCTCCCCCCTCCAGTAAAATAAGTTCACAAATATAGATCAGAAATAAACACTTGGTGTGGTATGAACAATACAATCAATAATATTTCATAATGAACAGACAAAACACGATGAGTTGCAAGCACTGTTGAAGAATCTATTCTTAAGATGGCAAAACTTCTAATGAGCTGCCTTTCTGTACTGCTCTGGTTTCTCCTTTTAAAGTTGACTTTTACTATGTTCAGAGTACACTTAATGGGGTGTTTGTAACAGATTCTCACGTTCACACCAATATTCCAAATATCCTTAGCCAATATTTCTCATTTTACATACAAAGGAAACCAAACTCTGTTCCCACACCACCAACGAAGGTCAGGAGCGAACACAGACCTCAGCCAACCCGATGATCAACATGTAGCAGCGCAACTAAAAGCTGGTCAAAGAAATGTTAAAATTTTCACAGAACCCTCCAATATTTCCACGCATACAATCGTAGAGACTGTATTTGGTATTTACAGATCACTAGTTTCAGATTATTTGTAACACCAGTAAATCCCCACTACACAGCTGTGATATAAACACTACGGGAACAGCAAGAAGTGACACCTACAGAGATTTCCTAATTAAATGTTTCCATTCTAAGGGTTCAGTCAGCACTTTAGTGATTTCTTCATTCTGTTTTCCTTGACTGAAATTAAGCAAATTGTGTCTTTGCTTAGGAAAAGTTCTTTTAAAAAGTTTTTTTTTTCCCCTCTTTGGGAACAGAGTTGAGAACAAGTAAATTAATAATGGCTCTAAGAAGGTTGCTGAAGTTTGGAGAAGCGACCTACCACTGTTACATTGCCCTGCAGCAGAAAACCCAGCACTACTGGGTACACGATGAACTGTTCAAAGCTTGCCTTTCTCCAGGTTAGAAGTCTGTACTATTGATCAAACTGGTAAGGTAGATGTTCCCAGCTCCTCTGAAAAAAAGACAGTGAGCAGAAAAACTCATAAAAAGGCATCAAAAGCACTACTTCAGTACAGGAAATGTTATCTGAGTCCATCTCTTCCACTCCTCCATCTCATCTAGCACTACAAACACAATTGCCAACGCTCTGCTTCCCCTCCCTCACGCTTCCCATATTCACAGCCAAAATGCAGTTATAGCTTAGATAAAGAAGAAGGGGGGGAAAAAAAGTCTCCACGATACCTCGACACCAAGGAGGGGACCCATACAGGCTGCAAGTAACGTGACCATAAAAATGACACTTCCTAGCACTGCAGGCAGCATCTACACAGAGCAATATTCTGCAAATAACGTAGCGCTTTGATCTGGACAGGCACAAAAAGAAACAGATTAAAATAAATCCAAAGGAATAACATGCCTCTGATCTCCATTAGCAAAGCTATAATTAGAACTTCAGAAGCAGTCTCCTCTTCCTTGCTCCATAATTGCAGTCATCTTTGAGCATCCTATTGAAATGTCTTCACAAGTTTCTCTTTGCAGTGTGAACGCGAGCAAACTTTAAATTGAAATATAAAGGGACCTAACCTCCCACCAAGGAAAGAAAAAGACCGCCCCATAAACCTCTGATATTTTACCAAGTACATTTGAGCTGCAAAGGACACAGATGTAGATGTACCTGGATTAACGTGATATAAACACTTAAAATGATTAAAAAAAAAAAAGACAAAACACAAATTCAGTGTTGTTATCCTTCATGCTATACCTTTTCTTTTCCTACTATTTTCCTGTTCCAAACACCTCTGATTTCAACCACAAATGTCACTGTGGTGTTATAGTATGTAGCAAATAAAAATTGTAACGCTTGCCCTTGCTTTTCTTCCAGTTCCCCACTCGGTGTCTCGGTAACTACGCAACAGCTGGGAGAGGCAAACTAAAGGAGCCTCTGGCATGTATACACTGGATCATGCTTGGCACAGATGGAATTTTAAGATGATTTAGCTGTCCAAACCTCCTTCTCTCTACCGAGACTCGTAACTCACCCATACTTGAGATGAGTCTTGCATGCTTGGGAAAAGGCCCTGGCACTAAGGCTCCTTTTAAAGGAACTCCAGGTCCTCGCACGAAAGCATTAGGGTGCTGTAACTTCTCCATGAAAACAGTGGTACAATTATTTTCTGTAGACAATATAATATATTTCCCCTCAATGGAAGTCACACTTGCACATCAGTTGATTACCCTATTTTATGTGAGTCTATATCCTACAGGAGCTTATTCTTTTTTTTTTTTTTCCCCACCAAATTCTAGGCAACTGACTTGCAAAGGGAAGCACGGAACCATCTCGAGCATACAGAGCATTTTCTACTATGTCTGACTCTTAGCAGCCAGGTAACATATGGATCTGGGTTTTTTTAGCACTTATTTCATTCCTCTGTATTTCCACCACCAACCTGGATCAATTTTATCCGGAGCCACCGCCACTGTGTTGCTGTACCTGTACGATCACTTCTGCAGACGTTCACTGCAGACACCGGCTCCGGGATCACAACCGCTCTTGGCAGCTTGCTCTTCTTTCCGTGTTTGAATTTAACAACAAAAAGGTTTTTCCTCTACTAAAGCAGGCTTCAGCACTCTGCTACGGGGGAGGAGGGAGATCTGCTGTTTGTTTGAATGAAAGAGAAAAAAAATATTTCCATTTTAGAGAGAGAAACAATGTCTAAGTCTGAACCAAACACTCCAGATAGCCAGTATGTTTCTATCAAACTGGCTGAAATCCCTGCCAGATTACGTCAGGTTACACATTACCAAACATTTATGGCACCATCAGGACTGAGAAAAGCAGAATGTCAGAAAAGCAATGCACAGAAAGAGGAGAAAAACCATCAACCAAAGAGAAAATGCAACTTGCTGGTGGTGGTGTGTGTTTACCAAACAGCTCTGGATTCCACTTCTTCCGCAAAGCACAGCACAGAGGTGTGCTGAGAGAGCATGCTTGGGAAAGAAAACCTCTGCATGTGATGGCTCCAGTGTCCTGCTCTCGTATCAACTCTCACCGCCTGCCAGTAGCTGCTCTGGGTTGTGCTGTTCTGTGAAGGGCCCTGGAAGGCAGGAACAGCCAGGCGAGCACTTTGTGAGGGCATCGGCGCGTATCTGCGCTCTGCCATGTTACATCGAACACTGCTGCAGCGCAACCTCAGGAATCAGCCTGTGAGCTGTTACAAACGCCGTCCAGAGCTGGCCCTTCTCAAAAGTATGAGCTAAGTGAGAATTTATTCCATGAAACACATTTTTATAGCGCATAAACATGAGACAGAAGGGTTTGGATGTTGGCCAGCTCAAGGAGAGCAAGCCTGCCTTCTGACAAACAGGATTGGAAGCGCAGCATCATTGAGCGTCACCAACATCCCACACAGTCAGGTGGTAGGGAGAGGATGTGCACCCCACCAGCGCTGAAGACTTGAGAGTTTTCAATGATAAATACATCTGAAAATCAATGTTGAGTTGGCAGGTAAAAGTCAGGAATAAAATACCGTAAGATTCAAAGCAGCAAGTGAGGAAGAAGAGCCCAGTGTTTATTTGCAAAGTGCCTTTTGGCCTCCTGGAGAGATAGACTGGATTTTTAATTTTTTTTTTTTTTCTTAATGTCTGAAACTGGTCATTTTGTACATACAAAGGCTTAGACAGTCAGTCCAGATGGTTTTGGAAAACCTGGCAAGTTTTCCTGTCTTTTTGAAAAAAACACATTAGCTGTAGAATGATCATAGATCTTCTGTATCTCTCTTTCTCCACGGCAATGAAGTATACTACACATCAAAGATTCATAAACGACAGATTTCTCACATGCACTTGTTGCAGCCCAGTCCTCCAGTTTGTCACCTCTGGGGCATCTTTCTTTTTTTGAACTCAAATAATCTCCATTCTCACTGAGATCTTTTCCATTCTTCAGTGACTACAGTCACAACCTGAAGCTATCTGTTATGGGATAGCAGGAAAAAGAAAGAAGAAAAAAAAAAGCACATCTTTCTCTCCATTACATTCCAGATTATTTGCCAAAAGGAAGTGTAACCAGCAGAAACAGAGAGAGGAAGCAAAATTCCTCATCTGCAGCAGGTCAGCGGGGCCTAGGAGCACAGCTCAGAATTCCTGAAGCACCGCTCCCAAGCTCTCCGCCGCAGCGCCTCTCCCGACCCACGCTGCTGCCACAGCTCAGAGTTCAGAGCTACAGAGGGGGAGTTCATTTATGGTGAAAAGAGGAGAAAGGAATCTCAGAAAAGTAAAGCTTTCAGTGCTTTCACACTGCAGCGTAAATCCTAAACCGCTGTGAGGGTTTACTGCAAGGGAGAAAGGAATTCTGTCTCTAAGACAAGATTAGCCTTAAATGAACCAGCCAATAATGATTTTAACGCTGAAAAAGGCTCCTGGTGCTTTATTGGAAAGGTAAGCAACACCAGTTCCAGGATTTGTGTTCTGCTGTGCACACGACGACACACTGACTGCCAGGACTGGCACTTCCACACCGTTTGCGTACAACCGGAGGGTGGCTGCCTGAGGCAGGATAACCACCGGGACCACAAGGACCAAGACTTTCCTAATGTTCTGACAGGCTTTTCATATACCACAGGAGGTCCAAAGCCCAAACGAAAGGAGTTTTTTACACAAAATGCAATAGAACCGTGGAACTCCTCTCTGCAAGAGATCTATTTAAAAAAAACCAAAACCAACACATTTTTGAAAGAAGTCTTTCAAAAGAGGAGAGCTCTGTGCCTTGCTTACCTAACTCTTACGTTCTTTCCTAGACATCTGCCGCTGGCCCCCGTTGAAGATACAGCATTAAGTTCTGTCTTGCCCAATGAAGTGTGTTCTCAGTCCCAGCCAGAAATTGCACATTCAAAATTTAAGCAGTTCTATCAATCTATATTAGTTTCACTGAATGAATTAATCTTTTCTGACAAACACCACTTGTGCCGTTGCACGACACAAAGGAGTGTTCCAGGATGTAATGCACCTGCGTGATTTGAACCATAAATACCCACTGCAGCAAAGGTTCTGTCCCTGGTGACTGAACCGCCTGTTGCCCGGTGTGGCAAAGCCCGGTCTGCTCTCCGTGTCGCTGAGCTCACCGTCCGCAACCAGCGCTTCCGTAAAGCCACTGAGGTCAAAGCATGACAAGTATCATCACACACACAGAGCATGATGTTCACGGAGACATTCCTACTTCTCCCAGGCTTGCTAGCTGAACAAAAAGTTGGGAATACG
Source organism: Tetrax tetrax (assembly GCA_009806455.1). Taxonomy (NCBI): domain Eukaryota; kingdom Metazoa; phylum Chordata; class Aves; order Otidiformes; family Otididae; genus Tetrax; species Tetrax tetrax. Next base: position 535,351 of record WHYT01017500.1, read on the forward strand.
CTCTGCTCTAGTGACAGATCTCCAGCTCTGAGCTGGCTGAACCACTGCCTGCATCACAAAGTGCGACGTGCAGAGCGGCTTGCGGTTGAACAGGGCAGCCAGAGGTGTTTCAAGTGTCTCATCTCAATTTTCACGCCAACACAAAGAGAACACCTCACTAGCATCATCTTCACAGTTACAATTAATGTGCAAGTAGATACTTATATCATAGTTGACAGAATTTACAAATTTTTGTGGGATTTTTTTTTTTTTTCTTTTAACAGCTTGGTATATTTTAGAACACATATTTCACTGTAAAAAAAAATTGCTCAGATTTGGAGTCTAACATCCGTACTCTTAAAAGAATCTGCTTCTTAAATGAACTGGGATACAGTGGAAGTTATTGGATTCTCATCAATGTGGAATGATTTGCATACATTTTCTACAGCACTGAGGTTCAGAGCCCAAGAGGTCTCTAAGCCCTACTGGAATAATAACAACAACAATAAATAGTTAGAGCAGAGAAATTTGGTTCAGTTTAGTACAATATAATGTTTGCCTCCTCTTCAGGTTCCAGAAAGCCATATACCCAAAGGAAGACATGTACCTCCTCTGCCAATAAAGCAGGGAATCAGTGTCCTGTTATTAGTTCCTCATATTTGGTTAGGGTTTTTGGTCAAACATTGCCATCCAGTGGTAGGAAGAACAGTGGTGTAAGTGCCAACTAAAAAATCCTGTCCATTTTTCCAGTACCATCTGGCCTCAAAATGACATGGGCAAATTAACAACTTAATTTTGTTTCCTGCTACCACAATCACTTCTAATTTTACAAGAGGCAGCAGAACGATTATGTAGGCATAAAAGCTCCCAGCAAGAAGCACCTCTTTGGAGTAAATTTTGAGAGTTGAAAGGCATTGTTTAAAATTTACCTCATGATTGAAGTTCAGCTAGTGCTTTCCCGGTTCTAGTCTGACACTTGAGGTAGCTTGGAGTCTGTCCCAGCTTACACTCAGGGCTGGAAATACGAAATGAAAGCTTGACCACCAGAAGCAGACTGAGAATTGCTCCTCAGCTATTCACAAGTCATCCCAGAGAAGATCAGTCTCAACCTGACGGCTTGGAAAGCACAGCCCCTGAAACCTCAGCTGCTCTCAGCCACACACAATTACATTGGACTCTGAACACTCTGCCAAGTACACTAGCCCTTTTCTTCCCATTGGGACTTGTTTTTTCCTACTCTTCCCACCCTGAGAAAACAAAAGACTACAGGAAGCAGCTTACTCACCTCTTGCTAAGCTCTTGGTAAGGCACGATGATCAGCTGTGCTCATAGAGTCCTTACCGTAGGTGCTTTTAGCACCACCACAGCCACAGGACATGCTGGATGTTACCACCTTCCCCACCCTGTAACCTGCAGCTCTAGACTTCTTTTTTTTTCTGGGTCAGGTTCTACAGTTCAACTACTTCTCAGCCCACCTTGCAGCTGAGAAGGCGCAACTTCCAACTGTGATTGTAATAACAAGTCTAGTTCAGCTTTCTCCCCTCCAAGGAAACCTTCCGGTGGAACATCTAACCAGTTGCTGACTAGAGGGACTCAAAACAGCTTCTTTAAAAAAAATTGGGAGTGGGGGAAGCTATATACTCTTGTATATATTCTTCAAGAGTCATTCATGTCTTATTGGTACACTTCCAGGAAAAACATGCAGGAGGTGAGATTGTTGAATAGAAACTGGAAAAAAAAAAAAATTCCATGAGCTTTAGAATTCCCAACAGTTCTGCAAGAGTTGCTAACCTTTTACCAGAATCCTCTAATTATTCCCACTGTCATTGTTAAGAAAAGCTCAGAGGGATGGAAGAATTTGCATCCAAGCTCTCAGAACAGGGCTCTCAGTCACAGCACCACACTCAAACATTCCCATAACTAGCCAAGCTGGAAACTATTACAGACATCCAATCTCTCGTTCTGGTTTGTTTTTTTACAGAAGATCTTTGGAGTAGTGAGAGCCACTGTTTCAGTCCAATAATTTGAGTTTCATGACTACATCCTCTTTCCTAGCATACAACTCTTGTTTAACAATCTGAATGCAGTTTAGAATCCTTAAAATTATTCATTACATATGACAAGAATGAATAATTTTAGTGAATTATATGAAAAAAAAGTGCTAATCCACAGAAGATGGAGTAAGATGGAAGTATCTCTTAAGTAAGATAAGCTGGAGTATCTCTTAAGTAGGACAAGATTAAATACCTTCCATATCACAAGAAACTTACTGAGGCATTTTACTGCTAAAATAAACAGTGGTTGGTTTTCCTTATAAGGCAATTATTTTAGAAATAGCTGAGAGAGAGGATAGTATGTGTTCAGTTTGAGCAATAAGGTGTTTGTTTGTTTGTTTTCAGTTTTCATGACACCTCTATATACATCGCACATCCTAGCCCTGGGTGATTTTTGCTTGGCTGTTATTTTAGTTCACAAAAAAGGCTTATCATGAATTGAACGGGAATTTCACATGAAGCAGATTCTCCTGCACCATTAGTAGTCTTTAGCCATAGCATGGAACTTTTGTCTGATGGCAATTTTAGAAAAAATTACGTAGAAAGATGACCTCCAAATTATAAGACTAAAACTGCCCGTTCAAGGACCAAACCCAGTGACAAGTGGGTTTGTGCACTGAAAGGAAAACTAGTTTTTACAACAATGCTGGCAGAGGTAGGTGCTGTCCTAGTAAAGCTAACACATGCTGCAGAACCTCAGTGAGATCACTGATTTCACACGCACACAAAGACAAAAGTGTAACCTGGCTTTCAGGGAGGGCAGAGGGAGGTAAGGAAGGGAAACATGAACATGCGTTCTGCTGAGGGCTTCTAAAAATCTTCCTTTCCTTCACAACAGCCTGGAAATGGAGCGTAACTGCTCACCACATCTGGCAGCCCAGGAGGGTCAACTGCTTTCCCCAAAATCTCCAGTTGCACAGAGTTCAGCAGCTCCTCTAACGCCAATCCGTGCCGAGCGCAGGATGCACAGCCAACAGACGGGTCAAGCTGTGGAACACGCTGCAGATGCCTTTGGAAGACCGTAGAGGGGGTTTAATCAAGTAGGTGAGGTGACTGAAGAGACAATGTAACTCTCACACTGTCAGTGACCCGTTTCATTTGTTTTTTCACCATTTCAGACCCACTAAATACATGCCGATATAGACAGCTTGAAAATACTTGGGTGAGGGTTTTTTGATGTTTTTTTTGTTGTTGGTTTGGTTTGGTGCAGGTTTTTTTGCCAGCAGAGGCTGCTATTTCCTTTTAGCTCAGAAAACACCTGCAACAGTTGCATAAACACTAAAACACAGAGAATCAAATAGTGTGGAAATAGCTTGTTCTAATGAAATCAGTAACACTTGGAAGTCAAGCAAATAAACAAGTAGTTCAAGTGCTACACTCCTCATTCATCCTAAATTGTTTTTCAGCAAAAGTCCATAATTTCTGTTCATTTCATTCAGGTCAAAGAACTTGAAAGTTACAACAAGCCTACAGTTGAACTTCATTCAACAAATATATTAAATTTCCATAATACTTAGAGACTTTTCTTCAATATTTATCACCAAAACACGGACCTATACTATTTTCATTTAAATAGCAGCTAGTAACCTTAGAAATTGATTTGATCTTGGGTAGACTTCTAAGAAATCAGGACTTCTACAGCATTTAAGGTACGCTGGTCTGGCTTGATATAACTACCAGATCAAGATATAATAAACCCATGAGGATTGATTATAGAGCAGAAAAACCCAAGGTCCCATATTTAACTCCTTTCCTTTTAGTAACAGAATACAGATAGATACAGATAGCCTTCTGAGAGAGGAATTCCTAAGCTTTCAGTGCTTTAGTCTTTAGGTGAAAAAAAAAAAAAAAGAATGCTAAGAAGGGAAGGGAAGCTTCCTTGTACAACAATTGCCAGGCTGATTGGAATCTGCACGGCTACACTTCTGAGAGAACTTCCTTTCATTAGCAAAAGCCTCAAAGATTCTAAGAACTTGATTTTATTTCCTCTCTTCAGCTCTTGACAGATTCATACAGTGAAGGACATTTAGTCTACACATAAGTGAAACAACCACAGTAAGATGACGAGCAATGAGAGTGACAGTGGCCTGAATAAGACCTTTCAACTAGTTTTCTTGCGTTCTTTCTAGGACTCATCTGCCTTCCCTATTCCCAGTAGACCTTTTCCAGCGTGCGTACTGACAGCAGATCCTCCGCAGGAAACCAGCAGCAAAATAATCACATCGGCCTACCAAACCAGCGTTCCTTGAGGAACACCTATTACTGCTTCTGCAGCACAGGACACATCTGGCTGTGTTCTGCTGGCTGCTCCTGCTTCTCGTCAGCCCAGACATCACTGAGTGCACTCTGACTTCCTCTGGAAACATTCACATCAACTGCTCACCGGCTCACCAGGAGTATGAGTTGTTTTGAATGGAAGAAAGCTGGGTTCATCTGGAAGTCTTACAGCAAACATGTCGAGCACCTCTTACTAAAACTAAAGTGCTCTTGGCTCAGGTCTACAGCAACTGGTGTTCAGTGAAGGATGGCACAGAAGAGAACGCTCCCATCAGAACCATCATCAGTTGTCCCAGAATGCTTTCCTGGTCTTCAAATTGATTACAGGGAAAAAAAATGCAAAATACGCTTCAGAAAATGGTCCATGCTTAGAAAATAAAACCTTAAGAAAATCCAAATGTTAAGAACATTTCTTATGATGCAAAGATTACACAGAGAGGAAAAGGAGTTGTAACAACCATACTGAGCACACAAAAAAGGTAGAATGTGCTTGAAAAAATTGAACTGGAAGGCATTTAAAATTGGAAAATCGGGAGAGGGCACAGGAGGGGGACAGGGAGGAAGAGATCCCCAGGACTTAGGTCATAATCTATGTCCATGAGATACAGCTGTATTGTACAGGCATCAGAAGAGCAGTTCAAAATACTTAGACCGAGCAGCTGCAAATCATCAATACTCTATTTATTATGCATGCTCTGTGGTCAGATTATCATATAAATCAACCACAATTGAGTTTTTCAAGATTAGAATAAAAATGTAATTGTTACTTTCCAATTCAAGAAAGGCACTGTTGCCTGCATACCAACTAACCAACCACTTGGGAACCATGAGTTATTTAACTTCCGTGACTCTCAGACAAGAAGAACCACACCACACTGGTGGAAGCAGTTAACTCACTGGAGCATAGGGCTGCCCGCTCAGAGAGATCTCGACAGCCTGGCTGATGGAAACCTTATGATGTCAAGAAACATAAATGCAGAGTCTTGCACCTGGAATGAAACAGCATCACACAACAGTACGCGCTGGAGGGCAGCTGCCCAGGCAGCAACTTTGCAGAAAAGGACCCGGAGCCCATCAAATGACAAGCTGAACATAAGGCGGCACCATGTCTTCGAGGCAAGAAAGGCTTGCCACATACTGGCCAGGACTAGCAAGAGTGTAGCTAGCAGAACAGGTGAAGAGATGTACTTGTGCAAGTACTGAAGTTTACCGAGTCCTGGGTCCAGCTTGGGCTGCCAGTTACACAAATAACGTTGAAAACCACGAGTCCAGTGGAGTGCCACTGCAGATAAACTGCCTGCAGTGATAAGGCCTTAAGATGATTAGGGAACTGAAGAACACAACTCATGACAGAAAGCTCAGTGTGCTGGGTTTGTTTAGAGATGAGAAGGTTAACAAAAGGGCCAGTTAGTATTGCCAACTATCTAACAAGTTGTTAAAGAGAAGACAGAATCAGAGATGCTCTACAAAAGGGTAAGAGCCAACAAACACATGAGGCAGGAAAAGAAATTTGAATAAGGAAAAAATATTCTTCATAATGGAAGTGTTCAAATACTGGAACAAGCTGACAGAAATATAGTGGAATTTTGTCATTAAAGATATTTTGTCATGAAAGATACTGGGGACAAACGTGTCAGCAGGGCCTGTAGCGATAGGATGAGGGGTAATGGTTTTAAACTAAAAGAGGGGAGATTCAAACTGCACATTAGGAAGAAATTTTTTACTCTGAGGGTGGTGGAGCACTGTCCCAGGTTGCCCAGAGAGGTGGTGGATGCCCCATCCCTGGATACATTCCAGGCCAGGTTGGCCGGGGCTCTGAGCAACCTGATCTGGTTGGAGATGTCCCTGCTCCTGGCAGGGGAGTTGGACTGGGTGGGCTTTGAAGGTCCCTTCCCACCCAAACCGCTCTGTGATACTCAAAACTTAACTGGACAAGAACCTGATCTAACTTCAAAGTTAGATCCAGATTTTATATTGGCCCTATTTTGAGTAAGGGACTGGAGCAAATGAGCAGTCAAGCTCCCTTCCAACCTTAACTGTTATGTGAGTCTACAATATTTATCTTTCACAGTCACTGTAGGGACTGAAGGCCTTAAGTGGCAGCACTCTTCAGCAGAGCTGTTAGAAGCTAATTACTGGAAAGGGTTTGACAGTGTAGAAAGAAATGAAAAACAGAGGGCTTTTTAGAAAAGGAAATGGCCTACTTTATCAGTGTGATTTAATCTTATATTACACTTAATGAATTCTATTTTGGATGATCAATGCACTGCATGATCTTTGTGTAAAATGCAGAAGCAAGTCAGAAGCTGGCAGGAAGAAACCAGCATATTCGGCAGGCACTGTCCAGACTTCTGGCACATGAGACGGAGGCTGAGAGACTATGGAATAAACATTCAGCTAGAGGTTTACGGTAGAATTATTAGAAGTAACACGGAAAATTAGGTGGCAAGATAATTATCAACGTAAATTTCAAACTTAACACTTCATAGTTTCAAACAGGTGATCTTTGTGATTGGATATTAAGATTAGGAATAGTAATTTATTACTGTATGATTAATAACAATAACGTAATGATTAATTCCTTACCGTTCTTGTTTCAGACCCTCCCTACACTCGCCTACAGGTCATTATGTAGACCTATTTTCTTCTCATGTTTGGAGCGTTCTTGTTCAGAAGCTCTAAGTGCAAACTTCTAAGTTTTCAGAAAAATGCCAAATTGAACAATGTCAAGTGTAAAAGCACCCCTAAACCAGGTTTCTCTGCAAAATCCTCATAGGAACAAAGATCCGGGGGTTTTCCACGTACATATTACTCACTACATAAGTAATAACCATCAACCTGTCTGCTGATGTTATCAAGGGAAAAAAACCAACTTTGTCCTTCTCCATTAGGATTTCACACAAATAAAGCCATGTCAACACTTTTACCATGAGAACAAAGCCTTACAGTCTTCGGCCCAATCCAGAACAGACGACTCTTGCTCTAATCTCAGGAAATGTGTTGGTGAAAATCTTTAAGAGACAGAGGTCCCTTCCAACCTCAACCACTTCATGATTTTGTGATCTTAAAGGAAAATCCATTTCTGCTCTGAAATAAAAGAATCACATCCTTTGCTTGATCATCTCTCACAAGAAGGATATTGCAGAACAGGGCAGAGCGTTTCTGGGGGAAGGAAAAAACAAACAAACATAAAAAACTCAACAAAACTAAAAAAACAGTTCCTCATATTCTTGCAATTCTTACAATAATGTGTAATATGTACACAGACAAGTGTCTTGTTTGCTCCAACATTCCAAATTCCTGGAAGAAGTGAAAAGGAAAATTAAAGACCGTCAGGAGACAATTGAACAGGCCCTCGTTTTCCGTAGGTGGCAGAAGTCCGTAAGCCATAACCCTAGTTAAGCCCAGGGTGTAGCTAAAATTCAAGTGAGCTATTTGTTCATAACAACAGAATTGCTCTGTTATTTGGGTTTTTTGCACTAAAAAGTATAGCTTACGGCAGTACTGCTGAAGTTTTCCAAATTATCCACATCATTGCAGAGCAGGTCACATAATATAATTTTGTATTAGGTTGCCGCTTTTTTTCCCTTCCATTTTGTGCATGTCCGTGTTAGAAACTGGACCCTTCGTACTCTGTTCCTAGCTCCTGTTGGAATTAAACACATAGAAATTTCTAAAACTTGCACAAGTTTCCACAGAGCCTGTCACATTTTAGGCCAAGCCACACAGTGCTTGCTGAGGCATAAGTTTGCCCATATCAATTTTCTGTTCATTAAAAAAAAATATTTAAAAACATGTGAAAAGATAGTTTCAAATAAGAACAAGCTTGAGATACTCCACGTTTAAAAGAGGATCATAGCTAAATGAAAGTCAACACATTGTTGTGAAAATGATAAATATAACCACGCAAACTATAAACAAGAGCAAGTCTGTAAAACCTATGATCTAGTTTTCACTCTGCTCAACTCGAGGATGTCAGATTGAGCCCTTAGCTTTGTATAAAACAGTCCTGGAAAAATGCAAGTCAACCGGACGGTACAGAGGAGAAAAGTAAGTGTCTAAATGTCTCAGAAACATAGACTAAGATAGAAAAATTGGATTGTTTAATGATGAAGCAGCAGCAGAATCCATCTCTAGAGGGGCAGAATAGCTTTCTCACACGATCCAGGACAAACAGGAGAGGTAATAATGGGATTAAATGGTGGAAGAAAAACGGAAACTTTTTGGGTCTCAAGAAATACTGTCTTAGGCAATTTTGAAAATTTTGCCAAAACTCATACCCACAAAATCTTGCATCCAAAGGTTGACAGGCACTGGGTACTGCAATGAAAGCTGTAGTTACAGTCCCATGGATTATTTAGCCTGTCCTTTGTCAGTCTGGAAGTAGTTTACAGCAAGAGTTCACGCCTGCCTACCCAGCCAGGAGTGAAGTCGCTCAGAATTCACAGTCTGACTGCCCACGTGCACCAACTCCTACATCAGTCACGCCAGTCCTGTTGTTATACCTTTCCTCAGTGTCAAAGTCAGTTTTTTTCACTGACTCAGCAATATGCAATGTCTGGGATATAAACATTTAGGTGTTCAATCCAAATTCCATCCATGCTAACTTACCATTAAAAAGGTGCATATCCAGGTATCAGAATCAGGCAGTAGATGGAGTGGTTCTGAAGACAGCAGAAATTATCAAAACAACTTTGAGCCGACTTCTGAATTGTTTCTTGAAGTTTGGAAAACTTTGCTCTAAGAAATGTTGAAATTAATTCTGAAATTATTATTTTGCAACATCTTATCATTACTTGAAATAAATAACACACAGTATTTAAACCATTTTAAGAAGGAATTTTTTTCATAACTTCAAGAAATTACTTCAGAACTATGCTGTATGCTTCCTCAGAAAAACAGAGGCATTTTCCAAACCCAACAAAATTCCAGGTTAAAGCCAGGCTCGCATCAACAGTTCTGGATGAACAGATGACATTATTCCACCTGCTCATCAACAAATCCCGTAAAAGATCATCATTCTTTTAAGCACTGACAGCCAAACTTCCTGGCTTTAAAAAATGACACGAAAATACACACTGTCAAAGGATGTGGTCCCACATTTATAAGGCAGCTGTGGGAGCTCACGGAACGCCTCTCAGATGAGCAAGAGTGGCAATGCTGCGGGAAACTGCCACTCCTGCCCTGTGGGGTGCAGCCCCCACAGATCTTCAGAGCAATTTCAGAGTTCAGATTATCAGGAAGTTCCAGCCCTGCTCGTACCTCCATTGCCAGTCACATAATACATATCCCTCTAACAGTAACCAGACACCAACGATTACAAGATACTTGCAGCTCCACAGCCCATGTGTTTGTCGTCACTGCTCCAGAATTTCAAGCCAGGCGAGCGATATCAGTTTGTTGTTCTTACAATGACAAGTTTCAACATCTCAAGCTCACAGGTCTACTAAAAGTTAAAGAGTAAAAGAGTAATTCAGTAAATTCACAGCTCACTTGAGCGTAAAGGTAAGGTTTCCTTTACTATCAAAGGTACACAACTGCTGAAAGAAGCTATACTTTACTTGGCAAAGTCATTTTCCGAAGCAACTCTTGGATCACCCCACAAAGAGGTGAATGATTGAGTTGTCACAACTCACTTTCCGTAAAAGCCTGTATCAAAGATCAACAATTTTTTTCATAAACTGCACTGTGAGGTGTTACTATTTCTTGAGCTTGAAAGAACAGATTTGTCAAGAGGAATAATATGCCATTGTAAACAAGTACCAGATGGTAGAACGATTCCTCTAACACCCTGTTAAATTACTAGCAACCATGAACACAGGAAGACACAGTCAAACAAGAAGTGGAGGATATGTTGCTACATTAAACAAAGTTCATGATCTCAATTCTATTCTTCCCCAAAATATTTCCGAGGACAAACGAGAAGGAAAATAGAGTTCCTCATTTTTAGAAACCAGCATTTAGGTATCGGCAATTAGCACTAGCTCTTCTTCATGGTTTCCACATCATAAGCCAGATTCTTCCATCATTGTTCATGCTATCATCCAACATCACAAAAATATTGCTTTTAAGTGTAAACCCTCCCAGCTGAACTGCCTACTCAAAATTCCTAGCAGCAGGGCCTGGACTCGTTATTTCACATACTGGAAGGCGTTTCACAGGTAATGAACCTTATTACTTCTGCTTCCTTGGCTCTCAATCTTGGCTGTAGCAGCAGTTCAGATTTCCTATTTGTACGCCACCATCGGGAGGTCTGTCGTCCAGCACGGTATCCGCTCTGTAGCAGTTCAGGTCAGGAGATAAAGCAGATGGGGAAGGAAGTAGCTGCAAGGGGAGAATGTGCTATATCCATGTATGTTAGTTTTTCTCCCTTAACTTCCCAACAATAACAATACAAAACAAATATATGATTCCTCATCTAAATCCTGAACTGAAGTAACAGTTTCCTCTAACAAATTGGTTGTGAGGCTCTAGCTTACAAAGAAATAAGTGAAAACCCATCCTTTGCAACTTCACAATGTATTGAGTGTTCTCGTCTCAAAGCCTGTAATTAGCACAAGCATTAAACATTTAACTTTTTGTCTACAAAAACGATGACTGGCTAATGTAATTCTGTCAACAAGACATTTACTACTAAGCAGTTTCTCAGTAAACTTGTAAAAATTTATTAGAACACTTAACTACTTCCTCTTTTTATTGCAATAAGCCAACATACATCAGTTACCAAGCCCCCACCCCCCAAAAAATGAACAGGTAACTGTAATGGGGTTATAAAAGATAACCCCCAGTTCCAAATGCACAAACAAGTGATACTTTGCAACTGCATGATTGCTTTTCCTTCTCAGATTCTCCATACACAAGTGTAAAAGAATAAATAACCCAAACAAGTGTTTCCTTTGGGAAATGCTGTTAATTTTTCATTTCAATGACAGGCCCTCTCTTCTCTCCTGCACCCGTAACAGTTCTCTTTCCATTTGAGACAACACTTTTCCCTCAAATGAGAAGCAAAAGACTTTTTAAAGTGAACAAAGATCCTTATTTTATAATCAATGTACAATCCTAATAGAAAATTACAGTAGATGTTATTCGGTATCAGGACAGTCAGGTTGCCATTTCTGCCCCACCTCACATCTATGAACACAAGTTCTGTCCACTTTTCTGCTCATAACTTGCACAGAACCTTACCCCGTCCCCTATCACAACAGTGTTGTGCAAAGCAAACTATGCCAATTTTCTTGACCCTGTTGCTTTTTCTTACCTCCCCTCTCTACAGAGCTCTGCTTTCTTTCCCTTTCCCTTACATTCCTCTTCCTTTCCCTTGCTGGCTAAAGTAGCACATGAATGCAATGTTTTAGGACCCAGCTACCCTTCATCCACTCTCTCTTTCTGTAGGTATTCTGGTATTTTAGAAGCCAAAGTGGCTGCTACCCAGCCAGCTGAAAATGAAACACAAAAGAAGGATTAGCACCATCCTGGCACAGAGGCCTCAGTGCTGCTGCCAGAACCCTTCCGCAGACATAGTGTCTCATGGGGGAGCTTAAAGCCTTTGAGATCCTGATAAGGAGAAGCACTTCACAATTTCCTTGTTTCTACCACTGCAAAACAATGAGAGCTGAACCATCTACTGCTGCTGAAAGTACAAGCGGGCCACAAACTGCTGCCATTGCATCTGAACAGGCACCCGGTCTTCCCACCCCACACCGACCTGCATTCTCCTCTGGAGCAGCTTCTTGCAAAAATTTTTCAGTTTATGAAAATGAAACCAACACTACTGAAATAGGGTTTTTCTGCATTTTTTCTTTTAGCTTGCCTTTACATTTAATCCAAGTGCTAAAGAACCATCCATACTTACAGTTGTGCAGTGACTGTGACAGCTTCAGGTCCGTGTCCTGACAGAGCCCTCCGTCTCATCAGTGGGATGGGGTAAACGAGCCCCAAGGGAGCTGTAGGCACAAGGAGACAGAAGAATACGTGTCTAGGTAGCTACATAACTCAACTGAAGAGAGAGTCAGCAGCCCTCAAGGATGCTCCTGCACAATTCAGTTCCACCATCAGCATCAAAAATATTTATGCCAAAGCGCAAAAGAGTTTGAGAAAGCGGAAGTCAGTAGGATACCAGAGAAATCACTCTGGGAACAGATCAAGGTTAATCTCACTGTCTCTGTGAAGTCAGATCTAGGATGCACAAACCAAAATGATATTTAATACACTTCATATGTTTAAAAGAAATCATGTATTACATCCTAATTACAGGGAGAGCATCTCTGTCAGTGGTTCTGCAGCATCATCCTTATTTAATGCACTCCTGAGAGCCTAGCTCATCTTCAAGTTGGAATTTACAGTAAGTGTTCTACTTTCTTTGCCTTAACTATGAGCTCTCTATTTGCCTCTTCCACATACCTTCCATGGTATCAATATGTATTTGCTGAGATTAGAAATAATAAATCTCTACATGAACAATAATAACTAGAGGGAAGAGTGCTGTTCATCACACTTGGATAACAGACGGACAGAGTGTCTGAGTGGACAGCATCTGCAAGCAACACCATTTTCTCTATTGGAAGGATTGAAGAAAAGCCCAGTCCCCAAACCACTGAAGCCTGTAGAACAGCATGACAGTGTAGCCAGGCATGAGAAGTCCCCACGCTAAACAAAATTTATGCTGCAAATGCCAGTGGATCAGCGGTCATGGAAAAAGGGTGTCACTCCTGGCATTTCTTTGCAGACTCTGACAGAAGTAAAATGTTCCCATACTCAACAGGCTCTAATATAAGAGTTCAGGTTTTCAGTGAAAGCATTTATTCAATGGGTAAGCAAAGTGTCATCTTCAAGATGTTCTGTCCCACCTTGAGAAAAAACAGTAGCTGAAGAGTTGGCTCACATTTGTGTTCTGTCCAGTCCCCAGACTGTGATGGATGGGATGGTGCTGGCGGTGCCAAAAGAGCTCTGAGATGGCTGGTTTTCAGGAGGGGGATGCTTCTCCCACACCGCTAGCCCCATGGAAAGGTTGAAGTCTGAACAAGACATACAGAACAATACCTTGTATTCTACAATTAGGTATTGGCAATTTTTTCCATGTACTTCCAGCTTGTTGATACCTATTTACTTGAGGCTGAGGCTCTCTTCTTCATTACTTTCATGAGTCAAAGCCAAAACAAGAGGTTCAGTGACTTAAGCTTAGCTCCTGGCTTCTCTTGTAAGGTATTCTAGGCTAATTAGACTGCAGCTCTCATTCAGAGAGTTCTCCCGTGCCCCTCCTGGTAACAGCCACAAATATGTTTACTGGCAACTGTACCATTTTTCTAAAACTGTGTTACTGGAAAACAGTTGTACTCTTGCCTTTTCTTCTAAAGCTACTGTTTGCTAGACAATGCCTTCTCACCTCCGCTCCCCTCCCGCCCCGGTACACAAAAGCCAACACATTATTTTCATTCTGCACTACAACCGAGTTCCATTTCCCATGCAGACTGAAGAAACCATCCTGGAAATAAGGCAACGTGGCACAAAGCCAAACGCACTGACTTCACTTCCCGACCAAAATCAACAGCGTTGCACAGCCTACGAGCACTTGCTGTTAATGCCATCAGTAAGGAGATGAACACCCATCTGAACAAAGAAATCATTCCTTGCTTTCAGCAATTGGAGAAAACTCCAACTTTATTCCTTTTGTAATTCGTTCACATTCCACTTAAATGAACGAAAAATATTTGTAAAACCACTAATTAAATCAGTGCTTTAGGTTATGTTGCAATTTATGTTAAATTTTGGTAACTTTTTTGTTTAAATACTTTTAGTATTACAAAAAGTCAGCCTCTACGGCAACCAAGATAGCCAGACTCCAGCAGTATAGTTGCTTTTATACATCTCATGCTAAGTAACTCTGTAGATACAGAGATACAATCCAGTTGTAAAGCTGTACTTACCTGTGCTGGTGAAAATCAAAGCAAAACCATCATCTGGTGTTGTCATCATCATCTTATATATTCTGCCTGAAACATAGGATTCCTATAGAAATTCTACAAAATGCAGAGTGGAAAGGTTGATTTTATACAGCCAAATATATTTTGCACAATAGTATCAGTGAAAAATATTATAGTATAAAAAGAGACACAATATCTTCCAATTCTACCACTGTCAGTAAGAAATACCACCACAACCCTACCTGCTCTCCTACTTTGTGGACATCCATCCAGGCAGGCTCTCAGGCACTCAGAAACTCTGACGCCCGCTCTGCACGCCTGCAAGCATGCTTCGCCTCTTAAGAGCAAGAAAACTGACCTGTGTTGTGTAAACTGGCATCGCAGTACACAGAACAGAAACCTGCATGGAATCAGGAACTGTTACATTGGCTGGAACTTAAAAAGAAAATGTATTTTGCCACTTTAATGCTTCCCCCTCCGCAAATATTTGAGCAAATTAAAAGGCAGTGTGGGAGGAGGAGCCCACATTAATAAGCAGAGATGCCTAACACAATCTTAAATTGTAAGCATCTGCTGAAAAGTAGCTTAGTAAACCCTCATTGTGATGATACACTGCCAGACCACTCATCACTCAGAAACAGGCCAACAGATTATTCGGGTTTCTATGATGAATATTACCCTCCTTATACAAAAAGCTATAAAGCTGGAATTCAAAACTGCATTGGAGTCAATTTGTCACTGTGCTTTTTAAAATTACATTTTTCAGATCTCAAAACATTCCCTGAAATAAAAGGGATGGTGAAGATCAGAGCAAAAACATCACCTTAACCAGCTCTGACGGTTATGCGTGCTCAGTTCTTCCAGCTATTCCACTATTCCCCACGGCCAGCACCAACAGGGGCTGCTCTAAGGCACCCAGAAATGGCGTTTCTTATCCAACAAATGAGTTCCCAAAGAAAAGTTCCTCACCACACCCTGCCCAATGATTTATTTAAGGGCCTATTCTGCTCCAGTCTCAGTTGTTCTCTTCAAATTCTGCCTCAGACAAGCTTGACCACTCCTTTCCTTCTGCACCTCAAGGGCCGAAGTCACTGCACACCGTTACTGAGCCCACATTCACCTCCTCGTATAGTGGTCTTCCAGTACCTCAAGGGGGCCTACAAGAAAGATGGGGAGAGGCTGTTCAGTAGGGCCTGGTGTGACAGGACGAGGGGTAACGGTTTTAAAATAGAGGGAGGTAGATTGAGACTGGATATTAGGAAAAAACTTTTTTACCATGCGAGTTGTAGAGCACTGGCCCAGGTTGCCTGGAGAGGCGGTGGATGCCCCATCCCTGGAAACATTCCAGGCCTGGTTGGCCAGGGCTCTGAGCAACCTGATCTGGTTGGAGATGTCCCTGCTCCTGGCAGGGGGGTTGGACTGGGTGGGCTTTGAAGGTCCCTTCCAGCCCTAACCATTCTACGATTCCATGATTTGTGAGCCCGGGGCCCATAACAGATCCCTCTAAAAATCACACTTTCTTCCCAACACTTTCTCCATGCAGCAGTTGATATTTCTTTTCTAGGAAACTGGTTCTCCCTCTGCTAATCTGTAGCTATATTTTAATCACGTTTCCACAGCGTATCAGGATTCTGCCCCATCATCCAGATCATTAATGAAGATGCTGAACAGGATGTGATCCAGTATTGACCCCTGGGGTGCACTGCTAGTTACCACCTTCAACCAGACTTTCCACCGATCGCCACTCTGCAGGCCTGGCCACTCAGGCCACCTCCCTGTCTGCTCATCCAGCCCATATTTCATCAGCTTCTCTGCGAGGATCTTATGGGAGACAGCGTCAAAAGTCTTACTGAAGTCAAGGCAGACAATATCTACTGCTCTCCTCAGAGACTGGTCTCTTCTAAGCAGATCCTTGAAGAGGCCAAAGTCTGCTTTCCTGAACTCTGGGGTTGTGATCTCACCATCATTATTTTTTTTAAAAAAAAGTCAATACTCTTTACCATTGCAAGCTATTAAGAAACTGTAAATATCAAAGTTACCACCACTGTCCCAACTAGACTGTATGCTCTGAAGCTTGGTGCAATTCAGTTCTGGGTTAAAACATTTGGTTCATTACAATCTGTTTTGACTTTTGCTTGCCTTAAACTTGGTATGTGTCTCTGCTTTTGCCGCTGTACTTCTCCAAATGCCAAAAGCTGTTTGCGGACACACCAGACCTCGTTTTCTGGGCAGTTCATCCCCTGCCTGCCGAGCCCAGTGAGGACATAATTAAGTGAATGACCCTCCAGACTCTCAGCAGTATCTGATCCTGTACACGGAGTGGAACCAGCACACACGCAGAGGCTCGCGCTCCCCCGAACGCAGTGCAGTTGAGTCACTAATAATAACCTTGGCTGACACGCGCTTATCCAAAGGCAGTGGCTTGAGTTCAGCTTCCTCCTTATTCTGCGGGGTTTCGTATGTTTACCCTCCCTAACTGGCCACCCTGTCAGCATGTCAGCAGACCGGTCTCTCCACAGGGCTAGCGGCTCTTTGAAGGGGCAGCAAGAGGTGAAACTTTCAGCGAAGCTGTGCTAGGTGACAGATGAACAGGAGCAGATGGGAAGAAGTGAATGGGTAGAAGGAACTTCTACATCTTGGTTTGTTTTAATTGAAACATGAATAAGAAAACACTGCCTGTGCGTAAAAAGTTTTAAAAGTGTTCAGCCAGATTTTAAATTAAGAGAATCCCTATGCATGTTTTTGTCTATTTTCCCTTTGTATGAATATTAGCAGGGAAACCTTTAAAGTTATTTCTTCAAATGCTTTTCTCCAGTGTTGAATTTATGTATAAACTTAGAGAAAAAGGGCTAAAACGGGTGAACATCTCATTTTTGCAATGAAATGCCTTGCTGTCTCTTCATTAGCTTTCCCATATGTACCTGCTGCTTTAGCCTGTGACACTTCATACGCTCAGCTTTTCATTATCAGCTTTTCGCAGGAACAAAATCAGTGCAGCTACGCCTCTGCACACATGGGCTGGCCTTCGGCATACCACCAATCTGCATACAACACACCTCAAACAAGCAAATGAAAGATGTCTTCATGCACTGGTTTCTAGTTCCAGCCCTTCACCCAGACCAAGCCTCCTCAGCGGTTACAGTACCAGATGCGTACCAGTTCTGCGCGTTTTATAGGCTTCCCTCGTTTGACTCAAGTCGGCAGTGGCAGACAACGTTTCTGCAGAGAGCACAGTGTGGTTTTGTTTATATTGCTGACATTATTTCCTTTTACTACCAAATGGTTTGTTTGCTTCCTTTAAAAACCAAACAGCCCTGGGTTGTTTCTTCTTCCCCTGAAATAAAGTCCTCGGCCACTCTTCCTTATGGATTTGTCTCCTCAGTAGAGCTGTTTGTTAGTTAGAGACTAAAATGACCAGACTGCTATTTACAACTGTATCTTCCATTGTATAAATTCCACTAGCTAAAGCAGTGTAAGCCAATGTAGTTTTCTCTTTCTAAATTAGAGTCCACTGCAGCTAAAAAGAGCCATAAAATGTGGGCAACAAGGAGTCTAACTGCCCTGGAGATGACAACAGTGTCAGGTCCAGCCAGACACTGTACTGGCCAGAATCGAAGCCTTTCATCATTCCAGAGAGGTGGAAGCAGGAGGCATGCAGTCAGCAGGAGATGAGGGAGATGCTGTTTAATGTTTATCTTCTAGCTGCAATGAGATATGAGTTTATATCTGTTGTCTCCGATTATCAGAAAGTTGTAATTTTTTTTTGTTCTTTCACCCCTTTTTTTCTGTACTCTTTAAATAGGGCACATTTGCCACTTCCTGGTTAACTACAGTTATTATTTGTAAACTTGGAAAGTTTAATGAACCACCAAACATTAGTCAACACAAATATATTATTATATTTCTGTTCCTTGATGCTTCCTGTAGTTTTCATTTTCTCCGCTTCCAAAACAACATTTTCTTTCTTTCAGTTCCCTCTGCATTCCTATCATTCTTCCTTCCTCTAATTTCTTCACTGTAGCTATGGCAAGGGAAATGGAGAAATAAAGAAATTAGGTCCATTAAAAAGAAAAGCAGAAAGCTCCTTTTTTGCCGTAACTTATAAACAATCATTTTCCGTTCTTTTTTTTTTTCTTTTTTTTTTTCCAGTAGTCAAAGCTAAAGAGAAATCCCAGCATCACTGAAAGTTATGGTTAATCCCCTTCCTTAATGGATGCTTACACTGAGTATAGACTTTGGTCAGAGAGAGCAAGGAAGGAAAAAAGTAAAAAAAAAAAAAGTAAGAGTGAAACTTATTCTATTTTTCTATCTTTCATATTCATCACAGGCTTGATATTTTATTTCTCTGAAATTATTTCTTCCTGTTTACACAGAGCAAAAGATCATGTAAAAACTTTAAATTTTTTGGTCAAAATTTTAGATTAACATCTAAAAGCAGATTGGGAGTTAGGATATGCATGTGTTCTTGAAGAACAAGTGTAAGAGGCAAAGAGGCTGTGGCTAAACCGTTTGTTGGGAGGACATGGTCTGGATTAGTCTGTCAAACAGGGGTCAGGGGAAACAAAACACAGAGATGCTACAGTTTCATTAAATACCTTGAAAATCTACTCCCAGTTGTTGAGCTGATTTGTAATTATTTGTGCATCCAAAAGTAGCTGAGAATAACCCATTTTATGGATTTTGAATACGAAGTCTTCAACGCACAAACAAGACCAAGTAAGCCTTGGTCACCATCCCTGGAGAAGTTCTGAGGTAACTCAGGGACAGGGTTTTGTGTTTCACTGAACGTAGCTCTGCTGCATGTGGGAGCAGCAGCAAAACTGTTTCTAGGCAGCCCTGACCAGGGTTATGTCTTTCTTTAAGTTCTTCCTGATGATTCCATGAGGTACATAGGAATCTATCACCTTCCACCAATATAATTTATATCTTTATTATGTAAATCTTAAAAACAAGTAATTTGTTAGTGTAAATCTTTCACCATCTCACCCTGGACAGCACAAAGGCTCCTGCCTCTCCTTTATGGACTGCTCTTGAGAAAAGTCCACATCATGCTTCTGAAGCAGGTAAGACACTTTGTTTATACATTTAAAAAATGCTCTTCCTTGTTCCCTTTACAGGGGTGCTAACGTCCTATTACCCCTTCTATTCAAAAGCCCCTTCACAACACAAACCGTTGTACACAAACCATGCAAAGCTGGTACTGCTGGCGGAAGATCGTTGGATAAGGCTTCACACGGAGACAGAAGAGCTGAAGAAAGAATGTAAGGTTTCGCTGCATGCAGCCCATGATGGACATTAATGCAATAATGTTCAGGTGCATGCCTGTGAGCAATGGACAGAATAGTTTATTTAGTAGCTTTTTTTCCCCCTTGGTTCTTTTCCTACTTTGTTGCAGCTTATTATACATAATAAACCTGCTTCCAGGCCAAGCTTATGCACGTTAACTTATTTTAAGTAGACTATTAACAACAGTGCCATGTGATGAGTACTACAAACACTGCAGCCTTGCATAAAACAGTATTAAAATACTTCAACAATTTCTGGAACTGTTCTTTACATTTTTCAAGAGGATAATGCATTTGCCAGTGTACTTTTTTTGTTTCCTCACTTGAATACAACTCAAGTTGTTTCTCAGAGATTCTCCTGGGTGGCCTAATTGCTGCTCTTTTCTTCATAAAACAGAAAACCAAAATCAGTCTGATGATCAGTCTGACTAATGATGAGAGCAGTTTCCAGATATAGTCCAGATGGATGCTATCTATTGCTGCTTATCCTAAAGTTAACAGTTATTTTACTGGAAAGAGTCTTAAATCACCTTAATCACATTTATATGTCCCTGTAGCATAAGGATCTGAGACATCTTCCCAGCAGTAACATCACGCATTTCAGGAAATTCTGTAAGAACCAGTAAGGATGTCGAACAGGTTTTCAGTATCACCTTCAGCCATACTAAACAGAACTGAACTCACACAGTTCAGAATATGGACCACATCTGGTATCTCAGTATTCATCAACTTTCATCCCTGAAAAGCTCATGAGGAGCAGCTACCAGGAGCTTGTTGTTGACATTAAGAGAATATTACCAAAGACAATACTGACAAAAGAACTATGAAAACTGCTTGCCAAACCCACGTCTTAGGACGATTTATAGTCCCTCTAAGACTGCTTCAAAAACAAAGGGAAAAATCTCCCTTCAAAAATTCCAAAATAACCTTAATCATGAGAATAGTTGAAACTCAAGCTTTCTGTGAGGTAGTTTAATCCTGTTGAAAAGGGATTTGGAGTTTTTATCAGCTTTTGTTTCAGTATTCTTTCATACATCTGCTGTAACTCCAAGCATGAGTAAGTATCATCACCCTTAAGAAGCACTGATGCTGCAACATTTCAAACATCACGCCTATGGGAGCACCAGTGCGGTTTCTTCCTCTCCCCTTCGAGCATTTCCAAGCCATAAGCGTGTGATGACACAAACACATCTACTCCTCTGTCACAAACAGCATAATGGAAAAATAAAAGACAGATATTTTGTCCTGGTTGCCAGGCTTTGTGCTATTGCTTCTTCAGATCCAAGTTAATAATTAGGGAAAAAATGAATTTTAGTGGGAGTGTAAATATGCTGGATCCATCTCAAAGAACTCCAGCCAAACAGATGTAGGCATTATTTCTTTTCAAGTAGCTTCTTCATATTTGAGGTGGGTTATTAAGGTACTGCTAAATTCTGATCGGAAAAGGAGCACTGAGTTGCAAACCAAGCATTACAACACTGCCAAATCTCAGCCCGTATTTTTTGAAAGTGTGGCTAGCCCCATGCTATAACTCCTATTTTGAAAAGAGCACATCTGATGCATGCCAAGAGATGTGCAAAAAACCCCAAATCACAAACCCAAACCATGACAATCTCACATCCCAAAACCAGACCTTATTTAAAGAAGTAGCTAGTACTTTACCCTTTCAGTACTCAAATGGGGCCTAGGAGAGAGATGGAGACAAACTTTTTAGCGGGGCCTGTGGCTATAGGACGAGGGGTAATGGTTTTAAACTAAAACAGAGCAGATTCAGAGCAGATATAAGGAAGACAATTTTATGTTGAGGGTGGTGTAACACTGGCCCAGGTCACCCAGAGAGGTGGTGGGTGCCCCATTCCAGGCCAGGTTGGCCGGGGCTCTGAGCAACCTGCTCTGGTTGGAGATGTCCCTGCTCCTGGCAGGGGGTTGGACTGGGTGGGCTTTGATGGTCCCTTCCCACCCAAACCAGTCTGGGATTCTACTACATAACGAAAGTTACTCAAACTGGCAAAAGTTTTCTCTTGCAACTTTTCAGCACATGCTTTAGTGGTGCTCAAAAACACACACATTGTCTTTTCTTCCATCAGAACATAAAAAATGTTGGATGTGTTTGAACTAAAAGCAGAGAAAAAACAAACAAAAACTGAAACAAGGGAAAAAAGAAAATGACAATTTAAGTAGTTCAGGGTTTAGGCCCCGCACTTATCACACTTCTGAAACCACTCAGTGTTTGATCTGACATAATCCAGAGTGCTTCTTTTTAATAAGGCCTGTTGCGGCTATGGCATCTTTTTACACAAGTGATCATATTTAGAGACTCTATAAAAGAAAATAATCTTCCTCACAAAATTTGCCAGCTTTGTTAGGAAGGCATCTTGGCTTTAACTTCAATTCGTAGTGCAGGTAGATTTCACTTTTTCACTGAAAATATCTGCAAGCTTTTGGAACAAAATCCAGTGTAAAAGCAGAATTGTTAAGTCCAGCCAAATTTGAATTTGAACACTTTTGGAAATCATCAGATTGAGTCAAGTCATATTTTTAAAATATTAAAATATTAAATATGCTTGCAAATTGATGGATATTTTCTGTGTTACAAGGCCAAGGGTCTCTTACCTATTCACTTGTCATATATAAGAACTGGAAGCGTATTTACAAGAAAGCCAGGCTGATTTTAGCTGAATCGTCTGGATCACGTATCTTTAAAGCTTTGTTTATGGAAAATAAATTGCTAACGAGAAAAAAATAAAAATCCCAGCAGTAAAAGACCAGGCACGCTAACACTCATTTTCAAGAAAAGAAAGCTGCATTCAGTCTTAGAATAATATTCTCTCCGCTTTTCAGATAAATTAAAAGAAGCTGAGGTTTTAATTCTTGCAAGTGGAGCAATTTCAGTACATTTTCTGCTTTGAAATTGATCCACCATTCAAGCCACAAATGCAGACCTTAACAGCAATTCGTTACTTTGAAGCTCATTACGATACCAGATATGTGCTGTACTCCCACAGTATTTTCTTGCCGCAACATCTACTAATTCTAATAAAAACTTGTTTTGCAAGATACAGAACTGTAGATGAAGCAGTTCCCTACTCCAGCTGAAAAAATATGTCTGGTTTTCATACCATTAGAGAGACACGACAGTCAAACTGGTGACCAATTATCAAAATACTCATCCACTTGAGGTTTAGTTTCACCCTCCGTTACATCTGTGCAACCTTGACTACAGCACTAAGCAGTACGCGACGTTACTGGGTATGAGAAAGACCACAAATCATTAACAATAGTCAAATAGTCTACAGAACTATTCCCTCTCCAGTAAAGGTACTGACAGGATGAGAAGACAACCAATCTTGGTGCATAACGCTGCAGTGTGCAAAGATTCACCGACTGGCTTTAGTATAAAAGAACCAACAATCTTTTGGTTCAGACAATGAGAGGTGTGTAATTTGACACTACACTCAATTTATAATTCTCTTGCTCCTTTCCTAAATCCCCAAATTTTTTTTCTTTAAAGGAGTATAATTCAGGACTCCAAAGGTATTTAGATACGAACGATACAGAATTACTCTTAAAGACTGGCATCAACTAGAAGTCACTGTAGCTCTACCTTGTTCTTCTGCAGGTTGAATTCTGGGAAGCGTCAGGAATCTGGTTTTTGGCATAAAAACCACGACCTATAGTATTTCATAGGATTGGGCATAAAAACATGTTAGGATTATTGCCACATGCCATATGTTGTTTTTCAGTGTAGAGACACTGCACAAGTTCGAGTTGAGGGGAAAAAAATAGGAAGAGCTTTCAATGATGGCGCTGGCTAGATAGGAACTTGGTTTCCTATTCCGCTCCTCTCATTACCAAGGAAGTAGGATTCATGCCTCTATCACTTTATAAATGAAGAGCAGTAATGATGAAATCCTACCAGCGTTTCCTTGTAAGGTCTTCACTGACTCACCTATGCTGACTCAAGTCAAAAAGATGTAAAAATCCTGTAACGTTCACAGTTCTAATACTTGTGGGAAAGACACAGTCTTAGAGATGAAGCCATATACCTGTACCTACGAGTGGGCATTGCTGGCGCCTTCAGGGTCTAACGTCAGTGTCTCACCTTCAGTTAAAAAGTTCGATTTAAGCTACGTTTACATCTGACTTCAGCAGCTGTCGCAGTTTAGCTACAGTCAGCAATCAAGTACCACACAGCTGCTCAATCACCCTCCCCTTCCCCAGGGGACGGGCCAGAGAATGGTGCGGAAAAGAAAACTCGTGGGCTGAGATAAAGGCAGTTTACTAGGATAGCAAAATAAAAGATAATTATGTATACATATAATAATGATAATGATACTAATAGGAAAAAATAAGAATAATTTTAAAAACCTAAACAAAAAAAACAACGAATGATGCACAATTTCTCACCACCCGATGACCCGATGACCGATACCGCCTGTCCTGAGCAGCCATCACAGAATCAAAAAGAAACTGCAAATGATCCCAGAATGATTCCAAATAGCGACAGAGGAAAAAAAACTAGAGAGCTCACTGGCTCAGCCCCCCACTTAAGTACCGAGCGTGACGTTTATGGCATGGAATACTCTCTTTGGCCAGTTTGGGTCAACTCTTCTGGCTGTATCCCTCCCAGCTTCCTGTACCTGCACATTAGGGAAACCTGCGAAGCCAGACAGTGACCTTGGTCTCTTTAGCAACAACTCACAACATCAGGGTGTTTAGCAACACTCTTCACATCTGAAATCCAAAACACATCAGCTACCGAGAGGAAAATTAACTCCATCCTAGCTGAAACCAGGACAGCAGCCAAGATATTTAGATTTAATACTTAGTCATTTGGAGTTTAAGGAAACAAAATAAAAGCTACTGGCCACAAGATTACACTAGTTTATAATACTTTCAACAGAAATTACTGCCACAAATAGCTAAGATTACCCTTAAACTATTTGATGCTATTAGTTATTATTACACATCAAAAGGAAGCCTCAAGCAAGATATGCCAGCAGCATTTTCCAAACGCTAAGCAGCACAATCCAGTTAGAGTTACGCGATGGCCCCGAGATTTCTCCTAAGAATACAGGGATTGCCAAGGCATGCTTTGAAGTTCAGTTTGCATATAATGACATCCTCCAAGAGCCTTCTTTATCTTATGCTATTAACAGAAGCAAAACCAAAATCACTCTTAAAACTGTGTTGTCACAATCTTTGTGAAATTTAGAGCCAGATGTAAATTCTAAAGGCAGGTATTTTTGTCCTTCTAAAGTCAGACTTGCTGATTTGTAACTCATCTTCCTAAGTTTCTTCTTCTGCCAGAGCTTAGGTTGGAGCAGTGAAATGAGAGGACAGACAACTATGAGCCAGAAAGGAAACTCAAGAGTATTCTGCGTAAGCAGCTCTGCTGGTTTTATCTACCTGCCATGGATAAGCGCAGCAGCACGGCTACGGCAGCAATGCCTTAGCGACGGTTTGTCTGTGGAGGCCTTGGAGAGCCCCTCTTCTGAATAGAACACTAACTGATATTACCACCATATATTTCCTTCCTCTTGGTTTCACTCGGCACGGTTTCAGTCTAGAAGAACAATAAAACATACAGATGTGTAAGAAACTCTGTCCTGGAACTCTTTATAGAGTACACCAAGAGAAGAACACTGAATTGGTAGCAAAGGGAAAATACATATTAGATAGGATATTTAAAATGAAGAAAATATCTTTGTGGCTCTCTTTGATTTAATAATTCAGGAACACGGGCTGCTGTTGCTCCGTACAGTCAGCTGCAATAACTGATTTTCTATGTTTAAGCCCTGGAAGATTTGCCTTTTCTTCCAAACTGTTCCTTAGCAGTTCTGGCACCTCTCACTTCAAAGCAAACGAGAACATAGAGACAGCTCTTTTATCTCCATTCCACCCTTTAAGATCCAACTCCAGGTTGAAAAGAACATATCCAAAAGGAAAAGAAATTACCCTGAGTAAAGGTTTCCATGGCAAAGCAACATCCTTCTCTAAGCAATTCTATAACAGCAGGTGATCACTGTATTTTGCACGCATTTGTCTCTGTCTGCAAGTATTCTGTGAAATAGCACACGATTTAGGGCAGGGCAGTTCTACCCAGCTCCAGAATATGGGGAAAAAAAGCATGGGCAGAAGTCTCTTCACCCTGTTCTGTGTCCAACAGCAGACTGAGAATCAGGCCTTCTCAGTTTCAGCTTGCCTGCATCACTTTCTGACCCTGGGAAGCTAGGTTCCGAGTGCTGTGGAGAAACAAGGTATACAAGAGCCAAAAAAGCACATTGGAAGCTGCAAACATAATTACTGAAGGAAAGAGCTGTGCAATCACAGAGCAATTTGCTGGCAATCAGCTTGGAACCGGAAAAACAAACACCTCCTCCAGGGTAGGAGTCCTAGAGGTGTTACGGACTGGGAATTGCACAAAGAAAGAAGCCAGAGGATGCTGATCATTTGCCAACCTGCCTCTTCAGAAGAAAGAGGCAAGGTGAGCCCCAGCCCACAATAACCTTTTTTCTTCCTGCTGAGCAGCACTGCTGGCTTTAGGAAGGAGCAGCACGTACAATCACACTGCAACTCTTCCTCTTCTGCTGCTGTGTGCTGCACTCTCCAGAATTGGGAAAGAAAAGAAGGCAAAACTCGTGGGTTGAAATTAAAAAAAAAAAAGTCTTTAAGAGAACAACAGAAGAAAAGAAAACAAACAAACACACCCCCGCCCCCAATAACAGAAAATACTTACAGAGGTAATTTCCAGTACAAGAGTTCACGGTGGATCCAGAGCAGCAAACCCTGCCCCTCAGCACGGCCCCCACTTTACACCCTGAGCGTAGTGGCCCCGGGATGGAGTTGGGGTGACCTGGCCCAGCTGTGGGTAACCAGTGACTTGTCCGAGCTATCTGGGGACACAGGGGCCACCAGCTCCAGCCCAGGTGAGAATTAACTCTGTCCTAGGCAGAACCAGGACATATCAATAAGAAACACACTAAATTAATTAAAAGAAAATGTGAGCACCAGATGGTGGCCTGTGAGCACTTTCATATGGTCTTACTGGTGGCTAATGACTAGAAGGAGCTCTGTGTTTCACACACAAAGTGTGCTTGTTGTGGAACAATCCTCACCTTTCAGCTCCAACCAAAACCAATCTCTTTCTTGCAGATAGATCGAATTACAATGCAGCAGAGGCCTCTCACTGCCTAGGTTAGATTCATCCACAGAGACAAGTGGGCCAGCAACAACCAGCAAGTCCTGTTAAAATTCCTGGAGAATTACCTACATTAAGAGTTAGAGTATGGAGACAAGAATGTAAATATTTATGTTGCCAATTATACTAATGTAAAGCCAACGTTCAGTTGTCATGCATCAAAAATAAAGAAATACAGTGTGAAGCAGCATTCTGAAGTCAAGCACTGCATTTTGGGAGTTTCCAGCATGTTTCCAGCAGAGCCAACCTTTAGAAGCTCAAAGCAGAGCTGCAATTTCCTGCGGGTATGGTGGAACAGTTCTTACCAGAAGCACTGTTAGGAACCATCTATCCCTATGGGTGACTCAACACTAGCAAGCACAAACGAACAGAAAAAAAACCAAAACAAATGTCCCCCCCTACAAATTTGATGTAATTTTAGTTTTCTCCTTTCAGAAACTTCCACAATGCTTCTGTGCTTTGGAAACTGATTTTTCTTACATCTTCTGACTTGGCCTGAAAAATTAATCTCATCTCTGTTGCAGAAAACAGAACACATCAGCTGTGTGTGCATCTGTACATACATGTGTGGAAAAAGTGAAATATTTTCATTAGGAAATGTTTATTTTAATTGTGCTAGAAAATTTAATTTTGTTTAGTTTATTTGTCATTAATGACAGATATGATCTTTTAGTTTTGGATGATGTTACTTAACAACAGAAAAGATGAAGGGTGTGGAATAAACGATTTGCTTTTGCACCAGAGATTCTGTCCCTATACTTCATATCCCTAAGCGTTCCATGTGGCAAAGTTCAGAATGAGCTGAAAGACACCAAAGAAACTAATGACAATGAAATTTTGTTCAACCTTCCCAAACCGGCCTGTTCTGCGACTCAAGCACATGTCAGGAGACCATCATGATCTGTAAGCTAACAGTGTTTCCTGGCTCACAGCTACCCCCAAGCTATGCAGATTTCCAACACTGAAATAGTGAGTTCATGATGAAAGTGTGGTTTTGAGCACCATATTTAATGCTTAACCACACAGATAAGACAATCAACTACATACACACATATCAAATGTTTTTCAGCTTTTTCTTTCTCTCCATCTGATTTAAATTTACCGAAATGTCTTTGCTTTCCTAGGTAGAAGGGACTTATTGCCCCCTCACCACGAAACATATTTGTATTAACGAAGTTATTCTTTCACTTGAGTAACTTACTTGTTGCCAATGGATTCCATATTTCTTTTTACACCTAAGAAGTAGTGACCTTTGCTGAGGTCCGTGCAGCATTTCACCAGATTTGTTTGTTTGCTCTCAAGCATTCACCACTTCCAATTGAACACAATCTACTACAGCTGACACGTGTGGACTTCAGCATATCATAGTCTTTCAAAGAACATTTATCCAGTGCTCATATAACAAAGTTTTAACATACACATATATAATGGGAGCAGTTTCCAAATGTCGTGATAATATTACCATATCTTTGCTTTTATTTAAAACCAAGAGTCTGACTTTTCTCATGTGAGTGTGATGAAGACACTACAATGAAGGTCTGCAACACTGCCTCAGAATCATTCTAATATAATTTGAGTATAACTTTATTCCAATGGCAAAAATTCATCTTTTCATATCGAAACTTAATAGTATTGATACATTTTTTTAAGGGCATTTGCAATGACACTCCCTTCACCTTACTTATACAGTTTAAATGTGCAAGTTTTGTTAAATACAGACACTGACAGAACATATTTACTCTATGGTATTAAAAAAATACATGTTCAAAGTAAAATATTTCCAGGCTACCTATTTCATTCCTTCCCTCCTGCCAACCCCAATATGACCCCTTAAAAGACTAAATAAATAGCCTTCGTAGAATGTATCATAACTATTTTAATGTCTTGCACCATCATCTATTTTGTTAAGTGCCTGAAGATTTGATTTCTTCACTAGGAAAACAGTGCAACACTGGAGCAACCTCCCCAGATTGGTGGTGGAGTCTCTATCCTCAGAAGCTTTCAAGACTTAGCTAAACAAAGCCATGACTGACCAGATCCAGGAGTGCCAATAGGAGACTGGGCTAGATGACCTCCAGAGAACAGAAAGCAAACAGACAACACACTTCTGGTTCTGACTTGCAAAAGCTGGCATTGAGACTAGGGTGTAATAGCTCAGTTCAGTTGCCGTCTACTATCCACGGGGCGGTGGATGACCGAGTACTGGGAATGGGCAGACCTTTCTGCCTCTAGAAAGCTCTGAGTATCCGTGAGTCATCCTGCTGGGTGATCACACACAGCCCTTGCCCTTCAGCACACTGCTTCCTCCCCTGTTCCAGAACCCACGGAGCTTTAAAACGTCCTTTCATCTCCCCTCACTCCCCCTCCACGGCTATGGCAGACACACATTCAACCCTCACGACACAACATAGCCCTTTTGAGGGCTAGAAGCCTGTTTCTTATCTAAATTGTTTTATCTTTACTACTCAGTTTCCCTAACAGCTCTGTTTTATCCTGTTCCAGAATAAATCATCCACTGTAAGCAAAAAGGAACACTGAACGTATTTATAAAATAGAATTAATTTTCCTCTTTATCATGAGAAGTGCCTGTCATGATCTACGAGACAAAAATCAGGCAATTTCACAGTCAGAGCAGCCAAGTTCTCAAGTGTTTTGTGAAGACGACTATTTTGAGATTTTCAAGGGAAATTTTAGCACATCATAGAGCTTTAAGACCATAAGTGTAATTTCTGACAATATTCTTAGGAACTTTAAGTTAACTTTCTGACTCGAATCTGCTTGACCTATAGCCAAAAAAGTGACCACCAAAATATACAGGTAAGCCGATGACCTACACTTAAACAAACATTTCCCAGATATACCTAGCATGTTGAAACCATAATGGGAATTCTCTATTTCCATCCCAGTGCTCTGTTTCTCAGAACCTAGCACTCTAAGACTGTCTAAAAATAAATAAATAAATCGTAATTATAGCCTGATTAGCAAATAGAACAAACTTAATTCTAGCTATCTGTTCTACTTTATTCCCCAGTTACTGGACAGAATACTACAGCCACAACTGCGCCATTCAAACATCAAGCCACAGACATAACGGTACACGCTCCTCGTGCCACCCAGTATTGGAAACTAGGGTGATCCTCAACAGGCAAAAACCAGTTGCTCCCCTTACGTAAGGGCATGCTAGAATATGCGTTACACCTTTATCAGCTGCCCATATGGGCTGTAACAGAAAAATTGCCCTGTATTAAATACTCCATGTTTAAATAGCAATTGCATTGCTCCACTGATATCAAACCAACCTCCTAAGGATAAAAGTAGCACTTAGCAGATGAAGAATCTATGAGACAGAGCAGTGATTTGTCCAGGACAAATGGGAAAATGTGAAGTCAGAGCCCACATCTTTTGAACCACAATACATAACTCCTGGTCTATCCAGCACGTTAGACCTAACACGCCTGTCTCATTTTCCCTCAGCCACGAGCTGAGGGAAAGGGAATATGAGTGGACCCAGGGATCTTCATGGAGAAGCATTCGTAACTTCAACAGAGGCCGCACAAATGTTGCTGAAACTCACCTGTCCCCTCCTTCAGCTATGGGAATGCCTAGAATGTTCTTAAAATGAATATTACACCTCAGCTTTTGCTATGCAGAAGAGGTTTGATTTGAGACTAGGGAACACAGGTGTAATTGTTCAGCCTCAGAACGGCAACTCGGCATTTTTATAGGCACAGAGTTTCATGGTTATTGCGCTTGGTCAGCAATAGTCACGGTTTGAATGACTGGATTCCTCTGAAGCCAAGGTTACGCTTCATGTCTTTACACCTAACGCACATCCACACAGATAAATAACAAGCAACACCTTTTACCTGTACCTTCAATGTGTTTATTGCTGTATTCCAGGATAAAACGCTAAAACGCTGTGGTAAAACTCAGTTCTGCCTAACTAATGGAATTAAGTCCCTCTACCTAACTACTACTCCATGTTGTTGGGACATGAACACTGGGACATGAACATTGTCCCAACAATGTGAGTGAAAACATTTCCACCCTTAAAAGAGAGGCACATCTAGGTACCCAATCTCAGAAGGGCTAAATTATGTTAGAGCTGACACTGTTCAGGAAGCAAATATATTGCAAAGGGAAGGTATCTCCACCGTGGTGCAGAGCCAGTTTTGTTAACAGTGTTTTCCAAAAGCCGAAGGAAGTTGGGGGATGGGGGACAGGGGTTGGTGGGTGTGTGTGGGTGGGTGTTTGCACAGGTATGTAAGTAAATCCAGAGGCAGGAACTCTGGAACCCAATCTCAATATCAAACTGACAGCGATAGCTTTTTACAGCTTCTCTGTCCATAGTCCATGCATACCAGTCGCAGGGTGACTAAGAAAACACCTACGCTGCAGCAAAGTCGAGAGGAAAGAGTCTCTCCATCCAGCTCACGATCAGCTGAAGAGGACAATGGTTCCCAAGTAAATTTATTCACACAAACAGAGGAAGAACCTACTGTCTGCTGCCACAAATGAGAGGCAGAGAATGCTTTACAGCTTCTTAAACCTGTTAGGAAAATTTGTAATACCTTGAAAAATTATCACCTTACACACACAATGTCACACTCTCTCATCTGGAAATGGCTTCACTCTAACACCTCTTCCTTAAACCGTTGTTACCTGTGTTGTTTTCACTTTCCATCTGCTTTTGCATAAATGCATCTGCCCATCCATTACTTTAATCATATTTCAGAGCTGCAGTTGTAAGGCTTACAAAGTGAAACTTGTAAAGCAGTGGATCTGCTCCAGACTTTTTTACCTTACTTCACAATAGTCAAGTTAAAATTTGGTGAGCTCATCTGTCGTTGAATTTCAGAAACAGGTAAACTTCATATTGCCTAAACCAGAGGTGAATAAGTAACTTCAACTACATAACAGGTCTTACTTTTTGTTCTTTGGCCATAAAGTAGACTTTTGTTAAGACATTATTAGCTTGCTGAACGCTACATGCACTAATAAATAATATTGACAGAACAGCAAGGAGCTAGTGACAAAATTTAGACCACTCTTGACAGCTTTTTAACTATCAGAATGATGTTTGTCGTTATCCAAACCACAACAAACTCTATTACTGTAAGTACTTCCAGTAGCAATTCAGTTTATACTGCATGTGTACCCAAGGTACGCAAAATGAGATTTCAATAAAGTAAGTAGCAGAAAAATGAGGGAAGCACAGAGCCAAATTACACTCGCCCACACACTCCACCCACACCCCGAGAAGCTTTAAATACAAGCAGCAGAAGATATTTTGGTGCTAAGAAAGGCTATTAAGACACTACCCTTGGTCACAGATTCCCAAAACCATGAAATATAGATATGCGCACATATATAAGGCCAGTGGAAAAATAAGAGAATCCTGACTTTCCCTGAGAAGCAGATGAAGAGTTAAAGCACCAAAACTGGCGGTAAGCACGTTCTGGAATTATAATAGTAAGGACCAGTTTGATTTACTTCGCTAGTACTTAATGACATTTTGTAACATCTATAGAAGCCGCAGTTTGAGTTTTCCCTTGTTTGTGCCTGCATTCTGTACAGCTCCAATGCCTCCTCCTGTACAGTTCCTCTCTTGATTAACTTCAGTGAGATGAAAACTCACAGATATTAAGCTCTTACTTACAAGTTTAGTGAAGTCTAGGCTCTCGGTAGAGAAGGTATTCAAATCAGCATCCTCTCTGAGGGAAAGACTGCAGAACATGGTCAGAAGTTTCCTCTTGCCCAGGTGGTAACTGTAGACACAGAAGAGACCGGGACGAAATGGCCAAGGAGGCTTACACAACAAGACAGTTGCTGCATTAAACTTCAGTATCAGCGGCATTAGAAGAAAAACAGATCATTATTTAAGAACATTTAAGTCTTACTGTGGAGAATGTCTCTATAGGCTCTTTATGCAAGTCCTTAAGACTCTTCTAAGTAAAGCTTCTTATTTCCACTGGAAATGGGAGTATGCATGTCAACAATCCATAAGCTCATATTGTGGATATCAATTTAAGTTATGCTGAAACCATAAGCTCAACAGGCTAAATCCTCGTAACTCATACAGAGCACTCAAATGGTTACATTTGAAAGAAGGGAAAAGTGAAATCTAAACTTATCTGTAAAAAAACCAAGATTCATTGTATTTTCATGTTGAATATTAAACCAGAAAACCAAACTTTGAAGAGTCGAATTGGATTTAAAAAATAAAAATAAAATTTAAAAAGCTTCTAATTTTACTGACCTTGCAAATAAACATGGCAAGTGAACCTGAATCCAAACAGTTCTGAGCGTTCACTTCTGCTCTTGGATACCTGTGACAACTGAAACAAGCTTGTAGTGTTTTGACGTTCATCTTTCAATAGGCTACTTTTGAATCAGGAAAAAAATTAAGTGACTTTCATGACATCAAGTGATCTTCCAAAACCTCAAGTTATGCAGAATATAAGATTCTTAATAGGCTACACGCATTGGAAGCAGCAAGAGTCATGGCATCTCCCTAAAACCATAAAGCTTACCATCATTTCAACGCTGACAGCTGAAGACTGCTTGTGTTCAAAAGAATCAATGGAAGCAAAATTGTAAGAAAATACAGAAAAATAACTGTCAAACAGCCCCAGCACAAGTTTTAGCCATCTAGCAGACTACTACTTTCTACATACCAGGCACCCACAAGACTTTGCAAAGATTTCTCATATGCATGAGCAGATTTGTTTATTTGGTCATTATTTACGATAAAGCTGAACCTGCTGTAAGCGGCATTAAAAATGCAATTTCAGGATTGCTTGCAGCACTCTGAGGTCTAATTTGCTGAATTCAAAACAGGAATAATGGTCATGCAACCATTTAACAGATAGCTTTAGATATAATTGAAAACAAACGTTGACAGACACTTGTACTGTTATTAGCCTGGTGCTCAGCTTTCCCCAACGTAAACTGATGGTGGTGTAAATCAGTAAAACTCTGCATCACAAACTGTAATCCATTTGGTTTGTTTGAAATGCTATCAAAGTTTGTTTGAAAGAATTTTTTTTGACAGAAGTAATCCAAGTAATCTGAGTTGGAAGTTTATAATAACAGGAGGCTCACAAAGCCGGCCAAGTTTTGTACGAGTAGTTTTATGAAGTTCTTCTTTTAAAAAAGCCTCTGTCCCTGTGAACTTGTTGGTAGACATATGTTACAATGCCTTTTGTAACTCTGTCTGCCTAGCGCTACAAGAGTTTTAGTTTCAAAAGAAATGCAGAAATCTATGGCATGGCACAACGGAAGCGCAGCTCCCAACAAAAACTCTAGTTCTTCCAGCCGTGGGGTACAGCCCAACAGCACCCTAGCCTCAGTTTTCACCTGCAGCACCGACACAACAAGGGATCATTTATTTGGGTCCTTTCTATCTAAATGGAAACGCCACATTCTACCTTCAACAGCGCAAAGCCCCCGACATTCTAAAGGGGGTTACTGTTTGGAACAAACACGTTTGCTGCGAGACAGGAACATCTCTGCAGTAGTTGTTTAAGGCTTCCAGTAGATCTCTGGCTTTGCTTCCAGAAAACATTGTTTGGATGGAAGAGATCCAAAGGAGAGTAAGCACACAGAGCAGTTGCAACTTGTTATACGGAAAGTTGTAGACGTTACTGACTTTCAGTGTTTTTTCCAAAGGGGCCTACATAAAACCTATCTGCACGTAACACATAGGTGAAAACAAGAGCAAAGGAGGCTGAGCAAATGGAACTGCTGCAGAGGTGAAGCTAAACGTTATTGAGCAGGGGATGGGCAAGTATATGCTGGTAGCACAGAAGCTGCTGTTCAAGCAACTGTGCACAGGCACACCCAGGAAAGGGCCTTCGTCTCCTGCGGAGCCGCTTTCCAGGCTGCAGCCCCTCAGCACTCAGGTACTGCCCAACACCGACGAAGAGAAGGGTCTTGCACGGGATTGCTCTGAGCACCTGCAGGGCCAAATGCCTCTGTGACAGGGCGATTCGAACAAGACTCAAGCAGGCATTTGTTAAGGAATTGGTTTCACCATAAGTAATGAGATAGGCAACACTGCAAGAGCAAAAAGATTGCCTCAGTAGCATCCAGAAAGTAGTTCATGACTGTAATACTCCACCACTGATAGAGGTGCACTTTTTGGCAAAGAAAATCATCTTCCTAGAAGGAGGAACACAGGAACACATTTCCCTCTTTTCCCGTTAGCCCGTGGCAGGGGGGGATTGTGCAGTTCACGATGCCCCTCACCAATTTTACAGACAATATGGTTACTAAGTGCCTAACAAGACTGTTTGCAAAAACATTGCATGAATTCTTTATGACTTACATAAGATACAACAAGATATTCCACAGGGGCTTGCGTAACAAACTTCTAAACATCTTTAAAAGAGAGGGGGAAATAAGCATGATTTTAAGGAAAAGAGTGAAAATTGGTAAGTTAGTTGCTTTCCTTTGCAAAAAAAAAAAACCCAACTCTTGTGTATGTTTAATACAGAGCAGAGGTACTGGACATATGGAAGTCACCAAAAAAACCCCAACTGTTTAGCTAAAATGTGCGGTAATGTGTTCCACATTTGAGATTTTCCAGGCCTTAAAATGAGTTTTTAAGACGGCTCCACCAACAGAAACTGCCACACGCCGAGCTGCGAGCACAGATGCTCCTTGCCAGGGCAAGGGCCTGGATGCCCGCACGCCAGGGCTGGACCCGCTCCTCCGCAGTCCCCCGCGTTCCCTCCCACCCGTCCACCGCTTCGCCCCGCGGGGCCGCCTCCCCGCCGCAGACGGAGCAAATCCCCGTGCCCGCGGGTTTTCGGTGGACGGGGGTGCGGGGCGCGGCGGGGGTGTCCCCGGGAATTGCTCGGGGCGGGGCGGGGCGGCGGCACCTGTCGTGAGGCGGGCGGAGCGCGGCTCTGTCCCCGGCAGCACGGGAACGGGAACGGGGGCGGGCGAAGCAGCTGCCGCCCTTCTCCTTCTCCGCACCCCATCCCCCGGCCCGGCCCCGCGGAGGGGCGCGGAGAAGGAGAAGGGGAGCGGCGAGGGGCGCGGCCGCCGCCGCCCCGTGCGAGCTGCCCGCAGCGACCGGTCCCCGCTCTGCTCCGCGCTTTGGCCGGTGAGTGAACGGGGCGCGGGGCGGGCGCGGGCAGGGGGACGGAAAACAAGACCACCAGCCTCCTCGGCACGCTGCGTTGCTCAGGACCCCTCCTAAGCGGTAAGGGAGAAGGCTCACGCCGCGGGAGCTGCAGCCCACCCGCGTGTCCCCGGCGCACGGCTGGCCGTGCCCCGGCTGCACGCACCTCAGTATCCACGAAAGGGTCCGCGGCTGAGAGGGGAGGGGTTGTGTCCTTGTTTTAAGGAAGAAAGAGTGGCTTGGCCGAAGGAGCAGGGAGGTTTGCCTGAATGTTAACCCTCATCCCGCTCTGAACCGTACTTCTGCAGGTGGGAAAATAACCCTAGATGCATTCGTTTCCTTACAGGTCGTGTGGCTTTGCTCAAACACATAAAAGTTCACTGGCTCCCGAGGGGGGACATTGCGGGGCGGGGGAGTGTAACCTGTTCTAAACCCAGACCGTGGGCAATTCCTTACATAGCCTTTCCTTCACAGACACGGAGCAGGAACGATGGAGAGAAATCCAGCTTCTTGGATGAGCTGCTTCTAAATTGTTTACTTGCACGGTGCTGGGCTCTCTAGCTGTAAGAGACCTTGCGCTCCACCCGTTTGTCTTGGCCGTCTGTTCCGTTCAACAAGCAACATTAAAACCGCCTGGAGAAAGGTAGGAAGTTGTTTAAGTCAGATATATATTCTTTGGGTTTTTTTAGAAAAAGGAAAAAAAAAAAAAAGGAAAAACTTTGGGCGCTCAATGTGTTATTGCTAAAGTATGTAGGAACTCATCACATCAGTAAGGTTACCAGATGTTTTAAGAGACAGCTGACTCAATAGGTATGCCAAGTTAGAGACAAAAGAGTTGTTCTGTACACTGACATCTTTGCGTGAGCTGAAAGCAAACCTTTTAGTCACAAAGTTTACTTTTATTAACAGCACAAGGAGACAGTAAGCCCTCACACCCACTAGGACTTTTAAATTTGTGCATTTTTGTGATGAAGTTTTTCTTACAGCTGAAAAGCACCAGAAGTTCACTTGGGTTTTAATTAAATTTCATTTTGGTAAATCCCCAAAGCAATTTCATATTCATCAGCACTTCGGTAGCTTTGGGGCACAGTGAGGAAGATTCACAACACTTGTCTGATTTTCTTTGACCCTAAAGGGTCAATCTGTTTTAGAAAATGTTACAAACACTACTCTGTAGTCTTTAAAAAAAAAAAAAGAAAAAAAAAAGATCCTAATGAAGTAAATGAAGTATTAGGAAGACATTTTCTATTCTGAACTGCAGTATTAGTATGACCATGAACTAGTCTGTGCTCATCCTGACCAGGCACTAACTCTGGGGCAAGGGGAGTGCCAAGATTTTTTCCTTCTTTTGAAGAATAGCAATGTGGGATTCTTTAATATCTAGACTAAGAGCTAGAGAAAAGAGAGAACGCCTCAAAGAATGCAAATCTGAACTTGAGAAATCCATCTTTGTTGACATTAAATGACTTCTGTTGTAAAACAGTACGTTTACTCCGTATCGAGCACTTCCTCAGAATTCGGAGAAGTTATTCAGAGATGGGTTCATCAGGCTTCACGAGTGGTTAACTTTCTGTCAGACAGTGAAGCTTCCTTTATCCAAACCCAATTCTTTCTATTGGAAGCCATTAAATGGCATAACAAACAGCAGATTTACTTTTGGGGTATGCAACCTCAACATTTAATGGACTAACAACTCTTATTTACATAATTATTTTTTGGCTAGTGATTCTCCAGTAGTGACTCAGAGTCCCTTGGAAAGACACAGACAGACCTTGGTATTTGAGTAATGGGCTGTCTTATACTGTAAAACCTTAATGGCACTTCTGAGGCAGAAAGATTAAAACCAGCCGGTTGTACAGTTCGTCGAGGGTTGGAGTAAGTAGTAACACAAGGTGGAATCCAAAAAATTCTAAAGATCTGTTGCTGTCCCTGTATGAAAGATGTCGTGGTTTAGTGGGTTGGATTAATGGATTCCAATAACAGAACAGATCCCCAGTGAGAAGGCACCACTGTGGCTACTCAGCTTTAAAGGCATCACAACACTGAAAAATTCCCCTCATTTATAAGAGATTTTACAGCTAGTGATTTTGTTTACTACATCAAAGCACAAAGGAGTTTTTATTTATTAAAACAGTTATTTAATAGGTCTAAGACCCATAACAAAAGTCTCTTTTTACAGATAGGTAACGGAGTAGAGAAGATAAGACTTCTCCAGCACTGCGCTACTTAATGACAATGATGGTTAAATAATGGTTTGTCAAGAGATCACATTGATAATGAACTAGATGAGGCTGATGACATTTAGGCTAGCAGCAAAAATTAATACCATATCTGGAAGCCTTGGGATTCTGGTCATGATGGGTTTTTCCCCCAGTCTCTGGGCAAAAATAATCCATATATAGTAAATACCACCACAGGGACAAGACTGGTTTTTTGTAATGGAAAAAACTGATATTTAGTGCGACTTAAACCATAAAGTTGAGCCACTGGAAGAAGAGTTTAATAGAAATCTGAGCTTACATTTTGAAGGCCAGAACATTCTTTGGAATGTCTCCATCTTCCATTAGCTCTTTTGGTTTCAATGCTTATAAAATATAGGCCCAGCGTTAAAGACAGTTGTTCAAAAATGCCAGCCAGAGGACAAAAAAAGGTTACATCTGTCTCCTGATAATTTCAGGTTAAAACACAGACTTAATATATTTCTTCAGGAAAAAAAAAAATAGTAAATACATGTCATAGTACAACAGTATCTAGAAAATTGTTTAATTAAGTAGTTGATTATATTGCTGAAGATATGTATACATCAACAACAACTTAAACTTAGGAAGGTTCAGTGTTAGTATACAAAAATGAAGGTCAATCACTGGAAGGCAGCAGCATTATACTGCTGGGGGGGTGAGGCAGGACAGGACACCAGAATCAACAGAAACACCCAGACATCCAACAGGTTTCCAAGTCTCCCTTCAAGCAACCAGCACCTGCAAGATACTGAAGCTACGCTTTCAGCCTACCCTGGTGTAGGTGGCACTACTGGAAGCTAAAACACGGTATTTAAGATCTCTGCCTACTAATACAGACTCTGCTAAGGACACTGAATATAAGAACACCTTCTGCTGCGCGTCTGTGTTCTTCAGCATGGATTAGAGCTGTCAATGATAGACATTCATTGACAGCAATCTTTAAAAAAAACAAAACAAAACAAACCCATCAGCTTTCAGGTGGCTAGGACGACACAATTTTGCTGGGGAGGATTCTCCAGATGGGCTTAATTTTAAACTTCAGTACGTCAAAGAAAAAAGGTTAGCTGCTTTCTTAGGATGAACAGATCCCAGTAGGAATCTAGCTGCATGTAGCCAGATATGGACTCCCACCAGGTTAGATGAGATTTTCACGCTGCTTGTTGGATATTAGCTCATGCACTTTTTTCACTGAGTCAAAGGAAGTGGATCTGCTATGATCCACGTACTAGAAGAAATTCAAGTTTATTTTAACATTAAATGTAACTTGATCACTTCCATTTTTATATGCTGCTCCTGGAATTCGCTATTCCATTGCTGGGCTTTCCTTCCTGCTTCTTTTTAGTTAAGCAGCTACAGTTTCCATTTGTTTGTTTTTCCTTCTCTTAAACTGTTTTCAGAATGTGCCTAAACAAACAGCATTCACTTGTTCTGCGTATGGGTAATGAGCCCGCAACTGTATTCCTGTAAATCCAGGCTCTCTAGATTATGAGCCACATCCAAACATTTTTTTCTTCTTAAATAATTAGTGTTTCCCTAGCCAAGGTTCTGTCACTAGTTGAATGCCAGAGGATATCTAATAATTTTTCCTGATACTATTCCTGTAGCTCTCACATTAATCATACAGGCCAGGAATTAAGTTCCCCTCCCCGCCGAAGAAAGGGCGGAGGGAGGATCAGGAAAGACCTGGTCAAGCTCAGGGAAGCCGAAGTAGAGGACTGAAAACAGAGAACATCACGGCTTTGGCACAAAGGAGGATGTGTTGAAATACAAAGGAAAATACATTTTATTATACTCTCCCTTTGCTTTCCATGCCTGCTTTCAACTATTGATTTATGTCTCCAGGAGTTACAAAACACAGCTGAATACGGATCAGTAGTGGAACAATGAACATGCGGATAAGCAGAATGTGATTTGGAGTATACAAACTCCAGTGCAGAGATATCAAAGCCATAGACACGCTGTCCTTAACTATGTATGGAAAAATAATGCTCTCAAAGAGTCAATTCTCAGTCTAAAAAAAACCGTTAAGAACCCAGAACAATGTCGTTAATGAGCAGATACTGTGTAAGCCTGTGGAACTCTGCAATTCACGTAGGCTTTCAACACTATTTGAGAGTTCTGAAGAGAAGAAACAGAAAAGAGATGGCATGCAGTGAAATTGGCTCCAGAAATACACCGGGGAAAAACACTTTCCAAGGGACTTATGCATGAACAGTACGTGAAATCTGAGGGTACTAACAGTGAGCTGTTTACAGATAAGAGCATACCCAGAGTAAGATTGTATGCCACAAAGGTAATCGTTCTTTAAAGAAGAAAATACTATCAAGAGTATCTTACCCCTTCACTACTAGTCACTAACCTTTGACTAGTTACGTTTTAGGAGAGCGTTTCAGCTCCTAACCACTCTGTACCAAAACAAAGTTCACAGAACTGAATTTGGGTTTGATGTTTAGCTTTCTATCTTGGCATGGCCTCTTCATGTGTAAAGCACTACTTCGCATTAACTCCTCTGCTCATCTATGCAGATTAAGTACAGCATGCATCATTTTCATGCTCATGCAATTAAATGCTACTACTGCCAGTATTTTCTATTCACACAAGGATTTCTCTGCGCAGGAAAGCATTTTAGATGCACATTAAGCTTCACTTTTTGGGTGTATATAGAATCATATACATTGGAAAACAACCTTAAGATGATTGAGTCCAACTGTAAACCTGACACTGCCAAGTCCTCCACCAAAGCATGTCCCTGAGCGCCAAGTCTACGCATCTTTTCAATATCTCCAGGGACGGTAACTCAGCCGCTTCCTCGGGCAGCCTGTGATAACTGTCTTTTTTGAGTACATATTTGACAATTTACTGTACATTGCATATTACTAGTTATGTGAAAGGTTCCTTAGACTAGAACGTTTGTATTTTGGACTCAATTTCCATTTTTGACAGATTGCTGCTGCTCCAAGAATATGCCTTCGGATCATCACCTTCAAGTTTAGTGGAGGTTTTTTGTATACTGTAAACAATACCTAGTATATACTTCTGGGTTCACAAATTCCCAGCATCATATATAGAATCACAGACTGGTTTGGGTGGGAAGGGGCCTTTAAAGCCCACCCAGTCCAACCCCCCTACAAGGAGCAGGGACATCTCCAACCAGATGAGGTTGCTCAGAGCCCCGGCCAACCTGACCTGGAATGACAGAACAATACTTTTAAATGACCTCACAGTGGTAAAATGAGCACGTCTGTTCTCACTGCACAAAATCAAAAGCTGAGTTTTCCTTCCCTGCCCCCCCACCAGAAATCCAACAGCAACACATACTGTTAGTAGTTATCCAAAGATATCAGACTGCAAAGCAAGAAGATTAAAGATAGGATCCAGTCCAGTATTCTTAATCCAGTGAAGAGAACAGTACCCCAGTAAGGGGGACGTGGGGGGAAGGTCAGAACACCAGAGCAGACAGTTACTTCTGAAAGAGACAAGTCTTCACAAGCAGACGCAGTACAGCAGCTTAATCGGAAAGTTCAGTGCTTGTTGTAAAAAGCTAAGAACTCAGGATGCATGTATGCAAAGAAGGATAGCATGAGTGTGTGTAATAATTTGTGTTATTCATACTAAAACTATTTCAGAAGGCTGGGGAGGTCTAAACTTTTTGCTGGCAGATAGCTAAAACTAGATAATTTCATTCCTGCTAAAGCCAGGACCCCCAGCCAATAAAAGCCTGAAGATCAGCAATCAGAGAAATCTGTGTTGACAGCAGCACGTAGCCTGCTGATTTGCTGTGATTCTATAGAAACTAAAACATGAAAATATCAAGTACAATACAAGCCCCAAACTGAACTTTCACTTATATTTTCAAGTCT
This sequence comes from Tetrax tetrax, assembly GCA_009806455.1. NCBI lineage: Eukaryota > Metazoa > Chordata > Aves > Otidiformes > Otididae > Tetrax > Tetrax tetrax. The sequence continues at coordinate 577,297 of WHYT01017500.1, forward strand.
TTTAGCCTGCCCAAACATCTTCTTGCTCTTTGAATTATGCCTCACTTAAGGAAATTGGATGCAATATTTCCTCAATTAAATAAAATTTACTTGCAATCCTGACAGCCTGTACCCTAGTATCAGATACACAAATAAAAAACACCAATAGGACAGCAGAATCACTGGGCTAAAAATAAAATATCCTTACAAAAGCAACTTACAAATTCAGTATATCATACAGTTATAATCATAAATACTTTTCTCCCCCTTGAAAGGCTTCACAAAGTTACTTAAAAACTTCAAGTTCCCTTCACAATAGGCTCTGCATTCTGTCTCTGTGTTGTTCACAAGGTCTGCTTGCTATCCTTAGAACATCACCATCCAAGTTAGAGTAAAAAGGATAAATTTGGTGTCACGGACCAGGCCAGAGCTGAGCGATACAGCTCCTGTGTAGAAGGGCAAGAGTGATGACCTTGCCCTGGTCCCTTTGCAGTACTGCAGGAAGCGGTCCCTCTAAGCGTGAGCACCATTCACAGTGTGCTGCGCGCTCAGAACAAATGGATACATGAATTCAAGAAGCCTTCGGTTAAAGTAGTTTAAAACGAATTGTCTTTCCTAGAAATAATTGAATAAATATGTCTTAGGAGTGCAGATGTAACACATTACTCCTTCTGTTCTGCTTTGTTCTTGCTCTGAAACTATACAGCCTATTCAGGATATTGCTTAGAACTGACTGAACCAGGAGGGGAAAAGGAAGTGCAGTAATTATAGCCTTGGACTATCCATTCTCTTTAGAAGTAAAAGTGTGGAGAAATCTTCAGAAGCAGCCTGCTTGCCTTTACCCTCCCCAGAACGGTACTTTGTCAGTCACCACGGGCACACCAAAGGCCTGCACCATTTCCCAGGGTGGCCAGCTCCTGTAAGCAGTACACAGATCACCCATCCAGCAACTCCAGCGACAATTTTCTCTCTGCAGTCTAGCCTATAAAGTAGATTTCAGCACATCTGCAATAGTGTCCAGCTGCTACATTAGTTTTGGCCTAATCTTTCCTCAAGACAGCATTTACATCAAGAACCACTGAGAATCCTCTGCAACCAAATGAATGCAAACAAAGTTTATGTAAACCTAGACAGCTAGATGTCCAAATATGTTGGTTAAGAGTTTCTTCACACAAAGGAAGAGTCACGCTATAAACAAGGAATGAAAGTATTTACAAGTCAGGCTGAGTTGTTTGTTCACATAGTAAAAAATTCATTTGTAATTCTCACTGCCCTTAAAACAGATATGTGGGGGAAAGAGGGCAATTTAAGAGGACTGACTAAAGTTGACTGGTCAGACACTAAAGCGTCAGATGATGTAAGTCTTTTCATTTCAGACTAACTAGAAAAGACAACTCAAGCATAGATGGAATCCAGGCTTTCCTTTGGTAGTGCTAGACGTTTTTCTGGAGAAAAAAAAAGAATTTCAAAAAGCTAGTCCTTCCTGAACTGAGACACTGGGTCATTTGAATAGGAACAGCAGGCAGGTTATCAAGTTTTTTCATTTGCTATTTATCAAAAAAATTCACTAGAAACAAGTAGGTTTCTTAAGTACAACACAGGCCATCTGAAATAAAATCTTACCCTCTGCCTTGAACTTAGTCTGATGAACAAGAATTTTGTTTTAGTCTATCTTTTTCCTGTTACAGCTGCAGTTTCTTTTAAACCCATCTATAAGAGATATGCCAGCATCTGTTTCTAGAAACTTACTCCCACTTAGGACTTAATAGGTTGCACCTGCCTTAATGAGTCAGTAAGACATTCACTTAGCATCTCCCAGTAGATTCTTGTTCCTTGGAAGAATTAGACTGATACAATAACAAACAAATCACAATTTTTTATTTTCCTTGCAGAAAAAGCTCTTTGCAGACACTAAAAACTAAAAAAGGCATTTCTTGGTGAGGTCTGGGTTTAGAAATTCCAAAGAGCTAACCAAGAGCTTCGGCTGATTGTTTTCTTTAAAATCTGTTCTGTATTAGCGGCCTTTGGCATGGTGTAACGAGCGTTAAACCATCCAAATAATAGAACTCATTTATTCAGTATTATTACACTTCCTCTATTGGGCACTGAGTTAGAGATAAGGAATTAAACCAGTAGCTCCTGAACAGAGGTACAACTACCACCAACAATCTACAGCCACTCCAAAATGGTGCGTGCCTCAGTGAAGAGCAAGGAGCTGCTATTGGCAGTGCTCTCAGGATCGCTAACTGCTGATAATATTTGGTACCATCACTACTACTGATGATGGTAGGAACTGTAAGGAAAAAAAAAAATGTAGATGACAATCTTCCCTAGAGCACAGAAGAGGCGATCAGTGAATTTCATAATATGGAGTAAGGCTTATTATTTTCTCTTTCACTTCCACTGAACAAAGTTGTGTGGCAAAATCTTCTAGCAAAGAGTGGCAATTCAGTGTAAGCTTAGTGGGCAAGCCTGTGATACAGGGGCCAGAGCTCCAAATGCAGAGCTGTATTAGAGGGCACTGACCAATAACATAACATTTCTGCAACTAAATGCAATTTCTCTGCAAGCTATTTTCTATGCAGCCATCTTTGCTGCTTAGGAGAAGCTTACTGTTTTCTCTTCTAGCATTCTGCTGCCCTGTGTAGGAGAGAGAGGTGTAGGCCCTCTGCAACTTATTCCTTATCAAAAGAGCGTGGACACTGACAGGTGCAAGATGCACAAAGGCTCCTGTGTTGGAAGCTGCCTCTGGGCCACTAGAAGACTCAAGAAAGCCACCAAACTGTCTTTCCTGAACAGAAAGGAGTGTGGGTTGGCAGTATGTCTGATACGCAGGCAAATGCCTACCATAACTTACTGTTAAAGAGAATTCTGTGTGATCTGAAGGATCGCAGACAGAAACAGCAGCAGCGCACGGTGTCGCAGGCTAGGGAACGCAGAGACAGTTGCAAGGACTAGATCATACACAGGTAACATTGCCTTTCTGCTCTGTTCTGAGCATTTTGTGGCCAACTCAGTCCCTTGGTACAGCTTTTTAATGGATTCAGAGGTGCCACGTGGTTTCAAATAAAACTAGATAGGTAGGAAGTATGTGTTGGGTATACAACTTCCATGTTGAAGGTAGGGAGACCCTCTTGCAGTTACCTCTTAGAGTGGCTTCTTCTCTCATCAGCACACTCCAAAACATAAATTACCCACAGCCTTACAATACTGTCTTTGGTGGGAGAATACACACAAAGTCAGGTTGTAAAATACACACAAAAGGGTTGTAAAAGATCATTACATACATAAAAACCAGAAATTGTTCAATAGGGAAAATGCAGTGTTACTGTAAAGCTTCAATATCCTAATCCAGCCTAAGATCTACTCACTCTAGACCAGGGGAAATGGTTCTGGCAAGGCCATTCCAGCGATTAATACCGTAGATGCTTGTTACTGGGTATAGTCCCACTCCAGTCATATCAGACCCTATCAGGTAAGTGGATTATTATACTGGAAGACATCAGAAGGTCAATGCCAGATTAAGTTGCTTGCACTGCATTAAAGTGAAAAAAAAAAAAAATTCTAATTGCCTGTCTAGAGTGTCTGAAGGACTACAGACCCAATGTCTAGACAGAAAAAAGCAGTACAGCAGTCAGGACACTGGAGAGCAAGGGAGTCTTGGCTGGTTTTAGACCTAACATTGCTCTATGACATTTAGTAGATCACTTTAACGTGTTCCTCTATTTAACTTTAAAATGTTATAGTACATAGCCAACTTTCTATAAAGCAGAGAAGATAAAATCCATCAGGGACTATGAACTGCTTAAATGACATTGCAATGAAAATTACAGTATAAGATAGAATTATTATAAATATGGAGTGCCTATTAGCGTGTGTATTTTTAAAGGAGCAAATGCATTACCCTCCTTTTTTCATGTTCTTAGCATTCTCAAATGATTTGCATCTCCTGACATCATTCTTGGATTTTTACAGCCTGTATAAGCTCTTCCAAAAAAGAAAAATAATCATTTAATGTGTCATTTGATAAAAAAAAAAAAATTAATAAAAGTGGAGCCTGAGTTGAAAAACTAGATGTTCGTGCCTTCCTTGGAGCAGAAGTACTCTAGATCAAGTTCTGCAGGCTGCTTCCTACATCCTGCCCTATCTCACTGTACCAGCGCTAAAGAGAAAGTTTGAGAAGCAGTCAACACCACTTACTGTATCCTGCTCTGTTTTATTCCATATGCGGCTCATAAATAACTGAGGAGAGCTGTCTAACCGGATACTGTGCCGTTATTCTTTATCTTGAAGATTCAATTAAAGTTGCCTTCTCTCCCTTTATTTTGTCATAAATTTAGATGAAAATATGTGAGGGTGAAGATCAGTCATTTCTTTATGAGGTCCCTGAAGGTGAATTAACATCACGCTCTTGACTTGGCCATGCCCCATGTACTTAACTCCAGCAGACAGGTTACAGTGTGTAGCTGTGGAAAGACAGTGACAGATTGGGATATAACCATGTCCTGTCACCAGAAATCTTGGTTTAAGATCCCTGGAGTAATTTCTGTTCTCATTCTCACACAGGAGATGCTTGAGGCCTCTCTGATCTTCTGGCATCTGTGACGAGCCGTCACTGAAGAACTATGCATGACAGAACCTGAAGGCTGTACAGAACAGAATTACAGAACAGAGCTCTTGAGCTCATACTTCACACAGCGTACGTATCTCCTCTGCCTGTGGATGCTACTGCTACCAAGCACATATCATCTTTTGTAATACCAGGCACTTGTAAGTAAAGCTTAAGGAAGAAGGAATTTGACCTATTGTAAGAAAGCACACAAACATTTTAGCTTCAATCCTGATTACTGGAATAAGAGATAAAGTTAGCATGAAGTATTGGATTAATGAATTATTGTATTTCAATATGAAATATTGAATATCAAATAATCTATTGCAATGTATTGTTCTGACCATGTTTAGAATAACAAGGTTGAGACATCTCATACATATCTCTCAGTGTTAGTTGTGTAAATATGTTGAGCTAATACTTCTACAGCCTCAGTTTCCTTCCTCATTGCTTTAAGAGATTTACCAGAACATAAGCTCAGACAAGCACTACAAGAGAAAAATGGCACAAAATATGTATCACCCTCACAGACATTTTTCTTATATATCCTGGAGACAGAATTGGTCAACTGACCATAGCTCCAAGACTTAAAATATTATGAATCATTCTTAGACTTTAGAGCAACTCATGCAATTAGCAGTCGGGAAGTAGAAGATACCAAAGGCATAGAGAATTTCTGGATCATGGAACTCTGAAAAGGTGCTTTTCTTACCTCTGCATTCCCTTCCTTCCTTTCCCCTTTGATTGCCAATATTCGAGTTACTATGCCTGTGTTAGAAAACAGAAGAAATAACACAATTTACAATTAAGGCTTATGACCTCAATATATAGCCTCTACAGCCACAAGTGAAGTATGCACCTATAGTTGTTTCCCCATGCAGATCAAGTAACCGTAGAGCTACACACCACTGCGTCTGTACAGATGCAATCTGCCACTCTGTGGTAACACCTGAAAATGAAATGAATGTGACTAGAAAACAAGCCTAACTGGGCAAATGTGGCCCATTGTAAAAGAGGCTTTCTATATGCCATGGTGAATGTTTAGGAGGTTGTAATTTTGGTTTTTTAACTGCAGTGCATGTACTAGAATTCCTAAGCACTCCAATCATGAGGATATAGAAGATCTTAAAGAATTTTCATTCTAAAGGTTCTACATGTGGCTCATGCCAAAGTTCTAAGCAAATAAAGACAGCTCATTTCTTAAAGATTAATTTAAAAAAAAATATTAGGCATAAGGGAAAGGTTTGCTCAGTATTCAGTCTCAGCTCCTCTCATTTCCAATTTACTTTCCACTTTAATGCAGCAAACAGCTACAGCGAGCATGCAGAAGTGACTTGGCCTCTGCAGGTTACTGGAGAACAGCTCTGGCATATGTTTCTTAGGCACCTGAACAACTAGTAAACGTCAGGCTAAAAGAGTCTATATTTATATACAGGTAGTTGATGTTAGGGTTCATGATCAGCTATTTAATGAGATGTAATTCAAACAGTGAGGACTGAAATCTCTTCTCCAGGTTCTGAAGCCAGAATTATATGAAGCCCCATGAAATACTTCTGCAAACCATTTTGGATTGGTTCATGGAGCTTGCTCCAGTTCTTTTCATAGAACACATCCTAAATTACCCATTTGTAAAATGTTGTAAAAATCAATCATTTAGGGCAGTCCACTACAGTGATTGAGCCTATTTCTTTTATTTTCTTTTCTATAGTTCTGGAAATAAAAATCACAAAGCAATCCAACATGTTTTCATCTAGGAGTGAAAACCAAGACTGACTTTCCAAGACTTGAACATCTCTGATTTTCGTTCCGTGGTCTTGAGCAAAAGATGTCAAAAAACACAACAGAGGACTCGACTAGCCCTCACTCAGCTCTTCTAGGTCTGTTCCTGGGGAGCATTTCATTCATCACTATTTTCATGAATATATTAGTACTATGTGCTGTGAAAACTGAAAAGAAGCTGCAAACAGTTGGCAATTTATACATTGTCAGCCTCTCTATTGCAGATCTTATAGTTGGTGCGGCTGTTATGCCCCTGAATATTGTTTATCTCCTAAGTCCTGTGTGGACTCTAGGCTTACCAGCCTGTTTGTTCTGGCTGTCAATGGATTATGTGGCCAGTACCGCATCCATTTTCAATCTCTTCGTATTGTGCATTGATCGTTATCGTTCAGTTCGGCAACCACTGAAATATCTCAAGTATAGAACAAAAATGAGAGCATTGCTAATAATTTTGGGGGTTTGGTTGCTCTCCTTCATGTGGGTCATTCCAATCCTAGGATGGCATGTTTTTGCTAATAACGGCAAAAGGCAAGTAGAGGAAAATAAGTGTGAAACTGAATTCTCTGAAGTCAACTGGTTTAAAGTGTTGACAGCCATTTTAAATTTCTATCTGCCCTCTATCCTGATGTTATGGTTCTACTATAAAATATTCAGAGCTGTTCGAAAGCACTGTCAGCACCGACAGCTCACCAACGGAACATACCGGTCTTTCTCAGAAAAAAAACCCATACATCACAGTAAGACGAATGATGAGCAAGGTATTAGCCTCCCAAAGCAAATCTTAGATGAGGGCACCCCTCTTGAAGACAAGCAAAGCTCCCCTCAGCCCAAAAATATGGAGGCAGATCTTCATTTCAGTAATCCTGACAAGTCTCCAAAGGCACTCTTTAGCAAGAGTAATAGGAAAGCCCTTAAATGGAGCTGTTTTTCTCTCACCACTGCCCAGTCTGAGCCAGGCCTGGATGAGGCAGGAGAGAAGGGTGTGTGTGTAACAAAAGACAATGGAAACAAAGAGGAGCCTTGCTCACAAGACAGTGACTTAAGTGATCCATCAGAGCACAACACTTTCACACAGGAGGTATCCTCTAGAGAGCACTCCAGTCCTAACCCCGAAAGAGCCAGCAGCCCTCAGGAAAAGACGGAGAACAGGGACTTCCAAGGACTGACTTACCTGAGGAAAACCTGGCAAAGTCTGCACACTCATTCCAAAAGGCACGTTCAAGGACTGCATGTGAGCAGGGAGCGAAAAGCAGCTAAGCAGCTGGGGGTCATAATGGCAGCCTTTATGCTGTGCTGGATTCCCTATTTTGTATTATTTATGGTAATAGCTTTCCGTGGCCATGAACAATTTTCAAAATTACACATGTTCACCATATGGCTCGGCTATGTGAACTCCACCTTAAATCCATTCTTGTATCCTTTTTGTAACCAGAATTTCAAGAAGACATTCAAAAAGATCCTTCACATTCACTAATATTGGTTTGATTTTCTTTTTTTTTTTTTTGAGCTAAAAAGCAGCTCAAGAGTTCAACCAAACAAAATGCTCCAATTTCAAAGACAAACACCAGGGATGAAGTAGAACATGCTGGAAAACTGTAGTTTATAAACAACTGTTAGTAAAAGCAGGAAATTTACATTTAACAGTTCACCTTTGAAGAACTAATTCAGACCAAGAATCTGAAAAACTCATGGGCAATCACAGAACGGTTACACTGTTGTACGCATTTTACATTTTGAGATTACCTGTTACATCATGTAGAACAAAAACTGGAGATATGAATAGAGATCTTCAGTGATTATAAATTATTCAACTACAGAAAGGAAGAACAGAATAAGGTTTCTGTGATTGGTGAAATATATTTTTCTCTTTCAACTTATTCCATTAAGCACGGTAACACATTGCTTGTGAAGGAAGATCTGCAAGAGGAGGTACTTTACATAGTCAAAGAAAGAAGCTTCAACTGTTAAATAAAAACTACCCCTATTTATTTATAGCTTCCCCCAAATAGTAAACTTTTAAAAAATGTTAAGTCATATTGTAACCTACCATATCTCTTTGATATCATGCTTGCTTCATTCATATGTGTACATGTTAACTTCACTGAAAGAAAAAAAAAAAGTATTTTTATGCCCTAGAAATTTTGCTAAGACTTTCCATACTCAGCACACCACCACAATCTATTCAGGAAGGGTAAGCTGTTCTTTCTAGACTTACAGAATATAGTTGATTATAGACTACACATATTTTCTTCTTCCTCCAAGTTGGCAAATAACCTAAGCGTGCAGTGGCAATATGAATGCATATATCCTTATCTTGTAGTAGGCAAACACTTCCTACTATACTGAGGCAAACTCATGGGCAACAACTGAAGCTTGCAAACCAGAAAATAAAATATATGAAGTATGTTTAACTTTTCTATCCTTTATATTTGATTGCATTTTATAAATCATGCTGTAAATGCTGGAAAATATTTCAGGAGAAACACAATGATAGAATACTTAAGGTTGGAAAGGATCTCAGGAAGCCATCTATGTACAACCTGCAACTCAAAGTTGGGCTGGCTTTGACGTTACATCATGTTGCTCGGGGCCTCGTCCACAACTTGAATGACAAGCACCTGTAAAAACACCTTCATCTGGAAAAGCTGGGAGGCAGACTTGACAGAGAAGTTTGCAGCTGTTTCCAGCTGTTTGCAGTTGTTTCCACCAACTTTGAACGTTCACTTGCTCAGCCATTGATCTAACTGTTTCTAAGTACTAACTAATTCTCAAAAACAGACATGCCCTGTTATACAACAGGAATCAATCCCTTCTTCCCAACTGCAGTCAGGTGTAGGTTTGTTCCCAAAGGAAGAAAACACAGTTCCCCAGCACAAAAGTACAGCGTGGCATATGTCACATGAGCTAACTTATCAGGAAGCTTATAACTTCACAGAACAAGTACACCAAAATTTTAAAAAAAAAAAAAAAAAAAAAAAGAGTATACAGATTGGGGAGTGGGGGGGAGAATTGAGGCAGAGATCTTGGGCCCACACTAGCCGAGTACATCAAGACTGCGTACTGCCTTGTTTGTGGCACACCAGTAAACATTCATTCCTATTCTTCTGCTATGGAACTAAGTGAGAGAGACATTTTGAGCAACCACTGTGGAGTATGTTAGTTTTAAAAAGAAATCCCAGAACCAGATAACTTCAACAGCTAAAGTCACATTTCGTGCAATGGTGAGTGTATGTCTTTTCCATACATTTCGGGAAGGGTGATTAGAGAGGCATCCTGAAGGTTCAATGTAAAAATAATTCATTTTGTTGTTCTGATGAATTTACCACTTCCTTAAGGTTTTCTTGCTTCTGAAATTGCTCAGTTACCTTAACAACAAAATTCTGATGGAACTGGACCTCCTTCAACTGAGTGCTGTCAAGAGTTTGGTGGGATGAGTTGAAAGGATGTTCTGTGTAATACCTTTATTATATCAGAAGCGAAAATGGTACTTTAATGGTTGGAGAAGAAATTCTGAATTCTACATTCTTAATTAATGATCTTGAGCTACTTAATAGTCCCTCTGTGCCATTTCGTAAAGTGACTATGACAAGACTTACAGTAACAATGCAACACTTACCATAATGTTTGCATGACACTCATAAATTTTTGATGTAATACACTAAATGCAAAGCATTATTATTCTGTCAGTTTAATTTCTCTGAATTAAACACCTGAATGTCCATAGTTGTATTTAAAGTATTCAATATTAAATGAAGCCCTAATACCTCTCCATTTTAATAAATTGGAAAAATATGTTAAAGGAATAAACTTAAATTCAGTCTATTTCAATATATCATACAAGGTTCAGAGATTAGTTGACTTTGGTCTCAAGTAGCATGCAGAAAAAACTGCAGTTAGGGAATTCAAATCTAGGAGAAAAAAAAAAGGCAAAATACAGAGACAGAATATAGAAGCAGCAAAATTCATTCCAGAATTCAGACAACTTTTTCACTGCAGAAGCAGTATCTGCACTAGTAGTAAAATACACCTTCTTTTGGACTACAAAGCAGCATCTTGTGAAACATACGCTCTGGTCCAATGGCCTTCCACAGACAATTGCTCAGATTCACAGCCATTATGATATTTTTTCCTCTTGTGATATACAACAGCAATTCTACCCAAAATGGATGGTAACTTAGACAATCCTTGAGGAAAAAAAGAAAGCGGCATACTAAGTCAGCCACAGTTATTAGTGTACACTGCTGAAACATGCTCACCCAAGGGCTACTTAGGATTATCAATAAGTTTATCCTCTTGATCATGACAATCGGCTTTTCCGACTTTAAAATCTATTGAAACAGCAACCGAAACAAAATCACTGAAAATTGGTCTAAAAATTATGATGAGTACAACAAAGAATACCTCTGGCACAATCAAAGAACGTTCAAACGCAGGACAGCTAAGCCTAGCCAAATAAAGCTGCTTGAATATTTTTTATCTCACTTCACTTTTATCCATAATCTTAGTGTAACTGTGTTAATACTAAAGACAGGGGAAGTTGTCAGAATGGGCTCCTCTGATGTGATAGCTATAATAGATAATAATAAAATAGGAAAACAGGATACTTCCAATTAGCAAGGCACCTAACAGGATTCATCAGTTTATTTTACTGAATAGGCAATTCAAGTGGCTCTGGATGTAAGAGCAGCAGAGGACAAGAAGTCGGGGTAAGGAATGGAGAAGCCTAGTACCACGTGGGGCCGAGTCTCAAGAGAATATTCCAGGTGTGGTTTCCTGCAAAATATTTTCAGTGTTTTCGAGCTAATAAACAAGGTCAGAGGACGCACAGCTTTAAGAGAACATAACAATTTTATTGTAATTTTTTGGACTGGAGTTCTACTCTGATTAAGGTGTGGTGAGAACAACCAACTTCACTTTTAAAAGGCAGGAAAAAAAAAAAAAGAGACTCTTACATTTCTTTTCTGTGTCAACGGTGACATCTAGTGGGTAATGAGAAGAATTCTGGGCTTCTGCATCTAATACCGCATATCACGGAAGTTTATTAAAGGAGGGGTGCAATTAGCAAGTGGATGTTGCCATCTAGTACATGTTTCTTTTCCCATACGATTTGCAGGAAATGTGGCACTCAATAAAGGAAACATTAGTGTAGGTGCACATTTTGGCTTCAATCCATCATCTAAAAGGATTCCATTACACTCTCTGTGAGACTACTTTGTGATAGCAAAATAAATGAAAATAACTGGAAGATTCACTTTGAAAATGTATTTCTAATCCCAAGATATTAACACAGAAGCACGATAGGCACCTCTGAATAGTTCTAGAGCAAGTCCCGAATTCTGCAGATTGCTGTATCTATCAGAGATGCCAGAGGACTAGCCTCCTAACTTAGCTGGGATGGCTTAAGTTCCTAAAGATGAAGTGTAAGGATACACTTGAAAGTTTCAGTCCACGCATTCCTCCACCAGAATGAGTTCACTTGGAAATGCCAAGTTAAGTTTAAATACTATGCACGCACATTCACTTCAGTTTATTCATTAAGTACAATGACAACATTCTTAATTTTCATCAAATTACTTGTCTATTGAAAAATTAGAAGGTAAAAAAAACCCACAAACAATTAATGTTAACACTGCATGAGAAATAGCTCATGAAAAATAGTTTACACGTCTGATACCACATTCCAAAATATCTTTGAAAATGATACATACCTGACACCAGAGTAAATAATTTCTATGCGGTCATCTTACAGTCTAAAATAGAAATACAAGAAAATCAAATGTGAGAGGTACACTCTATACATACACAGACACGAGCACAAATACTGGGTTACTACAAAATTGCTGTGGAGCTCTCCACCAGTTAGAAAGTGTAACTGTTCCCATTGCCAGAGATGTACATATGTGTATGGTAATGGTTAAAACCATAGTGACATCTGCTAAATCTAACAATGTTTCCATTTTTAACGATAGATTTGTACCCCTCATCATTTTGTTTGGTCTGCCAAGGTATCCTGTCTTTAAACTGATACCTTTCAAGTAAGCCATGCTCTAAAAGGAATGCTCAGCAGCCACTGCTGTACGTTGGCACCGTGTTGTTAAAGCGAACGCCTGCTCCGGCATGACATTGAATGCCTTGAGCGAGATCAAATGCCTTTTGTTTTGATCGGGCTTAACTTAGTCTTCAACACAATCAGACCTGGGCAACTGCAAGAGGATACCTTTTCCAGAAGCCTCCTACTATCTTCCTCTACTGATTCCAGTATTCATTGCTACGACAGACTTTTAATTTTGCAGTGTTCCCCTCTTGCAGCAGTAGCAGGTGTACAGCACAGGACTAGACCACTTTTGACAGTATTTTTTGTAAATAAATCGATAGGCTAGTTCTGCCAGGTTCTGCCTGTAATCTGTGATCTTGTTCACTAAGAATGTTGTATAAAATTAATGTAAATCCTTAAACAGAAAGCACTACATAAACCTAAATAAATATTATTTTTATTAAAACTTAGAATCTAATCTGAACTAAATAGTTCTGAGACGTTACCTACTCCAAATCATGTTGAGTCAATATTACCCGAGACGGATGAGTTTGAATCTGCTTCTATTTTATTCTCATCTTCAATTCCAGGATGATTTTCCCTTGCTGTGAGATTTTATGTGGGGAAATTGAAAGTCCTCGCTATGGAAGTACATGCCAAAAACACCAAACAGATTTGTTCCTTATTTTTAAAGAGCCTGTCTTCTAGTTTTACTAGATTACTCTTCTCATGTTTATTACAGAGACCTTTACTTGCTCATAGCAAGATCTCACAAGGTAAACCATACCTGCAACAATCAATCAACTCCAGCATAAACTCCAGATTAACTTTGTTACAGCCACTTTCCTGAAGATCCCAGGCTCAAGGAGAGCTTTGGCTGAAGCTGCCTCCTTCTCTTACACTGTAAGACATCACAGCGGTGTGCTCATACGTCTAAGTCAGCAGTTTCACGTGTAAATCTCAAGTTTATTTCCCAAGTCAGCTAGTTCATATTAAAAATGATAGTCCAAGACTGCCAGCCTACCAGACACAGCTCCCATTTCCCTGAAGCTACAACCGTTGTGCAGAAATCTAACTCCTAGGGTCTGACTTCTTTTCAGGTATGACATGTCTAGTTGGGACAATATGGGGATGTGGGCTCACAGGAGAGTGTCCCTCTGCCCTGTCCTGGTATTATTTCTCCTGACCTATGTTATGTGCTGACAGCTGTTTCATAAACCACGCTATGAAACTGGAACTGTTCAAAGACTACAAATCCATGCTATGTTACAATTCTATGGAGACTGGGTAACAACATTCCAGCTATTTTGATAAGATGTCATCAACATTCCCTTTATATTTCATGTAAAAAAAGAGAATGCAAAGACCAAAAAGTGATAAAATAAAATCTTTTCCAACCTTGGGGAAATAAATTGCAGCACTGAGTTTATGAAGTGTCCAACAGAGTAAAGGTATTGCCAATACTAATAAAGTGAGTGGCATGCAGAATGAGGAATTGTAGAATTTTACGAAGTAATGCGGTTACATCCAAGGAATAGCATCTATAGCAAACTTCCCAAGTTTATTCCAATTTGGTTTATCTGTCAAATTCCTGGAAGGTCTATTCAGCCCATGCTCCACAGCAAGGTCCTCTCTCCAAACATCAGGTCTAAATTTGCATAACTGGCAGCACTGAAAATTTTCCCCTAATGCTGCCAGAACAATTGACTTTATATGACCTTATCCATGCTTATATGGCTGGCGGCTTTTCCTCCGAGGCATGCTCCCAGTTTTGCTGGCAGTTTCTGCAATACGGGCGTTACTGCAGTACTGTGTGCTCCAAAACAGAGGGCAGCTCTGGCAAATGTTTTGCCCTGATAGGTAAATGACATAAACTATCTAAAGAGATAATGCTTGTTTTGTAGAAAACAAACTTTGTTTTTTATTTTAGATCAGCAAAAATCAATATAGACTAATTAAAAGGATTAGGTTGGAAGAGACTTCTGGATGCCATCTAGTCCAACCTCCGTCCCAAAGCAGAGCTATCAGCGTTAGACCACGTTACTCAGTGGCTGGTGCAGTCAAGTCCCCAAGGATGGAGATTATAAAGTCTCCCTGGGAACCTATTCCAGTGCTTAACCAGCCACGTTAGGCAAATTTTTCATTTGGAATTGTCCTTGTTTTGACCCATGCCCTGTTCCTTCCCCTGTTTGCTGTGCATCTCTGAGAAGAATTTGCCTCCATCTCCCCCACCTCAGGTTACACAAGACTTCCATTAGACCCCCTTTAGCCTTGTTTTCTCCACACTACGCAAGCCCAGCTCCTCCCGCGCCCCCTGCTCCAGCCCCCAGCCCCGTTCAGCGACCCTCCGCCGGCCTGGAGTTCTCCCGTCTGGCGGGGGACACGGCCCTGGCCACACCGCTCCAGAGGCAGTCACCGGACGGCTCGACCAGGGCAGCGGGACCATCTGCAGAGCACAGCACCCTGGTGCCGGTGCCGGGAACGGTGGACGCGGTGGACACGGTGGACGCGGCTGACCGGACCCGACCGGACCCGACCGGACCCGACCGGACCCCGCAGCCCCTCCCCACCTGGCGGGAACCGCGGCGCATGCGCACCGGCCGCCGCCTCGCGCCGCCCTCAGCTCCCGCGCTCACGTGGCCCAGGCGGGCTGACGTCACTCCGCCGCGCCGAAGCGGGAAGTGGAGAGCGGTGTAGCGGGTGAGCGGTCCCTGCGCGCGCCGGTGGCGCCGAGGGTCCTCCGCGTTCCCGCCTCCGCGTTCCCGCCTCCGCGTTCCCGCCTCCGCGTTCCCGCCTCCGCGTTCCCGCCTCCGCGTTCCCGCCTCCGCGTTCCCGCCTCCGCGTTCCCGCCTCCGCGTTCCCGCCTCCGCGTTCCCGCCTCCGCGTTCCCGCCTCCGCGTTCCCGCCTCCGCGTTCCCGCCTCCGCGTTCCCGCCGGGCTGGTGTGTGCCGGGGTCCTGGGGGTCGCTGGGGCTCCGGTCAGGAATGGGCGGGCGGGAGCCGCCCCGGCGCGGCGCGGTGCGGTGCGGCCGGTCCTGTGCCCTGAGGGGCCGGGGGCGTGCGGGGCAGGTTGGCCCCGGGTGCGGGGCAGGTTGGCCCCGGGTGCGGGAGGCCGCCCGTCGGTGGCAGGAGAGCTGTTCGAGGGAGAGGCTCGGGAAGAAAACGGGCTTGGTAACGGACACCGGAGAAGCTTAACGTCCTTCCGCCCAAAACCAGCTTTTACTGAAAGTGCCCTTCGTGTAGCCGGAGGAAAGAGGGATTTTCTGTGTCACCTGGATGTAGAGGTCTTCAAAACAGTCAACTCTGGACTGCAGAATAAGAAGCTGTGTAGAAAACGAGATTTTAGGGGCTTAAGTGGATTTGTTTTAAAGCCTGTAACTTTGTTATAGTTTTAAAGGCTGCTAAACAGCTCATTGTACTTGTACAGCACATTAATTAAGTCTGTCAAGGGGAAGACAAATACTATTTAAAGTCCTGGTGTGTTGTTCCACTTAGTACATTCCTCCAGTAGATCAGTTTAAAATGCCTGCATGTTTAAGAGCAAGTGCTAGAACTTAGACTAGTGATAGTGCATCTGTGCTTTGGGTTATCCCTGCTGATTGCTGTTAAATTTCCTGCCAGTCACAGGGCTCAGGAGTGTGTAAAGCATACTGACTTTCACTTCAAGCACATTTTTCAGCTGGGCTCTTCTGAAACTCAGGGTTTGTTCTGTATTTAGCATGGTATCCCAGCTCCTTGCAGGGGAGTTGGACTAGATGACCTTTGAAGGTCCCTTCCAACCCTAACTATTCAATGATTCTAAAATTTTGTATATTTTTTTTTCTTTATTTTATTCTCCTAGTGACACTTACTACTATTAGGGGCTGTATGTGAATTTCTGTATGCAAGGTCTACAAAATGTATACATTTCTTCTTTTATTCCAGCATTCTAAAAACTGTTGCAGAGGTTTACCTTGGCTTATGATCTTACATTAAGAAAACATGTGAGTATTTACATCAAAGTACATTAAAGAATATTTTCAAAAGTGTCAGTGCATCAGAGGTTGTATATGCTGCCCTGCATAGCATAGTGAGGCCTCCTGTTTTTATTCCTTCAGTTTTACAATAACTCTTTAGGTACAGTAACAATGAAAATAAGTAGGGTGTTAAAACAAGTGTTGGGTATATCACATGCTTACGAGGGGGGGAAGGACGGGGAGCAAAATGAAAACTTTACCTGTTCGAAAAGGTGAAAAAAGACTTGAAAATTCAAGGGAGGGGGAGGGAGACTACAAAATGGGATATGTGTGATGTGCCAGTTAAAGCAAGACATCATGACAGAACTGAAACGTATAGCTTTCACCATGAAAAATATGGAAAACCTCAAATCGATCCCCAGAAAAACACATTCCTCAACTTACCAGCAAGTAAGGAAGACATTTACACTAGAAGGAGATAACTGTGTAAACTGAATGTAGAGGGGATAGCTGGGTGACACTGAGGACTTTGTTTAAGGAAATATTGTGTAAGGAAAAGCGTAACTGTGTCTTTCTCAAATCAGCTTTGACATATTTGAGAAATTCTCTTGGAGAATATGTGGCAGTTATTAAGAAATTAAAACCACCTCTCTTTCCCTTCTCTCTGTTCCAAAAAGCATGTAAGGTCTCTTTCTTTTGCACAAGTGACTCCACAGGATGGTAAATTTGGAACTGTTCAATTCAATCCAACCTACAGTACAGGAAAACTGTGGTGCACCTGTTTAGATTGGTGTCAGATAATATAGCTGTGCCAGGAACCTGATTTTGGCTTTTCTTTGCGTAAAATCCTACCATTGATCCATGTGTAGAGGTAACGGGGGTGTTGTGAAGGGTCAGTAACAGAAATCAATCACTTGTGGTTATGTTCTACAAATTAAAAAAATTCATCTTTAAAAATTAGTTAATTGAAGGAATAGTTTCAAGATTGTTTGAGTTCAAATGGTTGATTTAATGAGCATTGCAGACAGAACCTTAAATTCAATTCAAAACCTATCAATTCACATAGCTATTGATCTCCCTCCTGGACTTGGAAAACAGCAGTTACTAGCTTGGTAGACGGATGTGTTGTGATAGGTATGAGCATCTATTCATATCTTTGTGAGGAGTTTTAAAACTACAATTTTTCAATCTTGTTTTTAATGTGTAGCAAACCCTTGTTTTGTGACGTCTATGCTTATCTTAGCTAGACAGTCAAAGACAGAATGGAATGCCTAAAAGGAGGACTTTCCCTCCCCGGTTTTATATTTGAATACTCCATCTCACGGACTGTGTTTCTGAAACTTGCATCTTGATGTGTGTAGGTACAGACACGAAGAGGAATACTAACAGTAAGTAAAGGAGATTATTGAGTGCAACATTTTTATTTGCTAAGTTTTTAAGAAAGCAAGCAGATTGAGCTGAATCACCTCAGGGTGAAGTGAATGCTGCTGCTAACAACGTGAGCGAGGGGACTGTTATGCCTAATTGAAGTAGAGACTTTTCATAGCCCGGTTTAGATGTTTTACTCCGCGTTCTGGGGTAGAGTCTAAAATTCTGAAATTTTTAAGTGTTGTGAATTGAAGACTATGTGCTTATAGGAATACCATTCAGCCAATATGGAGTAGCGATTAGGATTGTTTAAAAAAAAAAAAACACTCCCCATATGCAAAGACCTTTAGGAGAGAAGAACTGTAAGGAAATAATCTAGACTTGTACATCACGTTGACTTTCTAATGGCTAGTACAACTGCTCAGGAAGTTCTAGGTTCTGTTTCCAGCTTTGCCCTTTACTGGCTGCAAGAGTTTTCCTGGTTTTAGTTTCCCTTTGCTAGCTTTACATGTTAATTTGTAAATGCTTTCTGAGTGTTTAGCTCTCACCACAGGCTGAGAGTGAAGATGTAGCTAAACGGAGTGTTAGTTTGGATTTTAAATGCCATCAGAACTTAAACAGTACTAGTAGGCTTTTAGATGGATAGTTAGATGTCAGAAGGAATGCAGATATAGTCTTTAGCATGTAGTTGTTTTTATCTGTGGGAGCATAATACAAGATCTAACTCAGAAGCACATAATTCAGATTTAGTATCCTAAGTAATAGGAGGAATCATGGAATGTCTGTCAGGAAATCAAACCCTTCTAGGCAGCTTGGCCAAACAGGACATATACTTGCCTTTCATAATTTTACACAGAAGAAATTGGAAGGGCTTTGCTTGAACTGAAAGGACCTCTGGTCAATGATTTTTAAAATTGGAGTTACTTAGACATTCAGAGGAATGAGGCTTTCTACACTTTAAGCCAACAAAATGTATTGAAAAGAAGCGTTGAGTAGTCGTGAGTAATATAGTCAATTGAGTATGTACTTCTCAAGCATATCTGCTTCCACAGAATTCTGTTTAACAGCCGTCGTTGGCCAAAATCATGGCAACTGCCAGTAGTGAGGCACACCATCCTGTAGATCCTGGGATCTCAAAGCTGCAGTTTGCTCCCTTCAGTTCTGCTTTGGATGCAGGATTCTGGCACGAACTAACCCAGAAGAAACTCAATGAATACCGGTTGGACGAGACCCCAAAAGTTATCAAAGGATACTACTACAACGGTAGGTAGGAACTGAACATCTTGCTTAGTAGTTTGAGTTTCTCCTGTCATTCCTCTTAAGTGTTTGTGTAACGTATTTCAGGTATTTTGCTTAAACAGTAGAGAACACGGCTGGGGGAGCTGTGAATTCTGGTGTGTCTGTGGGTAGTTTATAACTTAGGTTAACAAAAAGAGGGAGGTTAATCTACGTATTTCAGTTTATAAGAAGCATGTTACTGCTTTTTGTCCAGGTGATCCTTTGGGTTTGCCAGCTCGCTTGACATTGGAGTTTAGTGCCTTTGATGTGTAAGTACGTACTGTGCTTTATTTAATTTGCATGTGAAGACACTTTCCTTGCGTAACGGTAATGCTTTGATATGTAATACTACTTAGACAAATTCCACATGAAAGTAAATACACATTTCTGTGAACTCTGTAACAGTGGAGAGACTGCTTTGAGTCACAAACTTTAACTCCCTGTGTCTGACATAGTATATTCATCTGAAGGGCCAAGTTTAAAATATGCTGGTAAGTCTCAAATTTGCTCACTGTGAATTAAACATATGTGTCTTTATAAAATACCTCTTTTTTTCCCAATTTTTTCAGCTCTTCTGTGTGAGGGAGGTAGTTCAGTCATCTGGCTTCTGGTCAATTTTTTCCTCAGATCGTTATTTACTGAGGGTTCATCATTATAATTGGGAGGTCAAAATAGCTTTTACAATCCCTAGTTGCTACTTTGTGATATCTTCAAAAGTGTTTAACCTTTATGACTGGAATTCTGTACTTTTCTTTTACTCTCAAGGTGAAACATAAACCAAAGCTACTTGGTGTACACAGCAGAAAATTAAATGAGAAGGGAAATTTTTTTTCCACATGGTTTTAATTACCAGCTAAAGCCTATATTAGTATAACTAACATCGGAACAGATGTCTTCATAGTTAGTGTCTTGTTTGTTTCAAACTGGTAGATTATAAAGTTGTAAATCACAGAAGTGACTTCCTCTGCCTTGCTTGGTGAGGGTGTTAGGAGCCCAGTGAGGCTTTGTGCACTCTGAGGTAATTTCTTAGGAGATATTGTTCCATTAATTCCTATGTAAGAACTTTTAGGTACGATACTGAAAGCATATGCAGCAAAGTGCAATAGGAGGAAAGCCGTGATATTGAGAACAGGAATTTCAGATTAGGAAAAAATGGATGGTACCATGGTTTTTGAGCTCTTGAATGTTATGACAAAAATAAAATGATGAAAGATCAATTTATGTAGTGTAGTAGTTTTCTGTCCGTCCGTTTCTGTACTTTAGGTAGTCAGTTTAGATGATCATGAAGAGTTCCCTTTTAGCTTTAAAAACTTTTGGAAGCTACATCTTGTGTATTTATTACGTAACTCAAACATTTGCTGTATTTGTGTTTTAGCAGTGGTCGGAAATATCAGTTTGGGAGAATGATGTTAAAGGAGTCGATGAAATCAGTCAGATCTGTAAATTAAGAGAATGTTGTAGTTTTTAACTTAATTTGCATTTTAAAAGGGAGAAAAATATACACTGTGTTTGCAAACAGCAGCTTCTCCAGCTGATAACGTTACAAACTATAAAAGCCACTCAATCTTTTGTCTGGTTTAGGCTTCCTTTGGGATGTTTTTAAACATAAATTTTTAACTGAGTAACTATGTGAATGAAATACTGACATCTAAATTTCAGTCTTAATATTTTTTTCTTGGTGAAAATCACATTTGTCATGGGTACTTTATATTTAAACAGAATTTTAAAATCTTCAGTCTGTGATTTAATGGCACCTTGCTTAGAAATAATACAGATGCCTAGTATATTTTTGAAGTTATAATGTAGATGTGTATTTGCACAGGTTCTTGTACAAATCCACATTCAATAAAGCAGTATGATGATAAAAATGTTTTTGTTAGAACTGTTGTTAACTTTTGTTACTGTGCCCCATCATCTGACAATTTCAGGGCAACCTTGCACTGTAGGATAGCTACTGCTGCTACCACTGATCATTTTAAAGGCACTGGTATCCAATTCCCAGAGGTTTCTTTCTTTTATTCAGGAATGCTTCAATACCAGCACGTTGTTGTCCTGCTTTCGGAACATTGTATAATACCAACACTTTTGAAACTTTCAAATCCTGTGATAAGAAATCACTTCTGGAAAAAGAAGCAAATGAGGTGAGATTAAAAATCAAATCAACTGACAGAAAGGGTGTGGAAATAGCCAGTGCAGTGCTCATAGTCTCCGCCCCAAATATTGGAGATACTGTCCATACTCACCCGTATGGTAGCCTCAGAATTTGACTCATTCTGGAAGGAATAGTTTGATGTTTGCTTTTTACTGTTCTGCACGAGAGAGTAGAAGGTAGCTAAAGGTACTTGGAGGACTTCATTCAGCATTCTGCTAGGCCATGTTTCAAGCTTAGCAGTGCTGTTGGAGCTACCAGTGACTTGAATTCTGTAAAGCGCATTGTAAAAATTTATCTTGACACCCAGAAACCAGCAGGTGCCTGGTTTAAACTTGAGATTACTGCAGTACATCTGTGTGACAAAGTGATGGGAAAGCTCCAGAACAGCCAGGAGCCTGAGATAAAGCAAGAAAAAGGGGGCTGTCAAAGGAAGGGGCTAGTCTGCTTGCACTGTAACTAACTAGAGTGTCATGGCTTGGGGAGAAGTGACAATCAAAGTAAGGCAACCTTTTTCTTCTTGAGATACTTCACTTTGACCAGCCCTTGATTCCTTTAATTAGATGGATTGTTTGCCTGCTGGCCTTGTGTAGCAAAGTTTTCATGCATATCCTCGCGCAAGGCTATGGATTTTTTTGTGTTCCTGTGGCCTAGCGCCTCCCTGCTAGCGGTAGGTACAATGCAGTTTCTAACTTTAGGGACACAGGGAAGGTCAGAATGCTTTATTTACTCTTGTATTTATTGTTGCTTTGTTTATTTTTTTAAAGACAAAGATCAAACAGATCTGCCTCATACAGATAATATAGCTTCTTGTTTCACCGGCATGCAGTGTACTGTCTTCTTGCAAGTCAGCTTTTCTGGGCCAGATTTCCTAGCAGCTTGTATCTAGTATCTATAGATCTCATGAATGTAAAAGATGAGAGTACAGTAAAAGGCTCTTGATATCACAGTATGTTCTAGTTTGTGCTGGTGTTAGTAGTTCATGTACATGAGGGACTGTTCCTGATGAGGTTTGGTTTCGTTTGTTTGCTGCTCTGTGAACTAATACTCCTCTTGTTGCCCAGCTTCTGTAATTTTTTGTGTGAGAGTACATGTTTGTCTTACCTTTAAAATGCTTTTAGCATAGGTAATAGCATGGATGAGTTTAGTAAGGAAAAGATCACAGTGGATTACTGGGGATGTTAATTTCGGTATTTTTAAGGTAGCTGGAAGAATTAAAGATTTCTACAGCTGCTCTCATGCTACCTTGGTATTTTGTTCCTCTTCCTTCTTGTCCCCACAATGAATGACAGATATGGGAATCAATAACATCTGGAGCTGCTCTTGAAAACCCTATGCTCTTGAACAGGTTCCTGCTACTGACGTTCGCAGTGAGTAACGATAGTACGTCTCATACTTAGAGTGCTGGAGTGGAAATGATGTCGTTTCTTTTTAGGGGTATTAGCCTATTAATGTTACCAGGGTCATTCTTGGACATCTTAAACTGAAAACATTTTAAGAAAAAACTAATAAGCCATTCTCATGTACAGATATAAAGTATTTTAGGCTGTATTCTTTAAAAAATGCTGGTACTGTCTCATATTCTTTTCTACAAATGTGTAAGATTATCTGACAGCATTGTAGCTGTTAATAACAGTAGAACAACTGTTTCGTGTTTAACAAATTGAAAGTTTGAATAAATACTACTCCAGCTAGCAAAACCTGAAGTATTGTACATACATTATCTGTTTAAATCTTAAATAAAAACATATACAGAGAAGGGAAATCTAGTATCTTTTTATTATTTTCTAAAATCGTAACACAGCACCTTGTGAAGTAAAGAGAACTATGGTTAGTGTGGTTAATATGATCAAACATCAATTATGATTAGTATTCCAAATTGTAATTTACTTTGGTCTATATGTTTATTATCTAATTTTACTTTTTTTTTTTTCCTAGGATTTAAAAAAGTATCATTTCTATTACTGGTTCTGCTACCCTGCTCTCTGCTTCCCTGATGGAATACATATAATTCAGAAACCAGTGTGTCTTAGTGACAGATTCCCGTTAAATCAGGTATTCAAAATACTAAATGTTATGAATTCTGTGGCACTAAGCAATTTTGTGGGCTGTAAAACTTAATGTTATTGTTAGCACATACTGAATTAATTTGATGATCTAATTTCTTTTAAAATCTTCACTCTTCCATGTGGGTTTTTTGTTTACCTCTTTTCTCATTATTGAATATAAAATATCTCAGCTTAATATCACTTCAGCTTTATTTATTTAGATGCAGATGTGGCAAACAATTCTTGAAGAGGTGTTTGTGTACTTTTAAACTTATATATACAGCTTATTGAATATATAGCTTGGAAATATATATATATATATATATATATTTGATATATATGTTTTTGAAACTCATTATTTTTTTAAGAAACTTTTAAAAGGGACATCACCTGGGAGAGCTAAGTCGTTAACAATTACAAAATTGGTAACAAAGTGCATGATTGGGCAAGACAAAGAACTGGATAGGGAAGATTTTTTTTTTTTTTTTTTTTTAAGAGAAAAGTTAACAATTTTTTTGTAGGTTCGTTCGTATGACAACGCAAAAGGATGGAAAAAATCAACTTGTCCATGTGTGCCTTTGTGGTTTGACAGAAGTTAATGCAAAACCTTGAATGGCTTTTCAATGGCATAATAATCAGTGAGAAACAGTTTGGGTTTTTTCAGTGAAAAATGCTTAGTTCCCTTCTTCTCAGAGACCCTCGTTAGTTCCGTAGTGATAAACAGTGTACAAGCACCTGCCATGATCCAAAAACAGAGTTTCAACCGAACACTGAAGATTGATTCTGTTGTCTTTTTGCTTTTAGATTCAAGCGCTTCAGAAAGCATATGATGAACTTTGCCAGAAAGAGGGGGTTACAGCCTTGCCTTATTTTTTGATCAAGCATCATGACAATTCTGTCGTGGTATCTCTACTGAAAAATTGGGATTGCTTCTTCCAAGATCAAGGGGGAAAGGTAATGAGAATTTTGTGTCTTTTTATAATCTACAAATGTTTAATTTACAAATGATTTTAAAAGTAGCTATAATACTGAGCTGGACAGAAATGGTTGGCCAATGAATGAACTGGGTAAATAGCTGAAGGCCAACAGCTTGGATTGATTTTTGTGTCAAGTGTGTCTAGTACTTACGCAAAAGCCCAGTTCCATCAGATTAACAGTCAGCTTGAAAACAAAGTGCTTCATATTTGATCTTCCTCATTATCAAAACAGAAATAACATAAATTTATGAAAGAGCATAGCGATTAAAGTTTTCCAACCACTTTAGCTATTATGCAATAATGATGAAAAACACTTCTTTTATTTCTTTTATTGCTTGTGTACTAAAAATTGGTACTCGTATTTTGTGCATTTGTTGGTTGTGGTAACAATAATCAAGGAATACTACATGGCAGTTCTCCTCTTTCAACGTCTGTTTTGCCACATGCATGTTATAAGAATGTCCAAGGTAAATGCTTTGTAATTTTGGAAGATAGATGGGGGTTGAGATTTTAAATGGTAGTATAACTCCAATAATAGGTCATAAGTAAGAGTATACTAATTTAGATAGGGACGTTCTCAATATGAGAGAAATCAGTAATCATCTGAAATATATTCCTTCATTAACATTTACTTTGGAGGGAAGGGCCAAAATTTTAGACCTGTCAGACAGGATTTATTGCATCAATACTGCCTGTAGAGTTTGTTTGTATTTCAGTGAGCCAACTGAATTTGCTCCCCTGGAAGAAAAATATGTTTTTGCTATTGTTGAGTTAATTTTCTGCTAGCTCATGAAATGGAGTCAGTTTACTAAGGGGTCTTACGCCTGCTTGAGTCGGCAGTTGCAAAGCAGCAGCAGTGTATGGCTGGGAGGAGGGATGGGGAGTGGGCCCCCATTTCTCCTATCTGCGTCCATTAGATTGGCTCATCTGCGTTTCAGACCGTTCCTAGGGACACCTCGTTGACTGGTAAAGTTGAGACCGATTGCTCTAAGTCCATCTACAGGCAAAGAAGCAGGAGAGAAGAGCTCCTCTGTAGATGTGAGAGAGACAGGTATCGCTAGTGATGGCCTAGTTAAGCTTTTCAGCATATCTAAAGGTGCAGGTGGTGGCATCTTTCTAGTCTCTAGATGTGTTTTGGTCCTGCATTGGCTACAAAGTAAGTTCCTAGTTTGGAAGCCACAGTTACGAGCTGACACTACATTGCTTGAACAAGAGACAGAACGTCCAGTTCCTTTATCTAGACACCATCTTGAAGGCTGACTTTACAAGGGACTTTTATGCTGTTTTTCCTTTGGCTGGACATCTTGCCAGCCTGTCCCCTTTCACTTTTTGATCATCCCAAAGTCAATACAGAGTTTTGTTTTGAGAGCAAGGCTTCGGAGGTTGGGCTTCTCCCATAATGGTGTGTTTAAGGAGAGTAAGGAAGGTACACGTCCAGTAGTGAAAAGTGAACGTCCATAAAGAAGCTAAACTGAAAAATCTCAAAGCTGTTGCAAACAGTTGACTGAAATCTAGTGTGACCATGTATTAAACACTTGTAAATACATAAAATGTGTATGTATGCCTTCTCTGTCCAAAAGTTTTACATAAAAATGGCCAGATAACTTTTACTGTGAACTGAATATCACTATGGAGAGATGACGACTTCTCATTTACAGCAATTTTATTTATTGCAGGTGACAGTTGGAGTTTATGATCCATGTAATTTATCCCACTACCCAGGATGGCCACTGAGAAATTTCCTGATCTTGGCAGCCCACAAATGGTATCTATTTTATTATTTCCAACATAGATTATTTATCGGTTGATACCAAGTTAAACATTCCCCCCTCCCATGGCACTTTACTCGTATCACTCAGCTGGGATTTAACTTTCAGCTTTGACATGACTCACCTTCAATGATTCTAATTTTGCATATTACTCTGTTTTTTACTTCTGTCAGTCACAAGTTTCTACTATTCCTAATCCTCACATGCTTGCATGTACCTGGAAGTACTTGCTTCAGGCCCTGCCAATTCCCTTTAGCTATTTCAAATATTATTTAAAATATTATATGATTTTATGTAATTAATTAGTGCCAAGTAATAGTAGACTTAAATTTTGAAAACATGCTCTCAGATTTTCTTGTAGTGTACCTTCTTAAATTTTTTGTTGGGCAGAAGTTGGGAAGATAGGACATAGTTTTAAACCCTGGTATTTGAAAAAAAAAAAGATATCATGTAAAGTATCATGTAAAATTGAGTTGCTGTAACAAAAATGTAAGTGTTGAATTTTCATAGTTTTGACTTTTACATTTTATTACAAAGCACACAGGATGGAGAAGAAGTGTTCATTTAGGTAGCTGAGCTGTAGCGTAGAATAATGCGTAAGTGCCCAGAGACCTTAACGCACCCGGAGATTCAGAGATTTTTAGGCACTAAAATTCTATTTGTTTCATTTGAATCGTAAGGAGGAAAAGTGATACTGTATTGAGAACTAAGAGGATCTTGCTTGAGCCATGGCAAAGCGCATCTTGTCACCTGATGTGTGTTTTAGTGCCTCCCTGCTTTTTCTTCCTCTACGTATTCCGTTTGCAAGCAGCATTGTAAAAATGACAGAGGACGAGCTGACAGTGTCATTTCTTTAGGGCTGTTTCACAACAAACTAGTAATTTTCACATACTAAGCAACTGTTTTTATTTATACCTTATAAGAACAACAGGGTTCTGGTACTAACAGAAAAAGGCTTACTCAGAATCTGCAAGTTACTAAGCCTGGGTAAAATAGCATTTGAAAGAAGTCCCTTTCCTATTAAAGAAGTTACGTATCTCTCTCTGTCTTTTTTTTTAAATGGCAGGGGCAGCATTCTCCAGTCAGTTGAAGTGCTCTGCTTCAGAGATAGGACCATGCAGGGGGTGAGAGACATAACACACAGCATTATCTTTGAAATAAAACTTCCAGAGAGCGCCCTTGGCCCAGGTAATCCATTTAAAAAAAAAAAAAACACAACCCTTTTCCATTTTTTTTTCTCCCTCTTCAATCACTCTAAAGATGGAAAAAATAAATTAATACTACGAAATCATTGTTTATGCTAAGTTATTGCTAATTGATTTTAAATTGTTTAAATTTCTGTTAAATGGTTCCTTCTTCAGAAAAGGAAGAGGAGAGCATATTGTCTTTTGAATTTTTCCTCCTTAAATTGTGTTTCAAATTAAAAAAAAAATAGTCAAGTCTTCCTGGTGTCATATGAAATAAAAACCCCAGGCAATTAGCAATTAGTCTCTTTTTTTCTTGTTAAATTTGCACATGCTCCCTCAGGTAGAAAAAATGCCTGTGGTAGTGAATTTGTGTGACGCAATCTTTCTATTTCTAAAATGGTAGAAGCCTGTTACAGAGAGGAGTTGTTCATTCAGTCCCATAGTGAGGTAGGCAGATGTGTTTTAAAGCCATAAGCTTGTAGCATTAGAACATAAACTCAGACTTAATTTCTCTGTTCAGGACAGTATCACAAAAATTCTCTACCTCATCCAAGAAGTTCTGAATACTTTACAAATTGATGTTGTAAATTGTTTAATTATTATATAATTAGGATATATCATTCTCAACTGATTTTACACATGGGGAACATAAAGAGATGATTGAACTTGACAAAATTTACTGAGTTCTGAATTATGAATTTACTGAGTTCTGAACACTGCAGTCTGTTTAACATTAACGATCTGGAGGCTTGATGAGGAATGATGCCATCTCTGTCCTAGGTTTGAAGCAAGCTGAACAGGCAGAAGCAGCACATTGGGCACCTGGGAGTAAAGCACTTCTCCAAGAAGCAGTGCTTTCAGTTGATGTAAACCAGCAAAATTTGTATAGCAGTATGTACTAGGTTGTTATGATTCAGATTATTCACTTACAGGTTTAGAATTTGCTTTTTTCCCCCCAAGATTAAATCAAACAAAATTTCTTTTTTCTATCTTGTGATAGTAAGGCTTTCATTCTTTCCTTCTTTCTTTTTTTTTTTTTTTTTTTTTTTTTT
>WHYT01017500.1:632455-648439 GCA_009806455.1 Tetrax tetrax
TGGAGAAACACAAGAACATTCAGCAGTGTGTTGCTATTTATTTTGTGATATAGGTTAGCAGAATCATCAGTGGATCTTAATTTGAAATTGATGTGCTGGCGATTGGTACCTACTCTTGATTTGGAAAAAATTGTGTCTGCAAAGTGTCTGCTGCTAGGAGCTGGTACGCTGGGTTGTAGTGTTGCAAGAACCTTGATGGTAAGTCCTGAGTTAATCTTAAAAATAATCTACTGTTTCTAATAAATTCTACATTATTTTTTTTTGAGCAGCTGCTACAGCACGTAAGAGAAAAGTTGTATTCCTCTGTATTAATCTACACGTAATCCCTGTTAGTTGATGTTATAAATGCAGAGAAGAGGTAAGACGTGTAGACAATGGAAATAACTTGAAGTCCTACTAATGGTAGAATAGCAGCAAATAAGAGAACCTTAGCAGAATAGTAATTTGTTTTGAATTTACATGAAAAAAGACTGAACGAGAAATTCTGGAACAAATTATCAAGCTAAAATGATCAAATTCAGAGTGAAGCGCTTGAAGTAAGTAACTGTGGTCGTATTTACTTTCAGGAATGTTTACCACATCCCACTGAATTCAGTAGGGTTTTGGGGGATTACTGAGAAATGATATGTCTGGACAGACTGAATTTTCTTTTCTCTTAGTTCAGCGCAAGTACAAGGTTGCTGCTGTGAATAGCATAAAAGCTTTTGTAGCTTGGTCTTTCTGGAAAAAAATTGGACAAAACTCCTCTTGAGTTTCTGGCTTTACTCAAAAGTATATGGCAAAGTCCATTGCCCTTATCATTATTTAAGTTACTTTCTTGTTTAGGGTTGGGGTGTCAGGAAGATTACATTTGTGGACAATGCAAAGATCTCCTACTCCAACCCGGTACGACAGCCACTGTATGAGTTCGAAGATTGTCTTAGCGGTGGGAAGCCGAAAGCACTTGCAGCAGCTGACAGACTGCAGAAAATCTTCCCAGGAGTGGTAAGATCAATATTTAAAATGTGTTACTATACTCCTTGGAGGAGCAGCAGTGACTTTAAGTAACTATTCCAAGTTCTGGTGGGAAAAATACTACACAGGCGTTGCAAAATCTATACACTGACAACTCTATAAGTGTTTTACTTCAAGTACTCAGTACCTGTTAAAGTTTGAGACAATGAATACTTGTAATAATGAAATATAATTAAGGATCATCTGAAACATCTTGTAACTCATTGATGATGAAGTAAACTTTTTTGCTGTCTAGTTTGTCCTAAGGAACTTTGAGTCATGGCTGCTTTCAACACTGTGTTTTCCCACTCTGCTCTCAAATGTGAGTTTAGACACGTTAGTTGTCTACTGTGGGAGCAGAGTCTTGAAGATGGTAATAAATGTATTGTTGAGATTTCCTATTGTGTGTTACACACAACATTTGCAATCTTATTTAAGATGGTCTTCTACATAAGGGGCAAATATTTAATTTTTAACTGGTTATGCTGCTGTTGGAATGAAATCACCGAATGTTATTTTAGAAGCTTTATGTTGGAAGGCTCACCAATGGCAGACTTCATCCTCTTTGACTCCAAGGATGTGTATTACATGCACATTATTCAGTGCACATGTTTAAACACACCTAATTTTCAATGCTGAAAAGAAGTAGATTTAAAAAACTCAACTTAGAAGTGTTTGCAGTTCTCTTAAGTTTCATCTGTTTGGGAGAAGAATCGCTATGGCTTGTAATTTCAGAATAGGCATGCTGTTAGCTTGCTCTGTCATGAGAATTTTTTTTTTTATGCTCATTTGGAATGTGATAGAAGCCACTCAACTGTTCATAGTTTTTGTTTTGGAATTAAGACTGTCTTACAGCTGGTAGCTATAGTTACCAGAGCTCAGCTGGCAAACAGTACCTTAACCACTCAGTGTCATAAGCACGAGTCCTGTATGCTTACAGTGAAATTCTGATGTTACTAGTCGTAATATTATTGAGAGGTGTGAATGGTGGGATGTAGATTTGTTACGTTGTTGGTGATCAGTGTTGCGTACAAGCTTTACAGAAGATCATTTCCAAACATTTTTAGGTTCATTTAGTTTGACCCAAGGATTACTCTGTTTTTGTTCTATTTTTAGCTGTGTTCATCCTATTATTGTCATTACTTATGATATCAATATTGCTACTAAGCAGTATTTCAGTGAGTATTTGAATATCAAACAATGATCCCCAGTATGAAAAATGCTAAACATTTCACTTTCTGAACTTTTGATAAGTAAATCAGAAGAGACTCTCTGAAAGTTCCTAGAATTTTATTTAACCTTGCTGCACTATAGTGTTATTGTTACTTGATAATATTAATTCTGTCGTAGAAGTTTTAGACAGTAGGACAAGTACAGAAAAGAAAGCATCTTTGCAGCGTGACATAGAGCACCAACACGGTGCTGACTACAATTTGTGTCACATGGCGTTGTGTTGCTTTTTAAACTTGAGAATAATGAAAATAGGAATATTAGGAAAGAATGAGTAGTTTAATTAGAAGAAGTAAGAGCTGTTTGTGGAATCTTGAATTATACAATTTTGCACATGTAGAGATAAAGACTGAAAGTTAGTGTTATGAGTTGTCTTGTCAGAAACAAAGACCAGACTGTGCTATGGAATCTTGAGATTGTGATGAAACTTTTTTTTTTTTTTTTAAAGTTAAATATGACTTGGAGAGGCACTTCCGGTAATAAGAAGGAACCAATAGCAGTGCTGTAGTGAGCCTATATCAGTAATGACAGGACATGTGGTACCCATAGGAAAAACCCAGTTTTCCTGCTCATATACTGTGTGCAACTCATACTGTATACGTAAGGAATTTTTCCTCTACCGTACACCTCAAATGTTCTGCACCTACCACTGTTTTCTTAGCACGTTATCCCCATCAGCCTTATGCATTCTCTGTTGTTTCCTGACACCGTGGGTCACATACTGATCAGCCTTCAGTGGGACTGCAGCCTCGTTTCATAGCTTTGTGGCACGAAGGATGAGACAGTTGCACAGATCCTGTGTGCTTGATAGAATGTTTCTGATATTTTTTTTCGATCAAACTCATTTCTGCGGTAGAATTAGTGGAGAAGAGATATCATGTTTGACCATCAGTAAATACACAGAGAAACAACTTGCTAGCATTAACAAGAATGAATAGGGCTCAACAGGAAAAACTCCGGTTCAAACAGTTAATACTGTGGTGGCAGCACGTGACAGTGGTGAGGTTTAAGCAGCAGCCCCAGCACATGGACTATCAATAATTCTTTAATTCACCTGGGTAAAATCTTGGTGCTTTGGGATGATTTGGACAGTGTAGCTAGAGATTTTTATAACCCAATGGATTTTGCTAGACTTCTCAAAATAGAGCTGAATGTGTTACTGCAGACTACACTGTTGCTTGTTACCAAAACCCGTATTTATCAGTATAAACATCTTCGAATAAAAAGATCAGTTGTCCTGGATTTTGATCCTGCTCATTTCTCTCACACTGAAGGAGCGGCCAAAGCTGTCTCTTGCTGTTTGGAAACCTCCATGGCCCGTTTTGCCGGTGGGAATCCAAGCAGTAATGCTAGTTCTGAAGGCATTTCTGTGCCATTCACTTGCAATCTAGTGTACTTTCTTTGATTTCAGTGTGAGTAGTATTTTGCACACAAAATGCGCTTTCTCCTGGTTGACCTTGAAATGCTTGACTGCTCTATGTAAATTCTTTTTTATTTTTTTTAATTTTACATCCTTTCTAGTTGGAAGAGTAACCACCTCATCATCGCAAATGAAACAAGAAGGAATGCTTTGGCAAGGAGCTTTGATTTGTTTCATTCCACTTCTAAGATTATAACTAACTGTAGCTTAGAGTTTTGTAATAAAAAAGAAGGGAGGACTTGGAAATAACAGAATTTATGGATTCACAGCCTTTCACTGCAAGTGGGTAAAGCACAGAGTCATTCATGTAGCTGCTGTGGAATTTAACTCCATTGGCTCTTTAATGCAATCATTTCCTGAAGTATTCAGGCCTGGAACTCCAGTCTATGCAGCATTTTGTCATCCTTTGTATTGTACTGCATGGGGGGCCACTTTGTGTAGGTGTTTCCAGTAGAACAGTTTCATGATGGCAGCGTCATGTTTCTTTATTTTCTGTGTACCTGCCCACGGCACACATCTGTTCAGGTTTAATATATCGAGCACCAATATCTTCCAAGTGACCTGAGCTATGGTTTAACAAAAAATGCAGAAAGCCAATAGAAATGTGAATTAAAATGAGAGAGAAGGTTATGGTAGCACCACAAATTGCAATGTTTTAATGTTGGTTTGCTTTACAAAAAAACCCCACCAAAACAAAAACATTGGAGCCTCCAGTACAGCTTTGGTCAGCTGTCAATGCAAGTGTTGAAAAGTGCATTATCTTTTATAATTTTGCATATGTCAATATGAAGTCCCTTTTTTGTAAATAAGTGTGTGATTGTAATACTTTATGGGATGGTAACTAAATAGGATTTTGTTTTGGATGATTTGGAGACATTTTAAATTTACTGTTAGTATGAAGGTTCTGGTCTTAAAATCTAAATGTTTAGATCTGCAGTCAAGCAGAATTCTGTTTGTCATGTAGAAACTCCTTGGGGAGTCTTTTGGAAATTTGGAATTCTGTGGAATAAGCAACATCTGTCTCTAGGGATATATACACACTTGCTCCTTCTTAAAATCCTGTGTGTGCCATCACAAGGCACCCCTTTAGCTATTTTTGCCAGCGTTTGGCTGCGGAAGTGTCTGTCACCCACTTTTGCTAGTGACTGGTGTCTTTTTTTTCAAGGGACATTTATTCAAGTAAAATTGAAGCTACTGAAGCTGCTAGACTTGTCTGTGTTCCTACAGCTACAGTCACTGCATAGTTTTTTATATATACTTCACCCTTCTGGTTATTTGGCTGACCTGGATTAATGAGTTGTGCATGTAATTGGTCTATCCAAAAGCATGTGCCACCAACGTTCCTTTATTCTCTTCCCATGTGATTTTATATTTGGTTCATCTAGCTTTTAAATTTTGGCTTAAATTGTTAGTTGCTTACAGCACAGTGACTAGCAAGGAGACTTTGGCAAGACCTACGCTTCTGTAACATATGTGAAGGATCCATTATTCTTTTACAGCAGATGGCTGGCAGATTGTGTTAACATATTTCTGAATGAATGAGTTAATTGTTTGCATCGCATATGCATTGTATATGCTTATTTGGCTCTTTAGCCATTTTCTGCTCAGTATGCCTTGCCCAAATACGGGGTTGGAAGAGGCATATGTTTCTGAGCATCTGCATAGTGCGGCCTCCAGACATCCAAGCACTGGAGTAACAAGTCTCAGAACTTATTTCCCTCTATATCAAGTTCACATATGGCTGGTGGAATTACATGCAAATCACTCGAGACCATTGTTCTTCTCATAAAGAATTTAGGACAAACAGGAGAATATGTGATACTTTGCATCTGTCTTACTATAATTGAGCCAATATTCAATGTCAGAAATATAAACAACGTCCCGTTAGCATTGTGTGTGAAGTGACTGCAGAGATAATCAAGACAAAGAGTGTATCTGAGTTTAACAGCATGATCATAATCACCTATGAGATGTGTCTGCTTGCTTTTGTAAAGATGTTTGTTACCTCTGGGATGAGGAGCGTTTCGGCGATTTTCTTGTACTGATTTGCCAGGCCTAAAAGGGCCTTTTGAGAAACTGGGCTTGTTAGTTCAGGCCCTGCACCCACCTGTACGCGGTTGGTCTGCTCTTGTGACCCAAACTAGCATCTCTGCATTGAGCTGCTCTGTTCCGCGTAAATACAGCGACTGAGACCGCCGTCCCCCAGAAACCTGAGCACTGTGCTTCAGTGCACAGCGCTCATCTACAGGGAGATTTACAGAAGAAAGTTGCCATTCTGCCAAACAGTAATTGAATTTGTACTCTGCAGTTTTATATTGAACTTTATAATAATTCTATTCAGTCACAAGGTTTATCTTTTTCATGTGTTGTTTTCTGACTCCCTCTAGAGTTCAGAAGGCTTTAACATGAGCATCCCTATGCCAGGCCACCCAGTGAATTTTTCTGAAGTAACGATGGCACAGGCTCGGAAGGATGTGGCTAAACTTGAAGAGCTTATTGATGCTCATGATGTTGTTTTCCTGCTAATGGACACCAGAGAGAGTCGGTGGCTTCCTGCTGTCATTGCAGCCAGCAAGAGGAAGGTATTGTGCCAAACCTTGCTAATAACCTTGTCACTGTATGTCAGCTCTTGCATGTCAACCAGCTATGTATACCTAAAATAACTTTATGGGAAATTGAAATATTTGACCAATCTTTCGTGATTGTCCAGAAATTTTTTCTTGTTTTCTGTAGCCTCAAAGATTCTGTATAAGACAAAAAGAGAATGCTGAAAGAAGGAAATAGAAATTTGTATCACAGAATGGTAGAGGTCGAAAGAAACCTCTGGAGGTGATCTGGTCCAACTCCCCGTTCAAAACAGGGCCAACTTGCTGCATGTTGCTCAAGGTCTTGTCTAGGCAGCATGTTTGGAGGGTCTCCAAGGATACGTTTTTCAGGGTAATTCTAAGAGAGTACTGAGAGTGTCATAATAAGGAGGACTAAAGTCATTACAGTCATGATTGACTGACAGGGGATGTGAATTGTAGAAACTTGACTGAAACCACGTTTTCAAAATGTATCTCAAAAGTGAAGAATTAGAAAGTGAATTCTGAAATTAAAGAGGTATGCCAGCACTATTTTGGGCAAAAGTTGTTTTTTTCTCATTGTCTTATTGGAAAACATACTGTTGAGCTGAGCCAGTGCATCCAAGCCCTGCCCGTTACTCTTATTACAGTAGTGTTGAATGCTGCAGCTATTTCTGTAGCTTACAAGTAATATCCTCATGTTACAGGCAAAGAAAAATGGAGAGCGCTGCAGTACATGAAACTAAGATTCTATATTTTTATATATATATTTATATTTTTTAAATTTTTTTTTTATTTTTGAAGTATCTAGAATCACAAAGGGTTTGGATTGGAAGGGGCCTTTAAAGCCCACCCAGTCCAACCCCCTGCCAGGAGCAGGGACATCTCCAACCAGATCAGGTTGCTCAGAGCCCCGGCCAACCTGGCCTGGAATGTTTCCAGGGATGGGGCATCCACCGCCTCTCCAGGCAATCGGAAGCTTTATAGATTATACTCTGTATATGAGATCAGAGAGACTGTATGCATAAATACTTATGTAGTCAGAACGTTAAAACCTCTTTTGTGGCCAGTACACAGATCTGGTCAGATGAACCAGACTGAGAAATAAAACGTGAGCTTAACAGAATTTTTCCAGGAGAGTGTATGGGGAGAAGATTTTGAGGCATTTTTTTGTGTTCTGCAAATCTTACTGAGGATTAGATATGAATGATAGAGCCTTAGTGTGGCATCCAAACTTTTCCTGTGAAAGAATATTCTAAATCACACAGGATTTGGGAAGCAGCATCTTTCTCCAAATTAATGCAGTGTTGAAAATATGGTTTTGCTGATGAATCCAACTAAATTATCCTGAATGTTTACTTTCCTTGCTATCATGATGTAGATGTTAGTAAAACACCCTCAAGTGATCTTGATATTTTTAAATTCATTTAAGAATTGTGCAGCTTCATGTTTGCTCAGTTAAAATAGCACAAAATCAGCAATTGCAAATATTAAGCTTTTAACCTGTCAGCTTAACCCCAGTGCACATCCTGTGTATTTTGTGGCCCAAATTTAATTATGTCCATAGCAATTTACTAAGTTGTGAACTTAACACAAGAGATTAAAGGAGAACATACATATGACACAGCTGAGTCAATGTTGTTTCTCCATCTTTGATTTTTGTATTTCCTGACCTATGTGTCTTTTGTTTTGTTTTTTTTTTTTTTTCAGCTATACCAACTGTAGGTTCTTAATCATTGGTAGTTGGTTGTGGTTTCTTTTGTGTTTCTATTTCTTTCAAAAAAACCTGTACAGTAGAAAGGAGAGAGAATGAAGATTTGTGATATTTGCAAACTAGTTTTATCTTAAAAATTCCAAGTATATTCCCCTTTCTGCTGAAGCTCATGTTCATCTGAACATAACTAAATTTCCTCTCCACCTGCTTTGGAATCAGGTTTTTTCCAGATCAAACAGTTGTCTCTCTTTTTAACCTGAGGTCCTAAACCATTTTCTCTTCTTTCATTCTTTCCTTGTTTTAAATTGATTTCTGATCCAGAGCAATAGGTTTGTATATCTTTGTAGCTCAAAGGCACTTCCCTTTGCCAGTGAAAAGATCAGTGTGTCCCTTTAGTGTGGACTTCACTGAAGGCCAACTTCAGGTGTAACTGACTGTCTGTAACTTGGAACTGCTCAAATTATCTAGTTAATCCTACTCTCTTTTCTGCTCTTTGCACCTGTGGTCTTTCAGCAATCTTTTATCTGTTTAAAACCAGCCCGGAAACCACGTAAAAAAAGCAAGTTGGAAAGGTGGGTATTGAAACTGGAAAGTGCCAGCCTACTGTTTTGTATGTATGATGGCTGGCAGCTGTAAGCAGTATCTGCAGTTTTATGTGCAGCCCTCCCATCTGGTTCAGTCAGGCCGGGGTTGTTTTAATGATCTCCAAAACTTTTGGCTAGCGAGTGGTCCCTCACTGTATTTGCCTTACAGTAATCAATTCATACTTTGAGGACAAATTTTGTAATTTTTGTGATGGTTCTCTGATACTCAGTGGTGTAGTGTGTCTGCATCACAGTGATTTGATTTTCATAAGTGTCCTGGTTCTGGCTAGGATAGAGTTAATATTCACCTGAGCTGGGTGGAGAACTGGAGCTGCTGGCCCCTATGGCTGGGGCACCCAGCTGGGATAATTAACTAATGAGCTAACAGCTGGGGTTAATTTACCCAACTGAGCCCAAGGGCTGTTCCATCCCACCTGACATGGTGCTCAGTGTATCAGTGAGGAGGGTGCTGAGAGGAGCCTCCTGCTACTTGGAAGAAACCAGGTGTGGAGATTTGTGGTGAGCCATTCTGTTTTGTTTTCTTCTGTTATTGCTGTTAAATTTACTTTTTGTTCAATCTCAACCCGCGTGTTTTTTCTGTCTTTTTTTTTGTTTACCAGTTCTCCCTTCTGTCCCACTGGAGGGTGGGAGGGGAGTGAGAGAGAGACTGTGTACTCTGGTCCCAGTCAGGGCTGAACTGCAACAATCAGATCACTTGGATGTGAGGAAATGGAGTTCTCTGTCACTGAATAAGCACAGCACTGAAATCTCAAGGCATCCAAACTGAAATGCTCAGTTTCTGCTTTTCAATGTGCTTTATGTTGATGAGCATCTAATGAGAGCTCTACTTCAAATGTGAATTTGTATGGCAACTGTAAATCTGAAGTACTGCTGAGGTTTGGACCCAAGGTCTCAGAACAGGCACACAGCAAATGAAGACCTTAGTGAGTGATAATCTGTGTAAAGTTCTGTAAGGGGTACGTGGGTAGTAAGAAGAGTTGATTTCCCCCATGTGATCATTCAGTTGCCCTGATGATCTTTGATTTTCCTGCAGCCCTTTCTCCCAAAACAAGTATCGCAGACAAACACAGAACTCAAATGTTAAATCCCTATTCCCGCTGAGCACTGGAACTTTTAAAATTTTGCTAGATTTTTTTTTTAAGACATGCCAAAATACATACCTTTCCGTGTCTCTTTATCAAAAACAGATATAGATATAGATGTATATATATATTTATTTTTTATTTTTTCTAAATTAAGAGTCAATCAATTAGGTTCAAATAGTTGCTGGACCATAAACTGAAGAGAGAGAAACAGTTTATTGTAGTGGAAAGTGTTTAGCAGTATTAATAATTTCTTGTAATACCAGCTGTGCCATGTTCCTGTTTTGAAAATGGAACACCATCTTCAGGTTTTACAGGCAGATGCAGAGAGAAGATACAGTCTTTTAATTGTCTGCTGTAGACCTGGCTGTGCTACCACAGATTTGGCAGCATGGTTCGACTTTAGGACTGAGGAAGGAATTAACTACAAGGTTGAAAGTGAATATCCAGAAATTATTTGAAATACCAAGAATGATGATGAAACTCACAAACTTACTAGTTAAGATGGCTGATTCTTGACAGCTTCCCTCAAAGTCCCTGTTTTAAATAATTCCTGGCTGTAAGCATGAAAAATGACAAACCGCTGTACTAGAATTTCTGTCTAAAGTATCTGCATATGAAGCATTAGATCTTCCTTTATACTTTACTGGCTACAGTCATTATTGTGTAATTGGCTTTACTTTTTGCTATATCTAAATCAATGGCTGTAAGTTTAGTAAAATCTGCTAGTTTAAGTATTGGCTTTATGATATTTTGGCCATAACGTATATAGCTTCAGACTGCTCTGGGCACTTGTAACACACACTGAAGAGAAAGGGGAAAATGTTGACAGTGTAATTGTGTACCGCAGCTGCTTGTGCTCCCCATGTGACTAAACAGATGCATATGAAGACCATAAGTAATCATTAATTGCTTTCCTCACTGAGCAGAGGTTTTCTTTGGCTAGCAGACTTGCGTTTCATGGCTTTGCCACACAGGAGTGACTCATTAAACAGGAGTTATGTTTCAGACACAGTGAACTGAAAAGACTACGCAGAGCATTTCAAACGAGATGAATACTTGTTATTGATAGCCACTGTTGTGCTTAAAAGGCTCCTGGAATATTTTAGTACTTAGAGAATACGAATATACAGAACATGCAGCAAACTTCAAAGTAAATTCTAAGCTGGAACCAAAACACATTTTTCTAATAACTATACTAATCATTGTATGAATATCAGGCCAAATTTGGATATACAGATGTTGGGGGTTTTTTTGTTAGCAAGTACACATACATTTGTGTAACAGTTAGAGGGAGTCACTAATTTGTATCAAATTTCCATGAAAGACACAAAAAAAAGATAAAAGTTTGTGGACTTCTGTAACAGACTTCTGTTTTGGTGTTTTTTTTTTTCTGAAAACTTGACAACTGGGATTTCACACTTGTCAGAAAATCTGTTGTTTATGGCTGGGGTGATAGGTATGCAGGTTGGTCGTCCATTGACAGCATGTGGGGGTTTTTTGACATTTACAGTGCATAAACCCTTGAGGCCTCCCCCCACCCCCCTCCTTTGGCTCACTGAAAATTTCTTGTTCTCTCTTCATTGTTCACAGTTGGTCATCAATGCTGCACTGGGATTTGACACATTTGTTGTTATGAGACATGGACTAAAGAAACCAAAACAGCAAGATTCTGGTGAATCATGTTTCAACAGTGCCTCTGGTTCTTCTGATCTTTTGGGATCATCACTCTTTTCAAATATCCCTGGCTATAAACTGGGTTGCTACTTCTGCAATGATGTTGTGGCACCAGGGGATGTGAGTAAACCCTTATGCAAGCGGTGATTAAATATCTCTTATGTTGTGACTTGAATTTTTATTTCTTTTAAATGGTGTTTCATAAAGGGTTTTGTTTTATGTTGATGTACAGGGGGTTAAGAAATAGCTCATCTTTTGTTCAGAAGATCAAATGAATTAATTGCACGGAGCTAAAGATGCGTAGTAGCGCAGCTAGTTACTTTTTTCTTTCCTTTAGAATTGTCTGTCTTTGTAGTCTACCAGGGACCGGACCTTGGATCAGCAGTGCACGGTCAGTCGACCTGGATTAGCCATGATAGCTGGAGCGCTGGCAGTGGAATTAATGGTTTCTGTTTTACAGCATCCGGAAGGGTGAGTTGTTTCTGGATTGGTGTTCAAAGGTGCTCTCTGAGAAATAAGATTTGTTGAATATGATCTTTTGGGAGAAGGGGGAGGAAGTACACATTAAGCAGGACAATTTGTGAGGTATGAAGTTGCTTAGAAATTAGTGTAATGTATAGGATATACCTCCTGTATTGCTGTCATTTAACGGTGTTTAAGAGAGAGCTGATACATGAAATCTGAAGCTTTTATCTTGAAAACTGGGAATTTTCTTTCTGGGTTTCTAAGTAGAAAAGTACTGAGAATATCTCAAAAGAAAAAGTATTCCTGTTAGTGGATCTTGGCATTCCTTTGCTCAGGAGAGTGCTTGAGTGTAATGAGAAGCTATCACAACGGCTTTTGTGACATGAAGGGCTTCAAGATAAGCTAAATATTGCAAAAACTTAATTTTAGTTAAGTGAGTTTGATACAGAAATCACTCTGAAATTCTGTAACCTGCAAATTAGGCTTGTTTTCTGTCTTCAAAATCTGAGAGGAAAAGTGAGTTAGGAGTTGGACATGAGTATGTTACAAGTCTCTGATTCTGAAAAAGGGTTTTTATATTCCCATGCTGAATCTTAGTTACTATGAAACAGATTTTTCCAGATAAGTTCCTTTCCAGATTCCAAATTGTAACAAAATGTCTTGAAGCTTACTGGAAATTTTGGCTGTTCAGCATGTTGTCTTGTTCTCATTTTCCTTTTTTTGGATTTTGGCAGTGGTTATGCTGTGGCCAGCAGTAGCGATGACAGAATGAATGAACCACCTACTTCTCTTGGACTTGTTCCTCATCAGGTAAGTATTTTGTGAGTAAGTACTTTAGTTAAAAAGCTAGGAACTGATACAAAGCAAGCATCACAGACTTTAGCAAAAGCATACTCTATGCTGATTCCGTACCCCGAAGGACTGACTCTCTCTGTTTGTTTAAAAAAAAAAAGTATCTATACATCTATCTGTCTATCGCACAGACCAAAGTATTTGTGTTCCTGGCGTTGTGTCTGTCCTAGTTGTGGACACACAATTCCTGCTACCCCACTCAGCAGGAATTTATTTGGAGCAGACATTATGTGAATAAGACAACCTCTGACTTTTCTATTCCCCATCAGAGCTGGCAATACAAACATATCAAAGTTACATTTGTTCACTTTTTAAATCCCTTCTGAGTTAGAAAAAAAAATTTCAAATCTAGCCAACTCACAATTATTATATTCATGTATTTTTGGTGCAATGCAGCAGTCTTTATTCTTCTGCTCAAGTCAAACTCTAGTGACAAATGTGTTAAGGATGTCATTTTTCATGTTACTGGATAGATCACTGCTTATCTTTATTTGTTGTATTGATGCAGTCCTTCAGAAAGCTGCCTGCTCATCTTATCCTCATAATCATATCCCCTGTGATATTGTCATTGGGGACTGAAGGTATTCCGTGCCTCTTCCTTTATGTTACTTATCTGAGAGACTCTGTTTGGGGACTTCCATTGTATAAATCAATCATTTATTTGTTTCTGAGTGGTATTTTTAGATTCTATTGATATTAATGTTTTTTGTGCTAAGAATGAATCTTAATTCAGAAAAAGGTAAAGCTGCTAGCGTGTTTTCTTTGCAACATGCAGGTAATCACAGCATCTGCTCTATATCAAATCAGTCTAATTTTGCTTATACTTGTGTGGTAACTAGTGTTTACACATGGCTAATTTTACACCGTGGGGTCCCCCTAGATTTTCCCTGGGTTCTCTCTCTCCAGTTATTCTGGAGTCTCTCCTGTTCTCTCTCTGCCCCTTGAAGATTTTCTGTCTGTTACCGTGGACAGTGTCAGCTGCATGGTTGGTGGGGAATATCCAGTTGTTGATGGGCTCCTTCAGATGCCCTCAGTACAAGGCTTGTGTCCTCGCTGGCTCGTCTGGAGCAGTTTCTAACTTTGGCACTAATTTGTAAGTTTGTAAATTTTCACAACGACAGAAAGATTGTTTGCAGTCAGAGTCCTTTACTACAACTAAGTTACTCCCTTGTCATACAGGGTTGTCTGTAGGTAACGTGCTCGTGCTGTTGTCAGCCGGGCCCAGCCTGTGCCAGCTGCTGCAGTGTATCTGAGGGAGACTTGTCACCTCTTGTATCTCAGTAGGAAGGAAAAGCCAAATCTAAATCGTATTCATTTGATGACCCAGGTACTCCCTGATTTATCTTTGGAGAAGTTTTTGGTTCCTTAGTTGAAAAATGAATGTCAGAATTTCCAGATTTTCTGTAATTACCTGAATGTTTCCTGTGATCGTAAGGGATGATAATATGAAAGAGATTTTACTTATGCTAGGTGAGTTTGCTTCTAAAAATAACTTCAGTAATTCTGACAGTTGAATCCTTGTGAGTCTTACACTTACACAGTGACCTTGTTTCAAACTGGTGACTGTGCTCCAGAGCTCTGGAAAACAAATCTGTAATTTGGACTTTCTCTTAACATCTAAAAATGGATAGTGAAGAAGTTATTCCACCCTTAACAAAAATCTAGGAGTAATATTTTTTAAGAATATTTCCCAGTAAACTTTAGAAATCTAGTTTACTGTTTCTACTGGAAAAATATGATGATCTCTCAGTTCACAGATTTCCTGATGATGATACTGTTAACTGTCCAGTCAGTCCTATCTGATTTGGTTTATACCCGTACATGATTTTACTTGCATTATTGTTCTGGTTTGGGCTATGCTTTGAGATATAATCCATATCAAATAAGGATTTTAACTGAAAAACTTTTCATTGAATTATAACATCTGTCAACCCTCACACTTACATTTAGTGACTGTGACGTCTTCTAACTCAAATATAACTACTCAAACGTGAGCTACTTAAGTTCTGTTCTTAGTGACATCTCTTCGTTGTAGTAGACCTGTAAAAGCACAGAATAAAAAAGATGATCAATACTCCAAAGAGTTCATAGTCTAAATGGACAAACCCTGCTCCAAAGTGTTTCCAGTGTGCTCTCTGTTACCAGAAACAATGGGCTGGAGTTTTAAAATTACGTATCGGTAGTATCGTATTAACAACAAAGTTTAGGAATGCATGACAGTGAAGTGTTTAGATTATGTGTTACAGAGATGGAAAAAAAACTATAGTTAACTAGTTATACCATGATTTTTTTTTTTTTTTGATCAAACTTTGCAATCAGAAAAGTCAGACTGCAGGTGGTGCTGTGCCTCTATTGGTGTTTAAGTAGTGTTGCATTTAGATAGTTGTGCTGTTATTTGTATACACAAAAACTGTGATATATATTGAGTAGAAATTTACTCCAGGTGTTACTGGGGGTCACTGTGTTAGAAGAGTATTACCCTGGTTGTAGCCATTCTTTATCGTTTTATTGAACCTGTGTGTCCAGTTCATGTGACATTTTGGAAATGTTTTTTGTAATTACGAAATAGTATTGTAATTTTTTTCATCTTCCAGATCCGTGGATTTTTATCAAGATTTGATAATGTTCTTCCAGTCAGCCTGGCATTTGATAAGTGCACAGCCTGTTCAACCAAAGTAAGTCTGAGTTTGTACTTTATTTATATGTACAGAATGGTCTTGCTCTAGGTCAGTCTTGGGTACTGAGGACTGTTTTGTATTTGACATTTTCTCTTACTTCCTTAGGGCTTGAAATCTGTGTTCTCATCAGCTAAAGTTCTTTTGCCCTCATATCCTTCTTTTTTAGCTTTTTTCTGCATTTCTTTGGCATCACCTGTTTGCATGCTATCTCCACGTAAACATTCTAGTCATAGCTAAAGAAACCAGGGAGAGGCTAGGGCCAACACATTTCTGAAAAGTTTGTCACATAAGTGCTGTCAATATCTTTGTAGGAAGGAATAAAATCGTTGCTCTTTTTAGTTGTTGAAGAAATTATTTCTGACGTCTGATGAATAAATATATCTTTTTAGCTTTCTTGAACTTAATATCGTTATGAATATGCAAAGTTGTCTAAATTTCTCTTTTATGATACAAAACAAACATACAAAGGACATTTAAGAGAAAAAATTACTTTCATAACATTTCTTTATTGAAAAGACTGTTTCATTTTGATGCTA
Source organism: Tetrax tetrax (assembly GCA_009806455.1). Classification (NCBI taxonomy): domain Eukaryota; kingdom Metazoa; phylum Chordata; class Aves; order Otidiformes; family Otididae; genus Tetrax; species Tetrax tetrax. The sequence goes on from WHYT01017500.1 coordinate 648,272, forward strand.
GTGTTGACAGTCCTGAGTCACCTCCTGGATTTACAGCTGTTGCTTGGATCTGTTGCCTTGCCAGAACACTGGGGCAGCCTGCTAATGTGTCTGTGTGAGGCCTCCTCTTCAGTCTTGGATTGTTTTCCTCTAGTGTGGCCTTGAAAAGCCTGCCTTTTTTTTTTTTTT
>WHYT01017500.1:648459-662771 GCA_009806455.1 Tetrax tetrax
AGCAGCTTTATGATGATGTTAAACTGTTAGAATAGACTTTTTTCTTTTTTTCCTTTTTCTCCTTTTTTTAAAGTTTTTATCTCCCATCCAGGACATGTTGATACATAAAAACATACATCGATGTAGATAAATTAAATGCAGGTATCAATTTTTTGTTAGCAAATCATTTCCTCTCGGAGGTCATTTTAAGAGACCCCTGTTTTACATAAACAGACTTGATGATTTAATAAAAACTGACTTGGATTTTAGCAGCTGTGCTATTCCCAGAGAGATCACTTTTCATGTGGTTTGGGTATTAAGTTACTTCTCTGCTGAAAAGGTTGCTTCATTGGCGCATGTATTTCCTTACAGTAGAAACACAGCGTTTGTTTACTTTGCTAACTTTCTATTTATTAGCATAAGAGTATGTCACCCTGTATTATCTGGAAATCTGATGCTAATACTTTGAAATGACAAATCCAATTACAATTTAATCTTACTCTGTTCTGTATGTTGGCTTTTTTTGAAATGCAGCGATTTAGCATAAATTTATCCTGACCTGTGTCAGATTTACTGTAGATTCAAACTTTTAGCACTGGAGAGAAGTGGCTTTTCTGATATAATTGAGTTTGCTGTTCCCTTATTCATTTTCTTCTTTCTTGTGCCAGCATTCTCTTTCTTGAGCTCTTGTCACTCTGTAACTCTTAAAACCTAAAATGAATGAATTGGAATTCTTTACAGAAATTCCAGTACATTCTTCAGCCATCCCGTACAGCTGGGTGACCTAAGAGAAGCTGCTAATGATCCGCGTGTTTCGTGATTAGATTCCTTTTCATTTTGGCTCTGTCATGACTTCATTTTTCTGGTTTTGAAGTCGAAGAGACCAGACGTCCAGGCAGCCAGCTATTCCTTACCCAGAATTGTCCTAAACAGGCTGCATGCCAGAGAAGCTTCCCACAGGCAATTGGTCAGGAATTTTGGGATGGTCGCAGCAGGAAACCAATCTATTTTTATTCTGGGCCAAATTTCCCTGGTATGATTTCCCCCTCTGTCCTATTCTTGTTCTGCACAAGCATGTGCTGGAATGGAAAGCATCCTCTGTCAGAGCTAACGGCACTGCGCTGCCAGTTGGGTAGTAGGTCAGAGCAGCGTGAGCTCTTCTGGTGCACTTCCACTTCCACGTCAAACTCATTCTGTCACTGAGAAGGGAGAGTCCAAGTTCTTTAGTCTAGATATTTATTTGTAGAAACTGCTTTGCTTATGGATCAAGAATGATAAGCTTCTTACTTACTGTGCTAATTAAGCTGTTTACCCTGTTGGGAGCAAAAAGAAGATATTTTCTTCCTTTGAAGATGTACAATCCCGTAGAAAAGTAGAGTGCTCCTGATGCTGTACTACCTGATCCTTGCAGGCCTTGAAACATGAACGTTAAATAAATGTCTGTCTTAGAGTTTAAGTGCCAGTGTTTATATTTTACTGAACGTAATGGAAATTTTCCTCTTATTACTCCTCATTCCTCCTGGTGTGTCGTGGAATGAACCAAGAGAATTCATAGACTCAGAGTTTAATACCAGAAAAGATTATTGCTACTAACCAGCTGGGATGTGGAGATGTTTTTACATACAGCTTACAGATCTCATTTCCCCCAGAGTTCAGATTTACTGCCTGTGTTCTAGAAAGCTGGCTTATTTTCCTTAGAGATATCTATCTTCCTCCTTTACTGAAATCATTCTGATGTGTAATTATCTCTACTATCAAATTGAGAAAAAAAAAAAAAAGCAGCATAAGTATCTCTACTAATTTTCAAGTTCTTTCTCAATTTTCTATTCAGTGTGCTGAAAAATTCAGCTGCTTCAGTCGCAGGTTTTTAACCACTGAGTAATTGTACTGATGTGCCTCCAGATGTTTTTCAATTTCATTGCATTTCATGAAGGGGTAGACACTAGGATCAGGAATGGTATTCTAGGCATTATGTTACAATTTCTGTTTTCAGCAGAGATATTTCCCTACCCTTGCAGATGTTTTCCCTTTTTAACATCCCAGAAATACATTAAATACTTCTACTGTGACATTTACTGAGTGCCTGTGTTGCGTAAGTTATTTATGAGTGTTTCAGTTTTGAAATCTATTCTCATGTAGACATAACAATGCTTTTATTGTTCTCATCTGCTAACTGCTCTGCAGACATTTTTACTTTAAATGGCTCTAGTCAGTTATGGCAGTAATCTGCAGTATTCAGTAACTTACTGATATTTTTCACTTGACATAAATTTAGTTTTGATTCCAGGAAGACCCTTCATATTTGCCCTGGCTGCACAAGAAGACTTTCACATTTGCTTTCTCCCAGTTGATAGCACCTTGTAAGATCTATCAGTGAAATTGGTTTTAATCTTTTTGTATTACACACTTCTCAATTCAGGAATTGTGTTGCTGTTAAATAGAGATGTCTGTCATGGCGGGGAAAGTCCTTGATCTTTCCTGTACTAAACAAAACAAACTCTTGCTTAGCTTGCAGAAATTACAGAGGAAATGGGGAGAAATGTTTGTCTTTCAGGAATGAAGACTGCAAAAATTGAAAAGAATGTTTAAAAAGCGTTATTTCTGTAGCTGTGTAACATTCAGTCTATGTAACTGCATCAGTTTATAACTTTCCTTATTTCCTGAATTTATGTGTGTTAACGTTTGACACTTCCATGCACAGTGCAGCCTCTGTATTAATGCTGGATAGATTTCATTCAGACTTGAATAATGCATCATTAATATATGCAGGCATATTTTTAGTGTACTGAGTTAAATGTAATATTTTTCTTTCTCTTAAGGTGACATGGAAAATTGCTTTATGATAAGTGACTTACAGAAATTTATCACTTGTTTTTCCTCTTTGATAAAATGTCATTTTAGCTGAGGCAAGCAGAGGGCAGGATTATCTTGCCCGTAACTTTTGAAATCTCAGGCACTCTTTACCTCTTTGGATATCAATTTTAAATTCAGTGAGAGAATGGAAATAATATATATTTTCAAAACTAGTCACAGAGAGGATGGTTTTACTGCTGGTTGCCCGAAAGATGCATATTCTTGAAAATAATGCCTTGTCCTTCTATTTCAAAAATACGGAATTTTTTATTATAAAGTCAACAAAATATCATATAGATTCTCCCAGGTAAAAGGATGCTAACAGAAGGCAGCTGGGATGTGTACTAAGAATGCCACATCACACACTAAGAAATGATGACCACATAATGTAACCATTATGATGGAATTTTTTCCCCTTAGAGGAGGGCGAACGTGATGAAGAACGCAAGAAATCTTTAACATAACATTAGCTTTGAACACCCTATTTTGTGAACAGCGAGAAGGGTGTGGAGTCAGTGGGGGATTCAGTTTTGTGCATTGGGGAAGGTCAGGAGGCGTCTGAATGGACAGGATGGATGAGAGTTGAAGAATAGAACTTGAGAAACCAAAAACACTGAAGGTAATAAGGTGGGAGAGAGCTCATTATCCCTGTCCTGTAGCTGAAAAAAAAATATATATAATGTTAATGAAGTATGTCTAGCTCAGTGGAGAAGTTTTATGTCTTGCTGCTCCTTGCTTAGTCCATCGTGACGGCTGGGAACGTCATAGCTAATCCTGTGTGAAGGCAGGAGTGCCGAGTAAACTGCCTTGCACGTAACAGTAAAGGCTGTAAATGGAAGGAACACAGGGAAAGACAGAGCATGTTAAATCGTGCCATTCACCCAAATTCAGAAAGCAGGCTGAGATTCCCATGCGTTAGCAGTGTTCTGGCGGCACTGTGAGGGTTAGCAGTGAGGAGTGTTTTGCAGCACTTACTCAGAGTTGTGGGGTGCAGGTCTGGTGACGTTTAGTCGGTAACATAGGTTGTTGACACCAAACAGCCTCCCAAAGTCAATAGAAGACAGAATTTTTTAAAAAAAGAAACAAAAACTTGATGCTTTATCTTATGGTGCTGAAGAGAAGCAATGTTGTTTAAAGATTCAGTCAGATTGCAAAAGGATAGTTTAAAACTTTGACCAGTACTGCTGCCAGCAGTGTTTACTTGTCCTCTTCTCCGCTCCCTCAGACGTGATGATGGTAGAAATCGTTAATGAACAATTGCTCTTAGCCATTCTATTGTGTCTCTGTTTCAATTTTTAACATATCTGTGAAATCACTTCTTAAGCAATTTATTGTTTTGTTATGTTTTCTTCAACTAAGAGAATTGTAGCAAGTCTAAAAGAATGTAGGAAACTTTTTTTTTCCTTTTTGACTACTCTCTTACTCTCTGTTGTAATTTAATTAGCGTTACAGCAGGGACTCATTTCTTGCTGTATTACTTACGATGTCCCTTAAGGAGAAGGAACTAGTGTGCTTCTCCTCAACAAATCGGTAAGACATTATTCCGTTTTAGCTTACATTGTTAAGGTATTTATCTGTATGAAGAATTGAGAGATGAATGTGTGTTTTGTGCGGCTCAGCCACCCCCCCAAGTACTTTCACATGGGTGAGGATTTGTTTTGCGTTCAGGGCTCTGAGAGGAGGGTGCATTTTCAAAACTTCAGACTTCAGGATAAGGAGCTCAGCCTCTCAGGAGCTGGCAGCTGTACGTGCAGTATCAAAATGTTTGGTTTGAGTGTGGGCGGTTGCAACTGTATTGAAACGTTGAAGACTGGAGGTTTGTGTCTCATGTTTTGCTGAGCAGACCCAGTTTTCATTCCCAGCCCCCTACCCTAGGATAGTTATCTTTATTCTAGCCAATCTGTTTGTCCTCATCATGTCAGACACTTCTTCCTGGATGACAGATGCAACCATTAGATATCTTGGGGAGATTAGACACAACTTGGCATAGAAAATGTGTTTAAATAACAAAGTAAAACAACATTCCTCCCCAGATCATTATGGTTGGGGCCTTGCTTTCGTGGCACAAGGGAGCAGATAGCTACGGCTTACTGCAGAGTGGTTTTGGGAGCCGTTCTTCAGTATTGTGTTCTTCGCAATGGAAGTTTGGAACTCCACTGATTAGGTGATCAAGAGTATTTCTTGAAAGGGAGAGTGAAAGAAGGGGGGGAAAAAAAAACCGGAACATAAAACTCTCTAAACCTTATCTTATTCCTTCCTTTTGCTCCAGAAAATCAGCAGTTCTGCTGTTACTGCTTTTGGTTTCGGAATAGTAAAGTTGCTCGATTAAGAGTCCCTTTCTGATAATAAGTAACACACTTTTGCCTTTCAGAGAAGAAATCCAATTATTTTATTATTCCATATTTCTTCTGTTTGGTGCATTTGCTGAATGTTTCCTGAGGTTTAAGTGAAATAGTGTGTTGATTTCTGCTGGTGTGCCAGTGTACCATGTTAGAGAGTAGAATCAAAGGTACATTGCAGAGAATCCCAGAATTTGGCCCAAGAAGCAGCTGATGTGATTGACTAGCCCATGGTATTGACTGGTTTACTTGTCTCCGAGTTAAATAGCATTAAAAGAGGTAAAAATGTGTTTCAGTAATGTTCAGTGGCCTTAAATGGATATAAGATATTATTCTAAGCAGTTTCAAATGGGAGAGGGACTGGTTCATGAAATCTGTCTTAAATAAAAATCTGTACTATTTGTACTAAAAGAAAAAACATCATTAACTGAAGTGTTTAAGTGAAGATACTGCACTCATATAATACAGTTTGTGCCCCATGAATAGAATCAGTTTTTCCATTTTCAAGTTCACTAGCTTTAAAATACTGTTTTTAAGAGGAAGAAGAAACCTGCCATTGTTAAAAACAATTGGTTCATGTTTCTGACAGGTTGTATTTCTGTTGCATTTCAGGTAAATTCTGTGGGTCTTAGAGTGGTTTTGGGTTTGTTTTTTCAATATTTCTTCTTCCTCCAGTTCAAGTACATTTTAACTACAATTAGTAGAAAGTAAAGGACTATCGATCAGTAGGAAAGAGGTAGCGTCACCACAGTTTCCTGGTATTGACATGCTCAGTATCTAACTGTGTCTAGCATACCACTTCAAATTATTTATTATAGTGGCCACGTAATGCTCTCTGTGCAGCTGTTACAGAATTCCTTTTGTGTCAGGAAAAACAAAACGGAACTAAAATACTTTGACTTAAAATGGATACTTAGTGACAGACTCTTATGTAAGAATTGCAATAACAAAGTTGGAGAATATTGAAGTGAATAAAAATTAGGAACGTGCAATGTGTAGTGATGGCACGGTGGTGATGCTCACCCTGCCACTGCCGAACGTAGAAACAGTTCAAACCCGTAGGTTTGTCTGGAACGGAAAAGGCCAGCTGTCCATTTTCCTGGATGTGAGTAATTTGTAATTGTTCTGTCTATTTCCATAAGATTTTTGCATCCTTGCAACCTAATGCATTCTATTCCTTTGTTTATTTTCAGTTATTCCAAGGATTCAGTGCATATTCCTCAAAGAAAATACAGGCACAGCACGCTTCATGTCTGCCACTTACACCTGGATTTTTTTGTTTGTAAGCTGAGGAATTGCTTTAAGTAAACAAAAGCCTGCATGTTCCTGGCTGGAACCCAGACAATTCTTTAATATTAGTAACTGTTTAAAAAGCTGTTTAATATGACATAGTGCAATAAGTGAGACAAAATACTTGTTCATATCAGTCACGTGCAAAGTGCCGATTGTCAATTGTTAAGAGTATATGTAAGGAAAATGGAGCTAATTTGAAAAAAAAAAAAAAAGCAGGGTTACATAAAGATTGAAGTCTAAATCACATGAATGAAAATCTTCAGGCATGCAGGGTTGTGGTCCAAAGCACCCTTCTGCACTGATGGTTTTGATAAAGTGCTTCAGGTGTACGTGGTGCAGCACTGTGTGCATTTGACAGTTCACCCAGAATTCTGCCTCCGCATCTTAACAAGTAATGCCAACGTGCAGCAGTGGAGTTCTGGAAATACGTCCGTGTTTCTCTCTTCTATGGCCACAGCCTGTAACAGTTGTCTCGTGGAACCGGGTGATGATGTGAAAGTCTGGTTATTTTTTCCCCTAATTTTTATGCAAATAAAACTTACTTTATGAAAATGTCGTATTTAAATTATGCTAAAATGTCAGATTGTAATACTTCAGTGATATATCGTTTAATTGCATTTCAATTATATTTTTAATCTCATGAGATTGAAGGGATGGGTACTACATCTTTTCCCACAGCATTTTTTACTACCTTCCTATTTTTAACTATTGTAGTTTTTTTTTTCTTTTACGCTTTTCTGCATTCTTCTTGTTGGAGTCTTTGACAGGAGTCTGGCTACATCTGTCCCTGTTTTTCTGGTTAAACTCAGTGAATCATCAGCCTCACTTTATTGGGCAACTGTTCTTTTGTTTGCAAATGCCATGTCGGCATTTTTGAACAGTTTAAGTTTAACCTTTATTCAATTTTTCCACATTTTACAGGGTTGCCTATTCCTCTGTCTTTGCAGAAGTGCTTCTGTTTTCTTTGAAACTGGAAAAAATGTGAAGGAAATTAAATTTTAAAAGAGGGTAAAATAACTGAAACTGATGAAATCCAGTAAATATGTGTGGTTTTGGTGAAAATGCTGCTGTTCCTCCAGTGTGCTGTTTTGCATAGGTCTTGTAGCACATCCAGATGACAAAACCTGCTCTGAAATAGTCTACAAAATACAGATTTTTAAGCTAGAGATCTGGATTTAGGAACCACTGAGCAGCTGAAGTTTCTTCTTAAGGCAGAGATAGTTTGGGGTGCTTGGTGTCTGACAGTTGGTGCCTTGTTGTGGAACCGCTGGTGGCAGGTGAGGGCTACGTGGAATGGAGGACTCCACGTGCAGTACCCAGTCAGCATTGCTTAAGTCAGCCCGTCAAAGATGGACTGCTCCAGTCTTTGTGGAGTCAAATTGTGCAGACAGCCAAAATTCTATTCAGCGTAGGACAGCTGCTTTTCTGTGAGAAGAATAATTTTCGTAGGTGCTTGGGGGAGTGACCTTGCTTCACTCCCAGCATTAGGGATTGCCTGTGGAAACTGGATGCTGTTCCTGGACTGGTTCTTCAAGGCAAAAATGAGGATTGTGCTATAGATGGTCCCTGTGTACGGGTAACGAAGAGGTGGTCCAGCCGCACATCGTCAGTAACCTCAGATGTGACTGGAGAGCGAGAAGGGCTTTCTGCAGTTGCTGTACAATAGATGGTGACTCATGCCAGTGTGAACTGGAGCCAAAAATGTTGTAACTGCTGGTGAGCTAATCAGCGTAAATTTTGGACAGGAAGCAGAATTGGGGATAAATAAAGCTGTAAATGTCCGTCAAGTGTGAAATGTGGCGCGAGCAAGAGATGGCTATTAGGGGACTGAAGGATATACCCACGTATTAAAAGAGGTCAGGACAGATGATCTAATGATGTTGTCTATTTGAAAACTCCTTTGTTCCTGGGTTCTCAGTCTCTAGAATGGAGATGTTTATTTTCTTTTACTCTCCCTCTCTCTTTATCTCTTTCTTTCTTTTCATTTCTGTTTACTAATGCTTTCAGAGAAGGAATGCCTTAAATTTGTACGGTGTCCTGTAGAAAGTCCTTATACTGACTGTAATCTGAAGATACCATTGTGTTTCAAATACTTTGTGGGGAACATTTTAGAAAGGAAAGAGTAGCTAAAATAAAAATCTCGCAGTTCTGTCTGTACTGTTAGGCTGTCAGCTCATATCAGGAAAAATGGCTACTTGTGTACAAAACACGTCAAGATTATTTCAGAAAAGCTCAGAACGCACACGGCTCCCAAGACTTAATGTAGACAAGGCCAAGCTTCAACTGGCATCTCTTAAATTTCTATGGACTCTACTTTCCTTCATTTCATTGTTCAAAAGAAGAAACTGGAAAGTCCTAAGCTAAGAAAAGTCTTGTGGGGACCTTTCAGGGCCTATTGTGCAGCAAGTCGCTACTCCGTTCTCTGTCCATTGCAATTAAAATCAGTGTAGGTAATGGCAACAGACCAAACGCGTTTGGATCACTGCATTCCTACTCTAAATTAAAACAGCAATCTCAGTCTTAAATGAATTTTCGGCATATTGTACTTGAATTAGCTAAGGTTTTATACTGATTTGCTGTCATTTTTAATACTGATTATGGGACGGTAAGGAGAAAATTGTGTGTGCAGAGGCTGTTTTAGTTATTTGGACATGAGCCAAAAATGATGCCAGTTTTGCCTTGTGATTTATAACCTTCCAGTGTTTTCGGAATAGCCTTCTTCAGCCTGCAGCTGGAATACAGCCCTCTTCAGAGCTTTGTTTCATGATCTTGTTCTTAAAACTTAATTGTGTGGGAATGCACAAGTGTGTATGTCCGTTCATACACATGTTAAGACAATACCTGCAGTATTATCAGAAGGTGAAGTGTCTTAGGAGTCATTTTTGTGCTCCTGTACATTGTCAGACTTTTCTGTTCCAGTATCATGAACTGAGTCTCTGAAAAATCCTTACATGACCTTCAGAAAAGTTCTGGTTTGTTCTGTTCTTTTTTGTAGATATGTTACAGGATCACCTTATTAGGCTTTTCTTTACAGCTCTTTAGGACCAAAAGGCAATACAAATTGAAAGCTTCCTGAAAAGGCAAGAGTCTAGGAGCTGAAGAAGTTTAAGGAAACCAGAATTATGAGTCTTGTGGTAAAATTTTGTATGTTAGCAGTGCTACCCGTGCAACTGCCTAGACCCCAGATCCCGGTGGCTCACAGCCTCATCTTATTCTGGTCTCACTCCGGAGAATTCTTCACAGCGTTGTAGTCTTTCACTGCCCTTCCTGTTTTAATAGCAGATATGGTGAGCTTTGAAAGTTTAACTGGCAAGATTTTACATGTCTTCCTTATTTTCCAAGCAGCTGTTGAAACTGAAATACCTCTTTTCAACATGCTACAGCTCACAGTTTGTTTTCTGTTTGTTCTGCGTTGCCTGTGATAACTGGATAGTTAGCAGTGTGCAAAAATACATCTGGGCAGGTAAAATTCCTAAACAAAACATTGAATTTTGTGTTTTTTCTGACTCTGAAATGTTTAGTGAAGTAGCTGTCTGCTCTGGGGGGAGGCAGGGCAGGAGGGGAAGCGTGCTGTCTTCTTGGAGTGGAAAATGTTTGAAGCCAGGCAGTGTCACACGCAGCACCCAGATTGTTTTGGAGGTAGCTACCCATTTGTCTTATCTACTGTAAACAACAAATCTGGTAGCGTTAACTTCTTACTTTATTTTTCCTGGAAAGTAAACAACACTGTTTGAAGCTCTACAGATGCTAACTACTTAGAAAACAAAAAAGCAAAACAAATTTAGATACTTGGTTTTAGATACTAGTTTAGAAATCACGTGACCGAAATGAGGCATAAAATGTGAGCCAGTTTTACATCAGTGGCCAAGTTCTTGGGATTAGGAGCTTGGGTTTTGTATTTTTACTTAACCAGATATTAACTTTTATGCTATATAGCAATCCTGGAGCCAGCTTCTCTTTCTAAATGTCTTTCTACCCACCAATTGAGATTTTTTTTTTGTGAAGAATGCTGTTAAAAAGAATATAACACCAAGGCTGCACATCTGTTTCTCATTTCAAAACAAGTTCTCTTACTCTAAGCCTCTGGTTTTCTCCTCCTACCATGAGGTTATTTTTTTTCCTTCAGTAAACAGACAAGAATACGATTGCTAACAAAAGGGGTTTCCATGTATCATTTACACAAAAGGCGTTAACAATACAGTCATTTGTCCCTCTTGTGATGATGTGCATCCACAGATTGGTTTGGCCTATGAAAATGCCATCGTGTGAAAAATCAATTGTACCTCTGGCTCTGTCAAAGGGAGACTGGAACGGAGGTTGGAGGGTCAACCTGTGGGGAGATTTACGTGCGTCAGAAGAGAGTGTGGATTTAAAATGTGGATTCTCCCGACAGTGTTTGTAGCAGACATGAAATACAGCAGGTGTGCTGCTTTCTAGTTCTCCTCCTCAGCTCTGAAAAGTGACCTGCAAGTGAGAAAACTATAAGAGTTCCATAATAAATCTGCATTGCTCCAGCTTGCCTGGCTGGGCAGAAGAAATACATCCTTCTGGTTCTTTCAGTTGCTGCTTTGCAGTTCTTTGTGCTTGAGAAAATTAATTGCTCCATAGTGACATGTCACTGAATGACTAGACAGTGACACGTTTATTCCCAGAAAAAGTTCATGAGGGACTTTTTTACATCCACGATCAGGCAGTAACTAATCTGAGATCAATAATAATCAAAACTATAACATGTCTCAAGTATTTTCCTCCTGTAAAGCTGTTATTCAGAGTGCTGAGGTTGGTACCAAGTATGGCGCTAGCAGCAAAGAGAATTGTTAAGAACTGAAACACCAACTCCTGCCAACATGGGCCTTTAGACTCTGCTGGACACGGTTAAGTAGGAGAAAATTTCCTTTCCACACAGCATCCAATTGAGCACTTATTAAACCTGGAAACATTTTGGAGAATTATTTTGTGCCTATTTATGTCTAGACTGGCTTTATTCCTGATGACCTGCAGAGTATTCCTGTGTGGTCTCCTGGCACAGGAATTTGAGATGAGTTTTGTTTTGCCTCATTCTTTTTTCTTTCTGAGGTATGTTCAGTGGCTGCTGAGCAAATGTTTGCCACGTTATGTTTATGAGAGGACAGCTGTCACTGAGTTTGTGTAGTAAAGGTTAGATGTGGGCAAGTTAATGGTGTTCAATCCTTCCATGGCATTTGTTGTAAAGTTTTCATCAGCTGAATTGGGAAATGAAGTCCCTGAAGGTGACAAAATGTTCTTTCAATTGCAGTTTATATTAAAAGGATTTCAGTATAACGTATGCCTTCTGTAATGGTACCACCACTGCTCAGGTACAAACTGAGGGATGCTGCCAGGGCGGTCTGTGGCTCCCTGATATGTCGTTCTCTGGGCCGCGTGGCTGGAATTTCTGTTTTAAAACTGGTTCATGGATACCTCTATTCAGCAGGCTCTTCCCATTTTAAAAAGCAAGTAATGACAATCAGCAAGTATGCTTTTGCTAAAGTTTTTTCAGACTCCAGTGGGTACTAATACAAGAAAAATATTCTATATTTTTGTAGGTTAGGTTTAGGTTTTTAGGATACTGTGTCTGTAGTCAGATTTATTACCCTAACCTGAATTTGCCATTGTAGTGCCATGCAAAGTCTAGCAATGTGATATGATGGAGTTTCTACAGGCGGAAAAAGAATTTTAAATCTTGCTATGACAATAGCAGATTGGGTCATATTAATGTGTATCATGGTAATATGTATCATTTCTATCCAACTTCAAAAAAAAAAAAAAAAAAAGCTACAGTTCACCAGATCAACTTCAACTCATGGTTCCGTGATCTTATTTTATTAATCTTAGTGTTTTACTAATACTAATATTTTAAAAGACACTTAATGGGAAACTTCGTAGTCTCTTCCATGCTAATTGCAATAGAAAGGATGCTTGGATTTAATAAAAATTCTTCCAGATGATCCATCCAAACCTAATGCTAGGCGCTGTGGCTGTGGGTGCAGTCACGCCGTCTGCTTTGGGCGAGCCGTAAGAATTCCTGTACGGCCGTGGCGGGGAGTACGGGAGGGTTAAGCACGTCCCTGCAGTGAACCAGGACAGTTTACACGGGGCGCCCTGCCACACTGAAGTGATGTATTACTGAGGAAGTGATACCTGGAAATTTTCACTTCGGGCTTGAGTCGCAGTTCTGGGGAAGTGAGGGTGCGAGGCTTGCTTAGCTGAGTAACAAACCCAACCAGATTTGAAGGCTGGCTGATAGATGTCTTGTATGTAGCATGGCTGTACTGGCTTCCCTGCTCCGTTTGTGATATTTGCATACCCCGAGGTAGTACACATCCTTTAGCAATTGTAACCTCTGGGAAGAGACCAAAATACTTTTACTGTTGTCCTGCATTTCTCTGGTGTGGTGTAACGTTTTAGAACAAGGCTATGGTTTCATCGTGTATAGGCCGGGTAATGTTTTGGCATACCATGAGCTGTGAGCTGGCCTACGTCACTAAGGCGATGTCTCATCGGCTCCGTGTTGCGCATCCGACAAATTAAAGCAATGGCAACACGTTTGGTGGTGCTGGTAGCCGCGGGGGTTATTACGGGCAGGGCCGTGAGCGGAACCCACGTTTGTAAGCTGATGTCTGTATAGTGTGTTTCACAAAGAGCCAGGTGTGAGAGACTTCTGCACTTCTGGCTGTTTTATTAGAATTTTGAAACACAGAATAGTTATTAAATGTATGCGTACATGCCTACAGTGCAGTTTCAGGATATGTAGAGTGGATAATATTATGAGGACACATCTCGAATGGAATGCTGAAGTTGTCCAGTTCTCTGCAGTGCATTGTGAACACTCAGATGGGTTTGACCCGGTGTGTTTATCTTGGGAATAAAAAACAAAACCCCAAAGAAATGTTCCTAAGCACTCTTAAAATCTTTCTTTCTTTTTTATTCTTTTTATTTTTTTTATTTTTTGATTTCTGATTATGTTTATGGGTCATTTCACCAATGCATAAAACTCCATATATGGCAAAATAAATCTTTATAGTATGAAGCGCAATTTCTCCAGATTTAGTAGAACATGAAGTGCAGTTTTTATTTATGTATTTTAGAAGTGTGAAGTTTGGTCAAGAAGGTGCCAATCTTTGGCATCTTATTCCTCTTTGTAGTTGTGTTTCAGTTGTTTCTGTTTGTGTGGTTTTTTTGAAACCAAAGTATGCAGTAGGTAATTTTGCTGCATGAAGATCTGAGTGCAGACCCCAGTCTGTTTTTACTGGTAAACTTAGTCTGCCAGCTAAATACCAATACATTTTTAAAGGAGCCCGAGTTCCTGTATGCCGAGGTGTAGGAGCTGGCTGGGCGTGTTTTGCTGAAGAATGCTGTCGGGCTGTGCAAGTTCCCACCGTTTTAAGATTCATCAGTGCAAGGGTTCTTTGAGACCTTCAGGAATTGTTAAACTGGAAAAGAGTAAGGTTGTTGAGAGAGAGTTGTGATTTTGGTTGAGGCAGATAAATTCTTAATCAAAAGTTCTCTCCCCCCCATTCCCCCCACCCCGGGGGTCGATGGCTCCTTCAGGGGTAGGGAGAACAGGAGCTGTCTGCTTATTTTTAAACCTTGGAATGTAGCTCACTTGGTTGAATTGCCTGTTTCACAACAGAGCAAACTACAGTTCTTCCTAGGTTATTTTTTTTTCTCCTTTTCCAGAGGAAATGAATTCCACTGGCTATGGGGAACTTGTCTGCCCAGTAAGAGTGGATATGTTTGAGGAGTACGTGAGCTGTACAAATTTCTCATACTGCTTCTTTCCCAAAATAAGGATAGAATATATGCAGTGGAAGAAAGGTTGTCCACAGC
>WHYT01017500.1:662879-694664 GCA_009806455.1 Tetrax tetrax
AAAAGCTTGCATCTCCTCTCTGGGGCGATACCGATGATCCTCCCCCTGCCCCTCTATCGATGTCGTATATACTGCTCCTTTGCATTAAAACATTGTGTGCTTCTGAAGTCCCTGCATACATCCTGCTCTGCTCCATGAATTTCTGGAGGAGAAGTTGCTTTGCAGTCTGGCAGGCTCGGCTGCTTCATCTGTGAGCCTGACAACAGCAGAGCAGGCTATTAATGATCAGCAGTAAAATAAAACCGGGAAACCAATGGATACTGGGATTGCTTTATCATGAGTTCCTTCCATTTTCTTGCTACTTGCTTTCACAAGACTTGTAGAATTGTGTTCATCTTTGACATTTAGCTTTTGTTTCCTCAATCTCCATCAAACTTGATTGAAATCAGCCTGCCATATAGTTATTTAAGCTAAAGCTGCATGAAATAAAATTCATCATGGTCAGTGTTTCCTCACAATTCTTGTAAGAGTCTATACAGTTCTCAAAATAAAAGATAAACTGGGAAAATCAGAGGAGAAGAAGAGAGCTCTTTAAGATACAATAGTCTCAGCACCATGAATCTCTGGAGATTGGGAGGATGTTGGACTTGGACGCTGACTCGGAGAATTTTTCAGACTGCCCAGCGTGGTTCTTTCCCTTAGCTGATGCATTGGAACAGCCTCTGCGTTTGGTGTAATGTCCTTTCCTGACTTTGCAACTAAGTTTTTTCTTCTTGCCATATCATCTGTCTTGTTATAAGCTTAAAAATACGTTTGAGTCGAGGAATTTTAAACCTCGCTTCTCTTCCCTTTTACCTCCGCTTTTCCCCACTTCAGAAATTGAATTGGGAGAAATAATAATTTTTCTCTGTAATTTTTACCTGTTTAGATTATACAGTTATTTTCTGAGTGCTCAGAAAGATTATACTTCTATTGCGTAAGCAGGATATGATGATGATTTACATTATGGGCATCTTATTTAAAATCCTTTTCTGTTTGTTTATTTGACAGGTCCTTGACCAGTATGAACGAGAAGGGTTTAATTTCCTAGCTAAAGTTTTTAATTCTTCACATTCCTTCTTGGAAGACTTGACAGGTCTAACTTTATTACACCAGGAGACGCAGGCTGCTGAGGTAAGAAAAGACCCTTTGGATGTTGAGAATAAAGAGGTGGCAGTAAAAGGTGCTTGGTTTGATGTTCAGCTGTATAACCAGGTGATGAAATGAATCATAAGCATGGCAAGTACTGATAATAGGTGGCCACGATAGCCCAGAGCCCAGTATGGGCTAACAACCGCGGTATTTACACAGGTTCCCAGGTAGGTTAGACATTCTTTTAACTTGATCGTAACTTTTTGCATCTGAGTTTTCAAATATTGCTTTTAAAGAAAACAAGTGACTGGTGTTATGTGGTGTAAGGAACTCAATTATCATTTTGGGTCAATCTGAAATGTAATTATTGTACTGCTTGGTGGATTATAATACGGGGAAAACAATGCTGTTTATTTGTCTAGTGGCAAAAGTTGGAACGTGGAATAAAATTGGGGTATGTTTTGTTCTCATGGGAGATAACTAAACAAGTTGTGATATCGAGTTTGTCCCATAAAAAATGAAACATATCATGTCTTAATATTGTATTTTAATAATGATTTGCAATCCTTACTCTGTAAATGTCTATACTGTTCTACATCTATAATTTTGGTGTGGTCGTATCACATGGATGTTGCCAAAGTTGGTTCTGAGAAGCGATTATTCAGTTACTGCAGCCTGTGTAAATGGTTTTTCAGCTGGAAGTGGCTCAACGGTGTTGCATAATAAGGTTGGGGGGGACAATGATGGTTTGGCTCTCCATTTCATGTTTTAACCTTTTTAAATAATTGGAGCAGATGCTGGAGATGTTAAACCGTGAGAGACCTGATACATTCTTAAATCAGCCTGGTAATGCCTAGAAAAAATGTAAATATATAGATGAGAGGGGTCCAACAAAGGAAAACAAATACCCTTTAACGGGGCCTGCTCGTTAGCAGTAAGAGTGATCGGAGTCTGGTTGCCATACATGACTTTTAGGCTCCTGAGAAGTGTCTAGTCTGCTAATGACAGCATTGAAAACTGTTACAGTTGCCCTAGTTAGTAAGCTATTATTTGCATACATTAATTAATAAATTACTTTTTCAGCTTGTGAATTTATACAAAGTGTATGTTTACAAAGTTTTAGATATACTGTAGAAAACGTAGGGTCTGGTGTGAGTTTACTACAATTTACTGAAGTTCAGCGTTTAACATAAATTGAATCAGCGTGCTTTCAGAAATCTTTGGGTTCAACAATGAGTTTTATACAGTGAAATCATTGCTTATAGGTGGAAAAAACTGATGTACAAAATACTTGCAAAGCTTATGTGTTCAAATTAGCCCAACTACCAGAGAACCAGTGACTTTTCTTGTTTGCTTCCCTGTAGCATTGCTATATTTTTATAAGAAATCATCTGTTTAATCATGGTTACCTATTTTAATGGTCTTGATAAAATTTTGTGTTTATGAAGGGTAAGGTCCAACAGGCAGATTATTTGCAGATTCTGGAGCATGCTTGTTCTCTTTGAATTGAAAGACCTATTCTTTTGTTACTTTTTGCCCCTGTTGACCTGGAAAATTAAAGAGATGGTTTTGTTGTTGTTCACTACTCCCTCAGTACATAACCTGGGGCAGTAGTAAAAATTTTTAGGTGCACAAGAGATTTTTGTTGAATCGTTTTGAGCTCATTTTTCTCATGCAATGCAGGTGGTGCAACTTATATTGCTGTGTTTGAAGACTGCAAAATGGCTTTTCAGGTTTCTGGGGGCTTTTAAGCTGCTGTTGGCAGAACGTATTCGCTAAAATGGAGGCATTGGATTTGTTAAGATTGATGCTCTTTAGGTTGATTTAAGGTATTCTTGATACGTGGCGTTCTAAAAACTGCAACAAAGGTAACTTGGTAATTAGAGTATTTGATTGTTCTGTTGAGAAGTTACCCTTCCTTCAGACTCTTCAAAGAGATTTGGTAGATGATTGTTGGGTTTGGAGACCGTAAAAGTGGCTTCTAGTAACTGAAGATTTTCCTTTCCTGCTATCTAGTAAAATTTAACCAGTGCCAGTGCTCCACTGCAGTGAAAATACACTTGTAAAGTTGCATGTCGTCCAGCCTTAAATTTACTGCAGGGATGTCATGATTGTGTAGTAATTGCATATGTAAAATATTAGACTAATAAACTTGCATCTGATAGGGAAACTGCTCAGTCTTGTTATTTTTTTAAAAGGCTCACTCTTTAAATGTTGATTCACTAAGAGCATTTAATTGAATGTTTTGCTCAAAAATTTCCATGAAAACCTTTCCTGCTTAGCACAGGCTGCATTTGCCCAGGTTAAAGCCATACAATTTGCGGTAAGACGTGGAAGACTTCACTTGCTACGTATCTTTTTAGCTTGCCTTGTTCACTTTCCTCTTCCAGGGCTGTGCTGTGGACCTAGTATTAATACCCTCTTGACACAGGATCCTTCACCTTATCTTTTTAAATGGCTGAGAAGAATATAATCGTCATTCAGTGTGTAAGCAGAGTAGGGATCATAACACAGATTTAGTTTATGGCTCAAATTTGATAGTAGTTGCAGAGGTTTTAGTCAACAGAGCATTATAGAATATATAGAAATTATAAATGTTCTACATGACTTCCTTAGCATGACAATTTACTCAGTACATAATAAAATTAGCAAGTGTTTCTGTTCAGTTGTGAAATGACAGTAAATTTCAGGCATCTGCTTTTTCCACATCTGGCTTTAATTTAGGTTCTGTGGAAAAAAAAATTCTTTTTTTTTTTTTTAAAACCAGTTAGATATTTATGTGCAGCTTCCACAGGAGACGGATGACACGCATGGCTTTTAAGGCCAGTAGAAGCTGTGGGAAACTCCCGCATCAACCTTAGACCTTGTTTCTCCTGGACACAATTCACTTTTGGAGCTGCCCAAGCTCACATAAAAATTGCACTTCTGCTTTCCAGATCGTTTGGTCTTCTTACTCCTAATCTGAACTTTTAAACCTGGTGTTTGTTCAACGTGTAGTCAGGTTTAAAATAGAGGAAGCCTATGCACTGAGTTATTCCTCAGGAGCTAGAGGCATTGATTTCAACACAGAGTAACCACAAACTGAATGGTTTCCAGTTTGGGGCCTGGCTGGGGTGCCCAGTGGTGGTCGCGTATCTCAGTGGGTCTCTCAGAGCAGCTGGTTTTCTTAGACACAGGCCAGACTTAGCTCTGCGGAGTACAGCGGGTTTGGCTGGTGTGGAGAGCTCTTTGGATGTGATGCAGTCTGAAATGACAGCTTTCCTGATACGCACCTGACTGCTCCGTGTTAAAGAGTAATTTTTACACTTCTGGAAGCACAAACTGACATATTAATAAAGCCCATAGTCAGGATTATTCCGTAGTTGTGGAAGAACCATTCCCGTTTATAAGATTTTCTAAGAAACTTACTCATTGTTGCCCTTTTTCTTCAGAAACAACTGAACATATGTCAGTGCCTTTGAAATCGCTGGGAGTGAGGCATCTAGTGAGATGTGTTGATAGAAGGAGCAATCATAGTGGTAAAGTGAAATTTTTGCATGAATTCGCTCTAGTTCATGCAGTTGAATTTCTGTACAAGACTTTTTCAGCTATATCAGTTTTCAGAAGTGCAGAAACGTAGTTTCTTTCTGTTCTTAATAAGACTGAAATATAAATATACTTTCTTACTTTGGATTTCAATTCCTAAATTACTTGGATGCATTAGGAAGTGTTACTCTACTTTCTGCTTTCATCAGGATGAAAGAGATCCTACAATACGTAAAAGAAATGACATTTTCACTTTGTTTTATGACTGATTAGAACGCAAGAAGTGGTAGAACTCTTGCAATCGAAGAGGAATTCTAAAGAATTTTGGAAGAAATCAAATCCAGACCAGAGTTTATCTTGCTGAATGTGATTGTAAAGGTCAGATATTGGTACCAACAAGTCATGATGTCTGTTATTTTACTTCAGCAATTTTGTACTTCAGGTTTTTTCTCTCGTATGATGTGATGCACAGTGTCTGTAGTTTCTGTGACAAGTTCTTGTGGCCAGTGGATGAACCCTATTTGCTACTTGCAAAAACCCCTTGCTGTGCTGGTTGACCATATCTCAAACCATGCAGATTGGAACTCTTATCCCAAAAAAGGGTTGGATTAATTGGAAAAAAAAAAAAAAAAATCATGCTAGCAAAATACATTGAGCTCTTCCAATAGGAGAAAATATAGAAAATGCTTTTTTATCGTGATTCTGCACTTTAGTTTTGTGCCTGGCCACTTTTTCAGCCACTTCTTGGGGAACAGGGCTTAGTTGTGTAACAGGCAGCTGGTATCAAAAGTGAACTTTGTGCTTATTCAAATTTGGAAGAAAATTCAGAATTTCCAGTGTGCTTTGCTATTAAAAATATCCTGCTTGTTTCTGATTCTGCATTATATTATGCGGAGTATTTGATGCTGAAACAATAACCTATGAATAGCAAAAAAAAGCCCAAACAAAACAGGAAGAACTCCTCTTCAACAACATAATAGTGAGTTCTGTAACTGAACAGTTATTTTTCTGTTGGCCAGGCAGTATTCAGAATGGAATTTTACTTGATGTTATGAAAATTGCCCCCAAAAAAAACATTGGTGATGGGTAGACCAAAATGAGTATTTGAGACTTTTCTGTATCTGATGGCTTTTTTTTGTTTGTTTTCCTTCATGTTTTTAATTGGGTGTGTTTCAGGAGAAACTCACGTTGACAGATTCAGACCTGCCCTGGAATCGCTTTCTTAAGAGTTAATCTATCTTCTTTCAGGAGGAGGATTCGTTTTTTTCTTTTTGAGTTTTCTCACAGTGTCAATTAGTGTCATCATTTTTCTTCATTCATTAAGCAATATTTCCCAGATCTTCAAATAATGGTAAATTTTTTTTTTTTTCTGAAAAAAAATTCCTGTTGAACACAGTCCAAATGAGAAATGGTTCTCCGTTACGGTAGATTTTAAAGTGTATTTAAATTTCCAGTGCATTCTGGTTATTATGCTTTGCTGTTACATGCCTAAACCAGACTTAGTAGGTCTGTCCTTCACCACAACGTTCTGGTGAACCTGTGGTATTTCTGCTCTTGACGTTTTGCCAAGGAGAGACACTTGCTACATTAACACAAAACAGTCCAAACTGTGTTTTATAGCCTTTGAACAAGCCCAGGAATGGTCTTTATGCTGGTACTTTATGCTGCTCCTTGAAGAATTCAGAAATACCTGTGAAGTGTTTCCTCTCTTTCATACCAAACCATGATCTCTGTCTTTCCCCTGGTAACTTTACTGATAACTTCAATTACTGTTACTTAGAATACTCAAACGCTCCTTGTAGGGCTTCCATCGGCACCCGATGTGCACAAATGCTTGTGTTTCATGACATTTGAGTAAAGGAGCGTTTGTCCCTTCGGGACAGGGAGGGCCGCGTGCGGTGGAAGCCAAGGGGGAAGGACAGCCCATTGCAGGGGGTACGGAACGGAGAGTTCTGGGAGCGTACCGTGCCACAGGAATGCTCCAAGGAACATCTCAAGGGTGAGAGCCTGCCAGTCTTCCGAGCTGAGAGACCTGTAAGAGCAGAGCTTGGAGCGTTGCAGTTGCAGACATATCTTCATCAGTCAGCCCTCGCTCACGTTTGGATTCCAAAGGGAGATTGGAAAAGTGAGGACAGCTATAGAAACACCGCCCATGTGACTCTGAATGAATAAATCTACATCGTCATAAGCCTCCTGCGTGACCTTGTCTCAAAAACATGAAACAACCTTACAAAATATTTTCACTTGCAAATTTTGACTTCTGAATGCTGGCATCCTTCAATAAAAGGTGCTACTGATCAGCTGCGTAGATTGATAGATCATTTGACTAATAACTATGCTAGTTTAATAAAGTTAAACTCCGCAAATTCAAATGTAAGAATTAATACTTGGAGGCAGAGATAGAGGAAATAACTATTCAGTGTAAAGATTTTTATTTTTTTTTTTTTTTTAATTTAAGCTGCTCTTGATATCAAGCCATCATTTTTGTTTGAAATTTCAAATATATGGAAAAAATTTAGACTAAAACCAGGGGAAAAAATGGAATAATGGCATTTGGGTTAGCAACAGATGGTAATTTAAAAAAAAAATCTTTACCTATTAAACTGTGAATTGCTGCTACAGTGCCAAAACATTGATAGAGTTTAAATCTATCTGTATATGAAATTTCACAGTAAATCTTGCATAGCTATAAAATGGAAAGTACTGCTATGAATAAACTTGTAATCTCATCAGTTTTTATGTGAGGGGGAAAAGCTGTGCAACAAATAGCAATCGGTGCCTCGTTTTATATGAGCTGTAAAAAACCTCAGCCTTAGCAATGCAGCGCCTTTCCAGCTGCTACGAAACTGCTGTAGCGTTGGTATTTACCCTGTGTTCTTCATAGTGCCTCTGCAGCTTTGGAGGAGTGGCTTGTGGTGATCACAACTCAGTTTTTGTCCTCTTTATCAGCAGTATTGATCAGGTTAGCACTGATCGATGCCGAGGGGACTCAGTGTCTGCGCTTTCCGGTATTTCCTGTTCAACAGTAACAGCTCCTCAAGTACAGGTGCAAAGGTACACTAGGTTTTTTTTTATGAATTATTTTAGTTGCTCTCATTAGATCAGTATCTAAACAGGGTGTATTTGAACTGATGAAGTAATGCTTCAATTTGTGTCGTGACAGTAAATGATAGTAAATTGTACTTTATTTACTATTTAGAATATTTTTAATCAGTGATGAACATAGCGCCCAGAATTTTGAAGTGAACTGCTGTACCGAAGCAGTAAAATCAGAAAAATGGGTTTGTTGGTGTCTGTAGAAACTGGTAATGCCTCTTCATTAATTTTTTTTACTATTGTCTTCCATAAAGCAGAGGAAGACATACCCCCAATTTTCGTATGTAATGATCCATCACAGTCAATTATCATTCATGTGACAGAACAGGTTCGGTATTCTGGCATCGTTTCTTTGCCAGTGCGTGATGTTACAAGTGACTTCTGTAGCTGCGAAGGCTGATCTGCAGAGTGGGGACTGGGTACTGCTAAAGCATCGCGCAGTCTGTGCCTACCCTCCTATAGCACTGAGGATGTCAGCGATTTGACGTCTCTGAAGCATTCATAAAAATTATTCACAGAATTTGTTCAGCAGGTCATGAGCAAGGTAATGACCCAACTGTCAGACGTGGTAGGGGAGGCCTGGTTTCCTGGAGTTAACTAGAGATGGGGCATGAATCGTGTGGAAATGCAGCACAACACTACCATGTTCCCTACCCCTCCCTTTTTTTTTTTTTTTTTTTTTTTTTCTTCTCCCTACTTTGGACAGGTGAGTCCACTTTTCCCTATTTCTCTCTCTCTAGAGGAGGACTAGTACTTCACAACAGTAACCATGAGTTTGAGAGGTATGTGTACCTGGCTAGTGACAGCCATGGATAGCTTCAAACCTCTACCAGATTTAATACTCAATCCTATCTTCCTTTAAATGGGAAAATAACTTCTCCATGTTCTCAGCTATGCACTTCAGCAGTCAGGTTTCAGCAGTCCGTTGCTAAGAAGTTAAAATGAGTGTTGCTCATGACTTTTATATTTAGTACGCGATCAAAGTTTATAGTAAGGGAAGAATGTGGTAACAGACAGTAACAGTAAGAATAATAGTGTGAGAGTCTGTCTCTGACACTTTCATTACGATGTGTATACAGAAGCGTAGCCTGATCCATGCAGGAAAAGAGGTCACAATATATATTGTCATTTGTAATTTGTCAACATTATTCTACAGTATTTGTATTTATTTATATTATCCTAATATTGAACTCTCCAGCTGCCTTGACATAGAAAGTGATTTCTGGATTTTGAGTTTGTTGTATTTAAATGCTCACTCAACCCTGTATTCCCATCACCTGCCTGTGTTACCCCTCTGCGTCTGTCTGAAGGAGAATATTTGAGCTGGTGCAAATGGCACTGAACAGTGCTGCTGATCCTCACATCCCAGTTTCTTTAAATCATCTTTCAGTCTGCTTTCAGCTTCTTTGTCTGATGCTCCAGATACTGGTGTTACTGAAATAGGGTATTTAAGCACACAAATAAAAAAGTAATGAGACATTAGCTTCTTAAAATTCAAGTTGTGTAAAGGGGAGGGCGGGGAAGGTTCGGGCAGCTTAGCAGTGAACCTCTCTGCCCTAAAAATTCAATGCTTCTGAATCTGCTTGCAGTTCCCCTTGGTGGGAGCCGAGGCAGCCCTGCCAGAGGGGATGTGATATCAGACATGTTTGTCAGCAGTGCAAGAGAGCTCATCGGTGACGTCAAGATTGGAGGAAGCCTGGGATTAGATAGGTGGTGAGGACAACAGTTGTATTTTCCAAAATACCTAGCTAGCTTTTGCAGAGGTGGCTTTATACAAACAAAACTGTCTTTTGGGCTAGGCCGCAATTTTGAATGAGATGTATAATTACTAAAACAATATTTGGCAAATTAGGATTATTACCTGTATTCTCTTTTTTTTTGGAGGGAGAGGGGGAGTGATGGGGAAAGGGGAGCAATTCTCTTCTAGAAAGATTTTCAAACTATGTTGACTCGTTTTTCTCTGAAGTAAAAATCTCCAGTGAAGAAGGGAGAAGTAAAATAATTTAGGGATTAAATCTCTCCCATTCCAATATATTTTATTACAGTGAAGAATGACTAGACTGTTGAAGATGCATTCTGTTATTCTCCTGTGAAGAATAAGGCGTTACACAACATGGACAAACACGCTGGTAAACTGGGTTTTATAATCAAGAACATAAATTATACATTGTGCATCTTGGTGCAGGGAGCGGTTGCAGAGTGTATGGGCCCCTGTAGATCATCAGAGGGAACAAGGGAAAAAGTTTGCTGCTGGACAAATTGCTACCAGATGCAGATTTCAATAAACACGTACTGTTGTAGCCTTACCCAAAGGTGCCGTGAATTTCTGGAGGCAGATCGGCCTCTGCGTTCACCGAACTGGTGAGTGTTTGAATGTGAATGGAGTTACTGGAGTATGAATGGATGCGCTCCATTCCCCCAGTTTTTAATCCCCCACCCCAGTCTTCAACTTGTAGACTGTTACATGTTGTCCACAAGAGTATTTAATTGTTAACCATGTTTGCATTCTTCTGACAATCTCTGTTTCTCTGTTCTCACCCGTACCGAGTGCGTGGGTAAGTCATTATTGCCAGCATGTAGTTGGGACTGCAGGACCTTTCCGTACAACCAGTCGTAGCTTTTGTCCCAACTTTGTCAACTCCCGATTTTCCTGTAAATGTAGGTGGAGCCAGGATGTGGTAGTAAATGAAGTTAGTTGATTACAAGGCAAAGAGTTGTTGAAAAATCGTGCAGATTTGCCACAACTTCTCTTTAATGCCAGTGACTGCTAATTCACATGAAAATCAGAGGAAATGAAGCATCACAAATTTTAACAACAAAACATAAATATTAAGACCTTCTCCTGTGTGGAAATCTCATATGGAAAACACTTTGTAAACCGTTTCTCAACTGAAATGTTCACAATGTCTTAGAGTTTGTTTCTTTATGAAGTATAGAATAATTTTACCAGCGTGATTGCTTAAAGATTTCCATCCATATTGCTACTATATTGCAGATGTTGTTGGCTAAAGTTGACGCTGATTTTGCAGAGATTGATAACCAGGCAAATTTGAATAGCCTTTTGAATTGGTATTAACCTAGTTCTTAGTGCCTTGAGTTTTCTTTTGTTTGATTCTGGATATTTTCCTGGTGTTTGCACTTTAATGAACATCTGAACACAGTGCTGGTGTTTCCTGTGCCTTATTCTAGTTCGGATTCTCCTGAAGTTTCCTTTTTACATCTTTTTCTTGAACACATTGTAACTTGGCTTCAAACTGAAATCTGCTCTGCAACATACTTGTTTTTATGGAGTTGGCTCGAGTCCCAGAGAACCCACCTGGTAGCTTAGGAGTAATAAAAATTAATGACCAATTCCATGGGTATTGGTTCCAAGATTAGCCCGTTTGTGCCTGAGAAGACGAGGATTGCTTGTCTTATCACTTCGATAAGAACTTTTCCTTAGCAGTGACTTCTCTTAGTTGATTTGAGTACAAAGTGATGGGAAGTCATCTCCTTGTGAATGAAAATTGCATCTGATTTTTAGGATCAGTTTCTATTTTCTTGGCCTCTCAGCCTTAAAAAGCCTCACTTGAGATATGAATTAATTAACGTGCTTCTAATTAGTGGTGAGTTGTTGCATTCTCTAGGTATTGAGTCTTGGACACTGGAACTGTACTTCACATGTCATATTGCGTGAAGTGAGAGCCGCTTGTGAGTTACTGAGTTTGTTACGGTTTTTTCATATACAGGACATCTTTTTGTCATTTTACAGGTGTGGTGACGATTTTAAAGTCATTTAATTGTTATACAGCAACCTTAAAATAATGCAGTTTTATTTGATAAATGTGAATGGCTTTGATAAGGGGAAAGTGCTGCACCTTGAAATCTAACAACATACTCTTTAAAAAGTTAGGTTGTGCTGCAAGCCTTACTGTGAAGGGAAAACCATGGCTAAAACAGAGAATATACATGAAGCAAACATTACTGGCTATGTCTTTAACTTTCTCAGCTCGTTAGCACTTTGTCACTGAAGGCAGGAAGGCAAAATGCAAGTCCTTAGACCTTGTTGGTAACTTTGAGAATGTGAAAAATGAAAATCAGATTTGGTATAGAGCCATTGGCTTTCAGTAGGAAATGGTTATCTGTGGGAGACTTTAGATCAGCAGGTTGCCCAGAGGCCTTATGAACTCGAGTCCTTGGTGGTGCTCGGAAGCTGCCTGGGCGTGGGCCAGGGCGCTGCAGGTGCTGCTCCTGGAGCAGGGCCTTGGACAGGGCGACCTCAGAGGTCCCGTCGAACCCAGGCGCTCTGGGATTCTGAGAGTTACCCGTCCTCAGCCTCACAGAGCCAATGCAGCAGTCAAAACGAGCAGGCATGCCAGGTTCCAGAGATCTGAAGGAACAATTATTATTAGCTCTTAAAATGGGACTGGAGAAGTGACTTCTCAGTCCCCAGGGAGAAGGGGGGCACACGCGTCTGATCAGCAGTGTGTGTGCGTGCCCGGTTAAAGAGAGCCTGAGAGCAAGCGGCGGCATCCGAGAGATTCTCGTAAGGCCAAAGAAATAAAACCATGATTCTGTAATGCCTGAAAAGAAAACTAAATCAGACTCGGATAACTTTTATAAAATAAATTTATTAAAATTAGTCTTTAACTTATCCATGAAAGTCCTTTTCACAGTTCTTTCCGGTACGGACATCAGCGTTGTCCTCAGCCCGAGCACCGTGCGCCAGTGTCTCTGACAGCTCCCCTGGGAGCTCAGGGGGCTCCGACTGCGTAGCGGTTACGCTGAAATCTCCGAGTATGAAGGTGTATTTATTGAAGTGTAAAGTGTTGCAAAATGATTATTTCATGGCAAGTGAGGCTTTCATAGCAAATTAAGACACGAAGTGAATTGACTCTATTCCAGTTAAAACACAAAAGCAAGCGTAATAAAACTAGTCTGTTTGAACTTAAAGCAGTGAGATTATAGAGATAATTTTGGAGAAATATTCTATATGTGCAAGCACAGTAGTGCTTTGTCATCTTAAAATATGGGTTCTGCTTAAGTACTTACTGTGCATGAAATAAATTCCTGTAATTTTAACATACTGACTCAAGCCACCCTGACAATTAATACGGTTGCCTGCAAGTTAAGTGTGAAATTATGTAGGTTAATAAATAAATACAAAAATATATAGCTGAGGAAAAGATACAAACTGTGATTTACGTGGAGAGAACTACTAAGATGCTTATTTATTTTGTTATAACTGAAGTAGAAAGAAAAGTCACAGAAACAGAGAAAGGATGCACAAGTAAACCTGTAAAGAATTAAGTAGTTATTTTCCAGTCTCTCAGGGGGATAAGGGTTAAGAGATACAGCTCTAAAAGGGTTTCTGCTGTTGAAAAGTTTATTTATCTAGTGTCTGCTGAGACAGTGAGCCAGTAACAGCAAACCCCAAGTGCAAGTTAAAACAAAAAGAGAAAACTACTGCTAGAAGAGAATATGAAAGCGTAACAAAGCTATTTAAAATTATTTCAGTGCGACAGCTGCTTTTGCTAATGTTTCTTGGTTATTTTAAAAAAATCATCTCATTCCCTTTGTCTTCTCACTTGGAGTAACTGTAGTGTCTGAAGTTTGCTATCCTATGACTCATTCTTCCCACAAATGCAGTGTCTTTGAATAGCCCTTGTGAAAACATGCATCTCGCATTAATTGTCTTGGTTGGCAATTGTGTAGACTTTTTTTTCTTCCTGGGTGAGTGATTTATATGTACGGATCTCTGGGTCTGCGTCTGCCACACAGGGTGCGTACCAGGAGAGTGGTAACGCCGTGCCGTACGGCCGTACCTGTCACGGCTCTGCTCGCGCTTTTGAAAGAACAGTGCTGGCTGGCAGAGCGTATCAGTCGCTGAAACTGGGCTAATGTCTTCCTCCTCTGGCACTAGTCTTGTATCTGATAAAGTCTGAGATCTGGTACGTATCTTTAGGGACAGACAGTCATGAAATGGACGCTCGATTTTAATTCTTGGTAGAATTTTAAAAGACAATGGGCAAAGAAGGGGCAAATGCACGATAAGATGTTATCTCTATCCTCCAAAAGAAGCCTCTCTGCGTGAATTTGACTTGCTGTAAGAAATGCTGAAAAGAATTGTGGAAGCTCAATGACTGAGATAAAGAATTAAAGAGCATCTGTTGTAGCTTTCCTGTGCGAATGGCTGCTGGGCGGTCTGTTTTAACTTTATCACTATAAGCAGTGATGGCAATGTTCTGAAGAACAGCCTTTCTTCCTGATTTTCTTGCTGCTTTCACAACACTTCACACTTTCTCTGATGGCACAATGGAACAGGCAAGCTGGTATGAGAGCATTCTGTACTGAATTAGACGTACTCTGAGCCTGCCCACAGCGCTAGCACCCCTTCAGCCCAGCTGCGCCCTTGGATATTGGTATGGTCATCGCCCTCTCCATTCTTGGTTCCCCAAAGAGAGCAGGGATTAACTGGGACCAGCCTTTGGGTTGAGTCCAAGCGGTACCGCACAAGGTCCTGCCGTTAGGTGGGTAATGAAATCCCTGAAACCCTGCCTTTCTTGGAATTACAGGCTTTGTGTTGGTTGGGGCTGCTTTTTTGATATTTCTGCTTTCAAAGGAGAATGATGTTGACCAGCTCTAGCATAAAATGTACTGTCCATTCTGATTGTAAAGTGGGATTTTTCTTTACTTTCTTCTGTTTAAAAGTAGAAGGAAAGAACTTGTGGCAGAGATTGCTTACGGAGTAGACTGCCCATGTGGAAATGTTCTTTTACTGAGAAGGGATGAGGTGATAGAGTAAAGCAATAACCAGAGTGCTGCAATGTTTGGTATCAAGACCAACTTCACAGTCTCTTTGTTGTACTTTAAAAAATATTAATAAAGTGATTAATACTTCAAGCACATGAGAGCTATAAGATGAGGACTGTTGTTACTATAGCGAGATGCTATTACAGACACCACAAGACTTGTTCTACAAGGAATGGTGATTGCTTTGGATTAAAGGAGTTGCCGAAGGCTTGAAGGATTTATAGGTGCTGCTGCTTTGAGTTGTGTATAACTTCATTGTTTTGCTGAAAACGTTTAGATCTAGGATTAATGAAGCACGGTAAATGCTGATGAAATGAAACAGCAGGTTTGACAGCTTTTAACGGGTGCTGAGCGGATGATTAATATTATTGGAGTATTCTTTAAGTCTCAAAATTACTAGATAATTTACAGAAAGTAATAAACGGAGCATTTGCACAGAGAAATGAAACTAATATTCTTTATAGCTGGAGCGACGTGCATCAGAACTGACATGATCCAACATCAATTTAAACGTAGTTCTTAAATGAATTACAGTTTGTATGTGTGAGAGAGGAAAGGTCTGCTGTGTGTGGAGGAGGTGACTGGTCTGGGTCTGGGAGACAAGAAGTGGTGCGAGCAGGCAGTGTCCGCAGAGATGTCAGGAGGAGGCAGGAAGATGAGCGAGGGCAATGCCGATGCGGCGGTCACGTGTGTCTGAGCAGGACAGGAGCTGAGGACCACCGGGAATGGAGCTGTGCTGCCCTGGGACAGCCGAGGGGCTGGCAGCCGTTGTGGTTGGAAAGGGCTCTGGCGCTTGCTGAGGTGCCAGCTGGACCAGCTGCGCGAGTGGTCTGAGTTTAAGAGGGGCACAGAGGAGTTCAGAAGAACAGAGGTTGCAAGCCTGGGGCAAGAGGAAGTGGGGAAATATGGCTTCAGAAACAAAGGGCTTAAACTTGGCTTTTTTCTGCGGCATCTCCAACATTTAGCCACGGTTAGTGTAATTGGAAGGGCCGACAGAATATAAATTCCTAACAGCACTGTGGTGTACTGGGCTGCTGCAAGGCTCTTTTTTATGTGAATTAAGAGTTTGTGAATGCATATCATGCTAACTTGATCATTCCATTAATCTTGGCTGTATAAAATTGGCTGCACATTAACATTTTTTCATTAACTCAGCTCAGAGACCAGTGTGACATCCAGTAACTTTTTCTAGACAGCTGCATTCCATTCCATTGTATGAAGCCTGTAGTACTGCAGAAATGTTTCAAAAGGATTATTATTTTAACAGCTGGTTAATTACAAATTATTTGTTGGGTGGTTAGAGTTAGCTGAGTAGTCATCATTTGCTCTTGTTACCAGGATGCAGAATTAGCGTTATGTGTATTAACGTGAGTGTGTGTCAATCTGAATGAGAAGTGAGCAGTAACTGATGATGAAAGGCTTTTACATTTTGAAATAGTCTTACAACATTTGTTCCTTACCAGCAGTACTATAAAAATAAAATATTTAGTGGCAGAAATTGTTCTTGAGTTTCATTTGCCTCTCCCTCTGTGATGTGACTCAGGAATTTAGCTATGTAAAATATGACTAAGTGCCTTTTGCCTTTGAGGTATAGACCTGGATGAAATCCAGTATGGGATTGGGTTTCAGTAAATTGGAAAAGTTCTTTCCTAGTCTTTTTAACTTTGAATTTGGGACAAAACTACATCAAAAGCTGGAATAGCTTTCTCATCAGGTCAGGTTGTTGTTTTTTTTTTCTCTTCAAATAGAGTCTGATGACTAAAATAAGCTCTCAGCATTAATAAATCATTCCCTGCAGAATAAAACCTGTAATTTTTCATATATGTTGTCTTTACCTTTTGAAGTATAGCTCTTATGGCTGTGGAGCGAATCCCTGGGTAGACAGAGCAGAGAGGATTCCAGGTGCGTAGTGTATGGTTTCTCCGGGTGACGGGCTCCAATACGCCAGAGTACTTGGAAGTGATGCATTCCCTCCTGGTACCAGTCTGCTACTGGGTTATTTTTTATGTAATGAAAAGTCAAGTGTGGTTTCTGTCACAACCTGCCCAAGTGACTGCTGCTCTCAGAAGTCTCGTACCCCGTGGGGCGTGGTGCGTGTGGGACACACCAGTGCCCTCAGTGTTTGTGCCGGCAGTAGGCGTAAGGAGGTCGGGAAGCGCAGTGGAGGGTCATTCAGGGCTGCTTGAGCACCAAACCAGACCGAGCCACCGGACCGGCCTGTGCACCGCGTTAAAAGTTCCTGCGCCGTGTCGCTTGGAGGGTAAAGGAGTGTCTGCAGGGCCAGCGCGGGGAAGGTGATTCCTGGTCTGAGGTGTTGCGTGCTGGCTTGCAAAACTTGCGCTCCAAATTGCAATGGAATACATGAGCTTTTAGTTTCTTGTTCTGTGCTGTACAGGACATCACAGGATCAAAATCTGGAAAACACTAACAGTCCGTTCTGTGTCTTTAGAGAGGGAGGACAGAAGGGAAGGATGGAAATTATCTCCTTATCAATATTATATATTAGTGGCAATTAGGAAAAATCTGTTACTCCACAAAAACCAGCAGCTGGACTTTATCTTGTCTGGCAAGCTTTCAGCTAATTCTTTGTCACTGTATCCCACCCAAAGGTATTTTTAAAGCTGTTTGGATAAGACAGCTCTTATTGTCTCCCTTGTGCTTCTATTGACATAGTCACAGTTGTTACGATGCAAAGCACTGTTAGTAGTTTTTGTTCTTAACTACTTTCCTAGTTTGCCTTTTGCTGTGACAATTTTTTTGTCGTTGTTAGGAGATGAAACTATTTCATTCATGGGCCACAAGTGTTTTCTTTTAAGAATTCAAAACGTCTCATCCTTCTATTGTGTTTTTCCAGTTTACTATAAAACACTGTAGTTCTACTCCAATATAATTTTGTTTAAAACTTCCGTCCCGGTTATTTTTAAAATTTTCTCAGTATTGCTTTAGTTTTCCAAGATATATCATCACTGGCATTTCAGCGATGGAATCCTGCTTTCCTATTCACATCCTTAGATCCCATCTGTAGTTTGTTGTGCCTAACGATATCGTAAGGCTTTTCCTCTCCTGTCCTGTGTCAGCCGTAATTTCCCCGAGTCACACCTGTTTGCATTACCTTTGAGTGTCTGCTTTGTATCATCTCTGTTCTATTTGAAGTGTGCATCTGCATGATTTGAAATAAATATGTTAATCTTTCAACTTCCAGATTCACAAACTTACGTCATGTTATTTTATGGTAAACTGAATAAGCAGTTCTAGATTCCCGTTGTATTTGTATTATTTTATTGCAATAGTAGTAGTAAGTTGACACAGAAAAGCTTCTAAACAATTTACTTCTCAAGAAAGGACTTGGTTTTCTATCAGGATGCTGTACGAAAATACTGTTCATGAATGGTTCCTGCTTGCGCTTTTCCTGAGCAGATTGTCATCCTAAAAAAAATTCAGAATTTCTCTTCCATCTTTTTTTCTTTCACAATAAGCTGGGTAAATAATTCATGTGGAATTTATTCCGTTTATGCTAGCAAACACTTTCATTTTCCACAACTACTCGATGATTTAATGAATTACATTAGTAGTTACTGTGAAGCTGTTAACTACTTTATATTTAAATTTTTTGGTTTGTATCTAAGTACTTAAATTTGTTCTTTACAAAGGCTAGTACTTCAGACAGGGATTTTTTTGATCGTACTTCTTCCTGAGGCTAGTATTTGATCTAATGTAGTTTCAAGGGTTCCTCAGGAAAAGTTAATCTCTCCACATAACAATACTTACTGCCTTGGATGCAGAGCAACCTTTGTCTTTTTTTTCCCCCAATGTTATATATGCATGGTCAGAAATAGATGTGTGCCCTCACTGGTAGGGAGTTCAGACACGAGTCTGCCCGTCTGTTTCTGGCCCGTATGTTTTCTGTCAAGCTTCTGTATTGGGGCTTCCTATATTTTTATTGGAGGTTTTTTTTAATGTTACATTTTGTGTGTGTCTCCTAAATAATTCTGTTACTTCACCACAATTCTGTGGAAGAGTGGAGCACGTGAGAAAGCTGGGCAGAATCTGTTGTATTGCAGTTGTGGAGTCTTTTTGTGTTAAACCTGTTGTCGGCCTCCTGGGTCGCGAGCTTTGTTCCTTTGTTACGAGCCGGAGCGTGTTGACATTCCGAACAGTTCCCATGCACGCTTTCACCCCCAAAAACAACCAGAAGGGAGAAGGAACCCGTTCTGTTACCAACTGGTCGTATGTTCAACTCACATCTTCACGCCTGGAGCAGAGCAGCCCGTCAGTGACACGCCGTGGAGAAGGTTCTCGTTGTTGTTCTCACCGTTGAATTAAGCACACTTTACGTCTATTTTTTTCTCTCTGGCAAATGAGCATCTCTTCACAGAAAAATACTGGAAGTTCTTGGAATTGCAAAGATAGCAAGGCGCTAGCCAAAGTTTCCCGGCTAAGCGGTGTGGAGAGCTGCCAGTTGATCTGAGTTTTCTGTGGTGTTTTTTTCTGATGAGAACTACTGTTCGCTCTGAGATCATCCAATCTGATTTCAGCTCGGATTCAGCGTTGGATTGGAGTTGTTGTTTCAGAGTTAGAGTGTGAACTCTCAGTTATGGAACACTGATCAGGCTGAAGTTGCTCATCTCGAAATTTTGCAATTAAATTAAATTAAATCCCAGCATATTAGTAATTTTAGCAGAGTGTTCTACTCCAAAATGAAAATCAGATGTTCTTCATGGAAATAGGGAAGTCCAGACAATGGGTATTGTCTTTTAGTTACCAGACTTGTCCTTTTTTTTTTTTTTTTTTTTTTTTTAATTTTCATTGTTTACATTGTAGGGAAGTCTTTGCTCATTTTAAGGAATAAAACTATTAGTTTAGTAACATTTTTTAAATTTGTACCCAAAAATATTTCTCTTGAGCTGTATAAAAAAATCCCATCCTCTGGAAATGCATTGCCCTCATGAATGGACTCCTGGTGAGGGAGGAATTTTTATGGCTCCCTTAAAAAACAATTGCAAGCATTCCACAAGTAAACAATCCATTGATTTGGGCGGACATTTTTACGAGTACTTTATAATAATTTGTTCTCCAACATTTATTTCAGTATGGTATTTTGCAATTTTTAACTTAATTATAGGAAGAATTCTCTTGCAGCAGGGGAGAGAGTCGAGCTCTGGCCCATGAGTCAGTACCGTTCCAGTTAGCGCGTGCGGGTAGAGGACCAAGTACGATGCTGTTTCATCGATTTCCCTTGGGAGGGAAAACCAGAATAGCTCTGTTACATAGGCCAGCTGCTGTCCTTTTACTTCGTTTTGCATTTTGCAATTATTTTGGCAAACTCGATCTTGTTTCCTCAACTAGTTTTTCCTCCTGTATTTTTCATTAATAAATTTCACATGTGATTTTTTGTTTGTCTTGCTTCTCTCAGGGCTGTTTTTGATGAATAGCTGCCCGTTGGAATAGTTACGCTGGTATTGGCTTTTCCTGCCCTGTCATATGTTACTGGCAAAATAAACCAGCGCACCATTAATGTGACAGCGGCAGCTCTTGGTGCAGCAGAAACCCTGATGTTGCTGATATTGCTGAAGAGTCTTGATTGAAAAATTGGGAGTAAGGGGGAGCTGACATCGTTGGACTGCTCATTTCCCCAAGGGGACAGCAGTTGCATGTCTGTAAAAAGCTCTCGTTGTTGCTTTTGGACAAGATTTACTTTCT
This sequence comes from Tetrax tetrax, assembly GCA_009806455.1. Classification (NCBI taxonomy): domain Eukaryota; kingdom Metazoa; phylum Chordata; class Aves; order Otidiformes; family Otididae; genus Tetrax; species Tetrax tetrax. The sequence continues at coordinate 683,064 of WHYT01017500.1, forward strand.
ACTGCTCAATCTGCAAATAATCCCAGAGATTCTGTTAGCAGCAGAAGTACAATTTTAACTCAGATCATGTTCGGTCGCTGCAGTCTTTTTTCTGATTTTGATTCATGTCAATATTTCACTAACCCCGCGTGAGCTCGTGGGGAGGATTACAACATTTAGAAATGGAAAAATGTTAGGCAGCCAGCGTGAACCTGTCGCCTGGGGTTTCAGACAGGCGTTTCAGCCTTAGTTTCCACTCTTCTGTCAAACCTGTGTTTATCATGTATGTTCTCAGCAGGTTTTTCTCAGCTCTTTCATCTGTGGGGTAGAATGGAGAACTACAGGAACACTGCGGTGCTGTGCTGCCCTGCGCGTGCAAGCGGAGCTGCCTCCGCGGCTGGGAGCAGGAGGTGGGTTAGCAGAGCTAGAGCTAAAGCCGCCTCCCGTGTCTGCACACAGACAGCAGAAGTGTAAGGCATGAATAAGGACATCGGTACAGGGGCGTACAGATTTGGAAGGCTCTTTTCCATTGAAGAGAGCCTGGCAGACTTTCAAAGGTTACGGCTGTCAGAAAATGGCAACATGGAAAAATACAAACCAAAGATGCTGTGATCTCCTTCCGACTAAAACTATCTTAAGCAAGAGCAAAAAGTCCCTCTGTCAAAAACCAGATCGCTTCTTGGTTCCCCAGAAGAGCGCGGGAGGCCATCGGGCTGCAGGAATGACGGATCGTGCTCTGGTGCTGCCGGGCCTGAGGCAGGGAAGAAGATGCTGTGCAGCAGTGCCGCTCCAGGATGCGGGGATTTGCCCGCTGTCTCAAGGAATCCTCACAAGGATTCCTTATGTTTGTGCCTGAATCGGTGTTCCTAACTCGTAACTGTGACAGAGCGATTGATATCATGGCTCAGCACTGGCTTGGCCTCTGCAAAAAGATCAAAGAAATGTGCATAAGCAGCAGAATGAGAACAAGGTGTGCAAAATGGGTTCTTGTTAGGTGTGCTTAGGAGGGCAAAATGGTGCTGGCTTTTTGTAAGTGCAGGCTTGACCGGACTCCCTGATTTCTAATTCATTAACGAATATTGCAGAGGTTTTATATCATTAAGGTAAAAAACCTTTGCAAAAGATAAGGGGTTTTATTATAGAGGAGCTGAGGAATCATCTTCGTTGTGTACTTCTCCTCTCTGGTGTGTGTATAAAACTCACAGAAGCAGAAAGCAGGTCATTAAAAACCAAAATCTCTCACTCCTATATTGCTCTATTAAAAAATGGTATTTTTACCTTTTAGTTGCTACAGAACAATTTTCCGTTTAGGGATTTAGAAATACACAACAATTCCTGGCTACAAATGCCCTGTTCTGATTCACGGAGCCGTACAGCAAGCGGCCTGTCCCGCGCGTCCGGCGAGAGGTCTGCGGTGACGAACAGGCCCTCCGGAGTGGGCTTGGGCAAAACGGGAAATCTCACGTCCTCGCCGCTGGCTGGAGGTGACTCGGGGAACACTAACGTTCCTCGGCAGCGTGCCAGCAGTTCCAAGTGAGTAAAGGAGAGGCGAGCAGATCGAAACCTGGGTGTCATCTCTATGGTTAATGCAATCCTGACACCGAGGAGCTGTTCAAGTTTCTAATTGCAGCGGCTGTCATTTACTCAGCTGTATCTTAAAATTAGGTGTATACCAATCTGAAATAATTTGTAACTAACGTTGCAGATCCCTTTAAAAGTTTATTATCTAACTGTCTCAATATTTCCCCAAATAAATGCCGGCAAATAGATTTCCTCCTGCGAAACTGTTCTGCGATTTTGTCAAGCAAGGCAGCGGACAAGTGAGTTATCCCAGAGAAAGCAGCACATTCGTACTGTATTTTCCTCCAGGTTCTTCACATCACAAAATGAACGTGCAGCCTCTGTTTGAAATAATCAGCCGTGGTTTACTGGGGGAATTTTGGTACTTTCATGTTGTGCTAGCTTTTGATCAAAATTTCCCTGCGCTGCCGTGTTTAATTCTGGCCATCTGGATTAAAAGGTTCTCTTACTCTTAAATACAGATTGTAACTCTTTCTTTTTGAGTGCACCGCCATAAAGTTCTGGCACGCTTCCAGCTCTCTTCATTAAAGCTTGCTTTATTACGGTTTTTCGGCCATGAAGTGATTGTTGTGCACAATGGGTACTTGATGATAATTTGCTGAAACTGGGAATCGGTTACAACAGTAACCCCGTTCTGTAATGAGAAGGCAGCGTGTTTCTACCTGCCAGGATCTTCTGGGAGCTGCCGAGGGTGAGGGAACGGAGCTGAAAGGCGGCAGTTTCTGCCCTAAGACATTTAAGCCTTTGTCACGCGTCTTCTCACATCTTTTATTTTTGGTTTGGGTTTAGGAAGGAATGTGCCTTTCTAGGAGAAAAGGAGCGATGGGAATCCTTGAACCTGATCCGGGTTTTGTTCCTGCTCTTGTATGGATTTTGTCAGGGAGTTCAATCTCCCTTTCAGTGTTTGCCCACCTGTAAAGGTTTGAAAAATTGTGAGACAATTCCTAGCTTTAAAATGATTTATAAAAGTATTTCCTAGGCTGTGCATCGTTTACTTTAGTACTTGGGCTGTTGCAGAGTTGAACTGTTATGGACAAGAATCGCATGATGTAGCGGCTGGTATCATTTGATCTGATTTTCAACGGTACATTATTGATAATCTGAAGTACCTGCATGATAACTACAACAAACTTTAGAACAGTGACGTTATGTAGCAGCTTTGCAATACTTTTTTTCCATAACTTGTATCTGCCCTATCTACTAACGTTCCATCTTCGAGGTTCCTTTTAGAAAATCTGCACTAGAGAACTTTTCTGGAACTGAATCTGTGGAAGGCTGGTGAGATGAAGCTGCTGAATGAAATAATTTAAAATTTTACAAGCATATATTTGGCTGAAAACAATTTTCTACCACAGCGGAGAACTAGAGAGGTGCAAACATTGGGTGTGCAAGATTCCTGTCTTGAAACTAGTTATTAGTCTGCAGGGAATCATACATAAAATTATGTTGGAACTTTGCTTTTTAATATATTCTTTCTCTTGATCTCTCAAGTTAAGGAAGTGCAGTGTTCCTTATGGGCTGGAATAGATTATGTTGTAGGCTATGGTCTAAGCAAGATGGAATAAAAATTAGTGAAAGCTGCAGAATGTGAGTGCTCTTTCCACAAAATCTAATCAGAATAGTTGATGATGTAATCAGGGGTTTTCAGTCTTGCTAAACAAAGGAGGAATATGGACTTGAATAAAAACAGTACTTCATCATTTTCTGTCTTTACTCAGTGTAGTGAACCCTCGTGTTCTAGTGAACGTACAATTGAAATGTGTCTGTCTTCTAAGGGTAATTTAAATCTCTTAGAAATTCAGAATTACCTGAAAAATCCCTTCTCCTTTCATACAGATCTTTTCCTTTTTATGAGGGGTTTTTTTTTAATACGTTTGTTGATTTTGGAAAAAGTAAAAGGCGTTTCTTGTGAATCTAATCTTCCCAGTGGCAAGCTCTTGCACTTCCTTTGCCAACAGTTTATTTCATATGTATTCGGTCCAGTTTTCTTTTCACATATGTGAAATAACAGCTTGGCAAGTGGTAAACAAAATATATACAGTGAATTAAAAAAAGACTTGTATTTTTTTAAGTGAAAAGATTTATTTTATGAAATAATCCTTTCATTGAAGTGAATAATTAAAGCTGAAATAAATAAGATCTTACAAGAGATTGCAGAGTAATTATGTAACTTAAGAAACAAGAGTTCATGGTAATGGAGTATTTTCATTTTACTAGGTTTTTCTTGGAGAAGTACAGTATCATGTGATGATATACCACAGTGTGTGAGAGCAGTTTGCTGGTACAAAATCCAAACATCACAAAGTCATTTCCAAAGACCAGATGTTTATCAGTTCCCTCTTATGGAAGAGAGCAGAAGGGTTCTTATTTCAAGTTTGTCGACTGGAGCTCCAGTGTGACTTGATGGCAGGCTTTCATGCGGAGTGACGGAGCGCTCGTGTATGCCCCATAAAGGGTTTGCTTTTGGGAGAATTGGTTATGTGCCTACGTAGTCAGTAACCAGACCACTGCCCCTTACAACTGTGAGAAAAACGAGGTGGTTCTGTTTCAGTAAACATTTGCTTTGGTTCGCTCTGGCCCGTGCAAGGCTTCTTTAGCTCCTGTGAATGGAGACTCAGCACACCTTTGGTGTTCAGAGCAATGGTGACAAGACTTCCTCGCTCCTCTTTCCTAACCCCCTTCACTAAGCAGGATTTTTAAGATATATTAGAGGTAGAAGGCGGACTGTGATTCTAAGCTTTCTGAAACAAGACTTAGGATGCAGCCAAACTGATTAAAAAATAAAACAAAACCTCTCCTCAATACGTATTCCCTAGAGCTAAGCCCTGTAGGAAGAGAAAGATCTCAGAGATGGCAGGGAAGTCTTTTGCTGGAAGTGTGTGCAGAGGAAGGAAAGCGGATCCGCAGCTGGGACCGCTCTGAAAGCACGTCTGTGGGAAAGGTGGGTTGCTCCTGAGTGCGTTGTTTCAAGCATACACCGTTTAAAGCAGGTAGGTATTAACTAACTTGGAGGGACAGACCGCCTCAGCCCAGGTAGTGAAAAGTCATTTTGCAACGCTTTCACGGGTTTTAGATTTCTACTGGTACACAACACCACTGGGAGTAAAATGGAAAACAGCGATTCCCAAGGCAAGATGGAGAGGCCATTAGAAAAAAGTGGGCCACCTTATAGTGTTATGCTGAATTTTTCCAAGTATTCTAGTTGCATGTAATCAGCTCTGCCTAACAGGGAGGTAGCACAGGTTGGAGTCCCGAAAGCTGCACTCCAAAAAGCCAAGTGTCCCACTGAGTACCAACACCACCGGCTCAGGGCAGGGACAGTCACTCCTGGCTGCTGAGCTGACAGGGTCATGCAAAAGCAATGATGTCCAAACCAAAATCTTTAGTGGGCAAACCTGTATTAATGCTTCCCCCAGGCAGCCAGCTCAGCCAAAATAATGTTTTGTTAGTGCGAGTTCTTGTACCCACCTGAACGAGCATGACTTTGATCAGCTCTGGTTTATCTCCAAATATCTGTTGTTATTGAGTGTTACGGTGATTACTGACCTTTTTTATGGCTCATGAGGTATAATTGATTGTTACTCATAAATAGGAAGGCACTGAAGCTCATCTGTCACATCTTTATATATACTTGTTTAACCAGTTATTTAATAATTTTAACACTTCATATAATTAACTTACATCATTTTGGTGAATTATATACAAAATCAAATGTAGTTCACATTCTTTTCATGTTTTCTTGTTTTCTGTGTGTACAGATTGTTACATAGGAACTCCTTACAGACAATAAAACAAACGTAAAAGAAAGGATTTAAATCAGTGCTTTTGCTTTTCCTTGAGGAATATTTTCTACAGGGTGATTTATCTCATTTCCCTTGCTGCCAGGATGTTGTGGTCTCAGTGCGTATGGATTCACGTCTTTGATATGCATCTGTTCTGGTTGTTCTTCAGAGTTCACTATATATTACTCAAACTCTTGTTTTCTGTCTTTTTCTACTTCTTAGCTTTTCTTCAGTAAATTAGGACTTGGAAAATAAAATATTTCCCTTGTCTCACCCAGTTAACCAGTGTGATTGATGAGCATACATGTCAGCTTCGCTGGGGTGCTGAGGTTTTGTCTTTTTGAACCTCTTGAAGAATTTGACCCCACATCTGAAAATTCATTAGTTTTGTCCTGTTATGGAGACTACAAGCTGAATGAAATAACAGGTGTCCCAGAGCATTTATCTGACACCCAGACACCTCCTCAGGCGATGTTTGTTCTATCAGGTATGGGTGCAATGTACTGTGGACCAGCAGCAACGTGGTACTGGCCACGGGTTCAAACGCAACGGTGGTGCGCTCCTGTCCTGATTTTCACTGGGGCTGCGTCAGTGCTGGATTATAAATGCTTGGGTACTTGATTTGACATGGGGGGTTAAGTCCTGACAATAACGTAACAAAAATTCACGGGGAATGCAATGATATTTCGGTTCATTCGGAAACGCGCGTGTCAGTCTATAATTTTAGGAAGCAGCAGGGTTGTTTGCATACTGACATACAGGATTTTGTTGCTAATCAAATCATGCTAAGGTCACTCCTCTGTGAATGTTGTGTGGCTCTGGAGGATCTTCTGCACAAAGCTTTTACCACAAGCCCTCTTCTCTTACAAAGAGTTACTGAGGGACTACAGCTAGCTGAATAACGCTCATTCCAAATTTTCTTTTGTGATGTGTTGATAATAACGTCAGGTTTTTAGGGATGGTCTTTTCCTGATTGTAATTGTAACACTACTTTATTCCTGCAGTTCAGGATTTCCCTGTTCCTGTTACTTGGATTTAATTTAGGTATTTGTATTAACATTCAAATGCTTAAATTAGAATTTAGCGGTATTCCTCTTTTATGTCAGAGCTTACAGTTAGTGTAGTTACTGTGCAGCCATGGTCCCATTTTAAGGGCTGTGTTTTTAATAATTAAAGACAATATACATTTTTTACAGATATTTTTACAAAATATGGCTCCATATGATTTGTTCTTTTGAAATGGGACGAAGATTAGAGTTGATTACATCTGAAGTATTGATATGATGCTTACAGGACTACTGTGTATTTCTGGAGATGAAGGATTAATTTGAGAAGTGGAGCCTCTGTGGGATTTCTCAATATCCATCAGAATTCTCACACGCAGTGATCTTCTCTGAGATCTTAAACTCCTTGAAGTTACGCAATGCCAGTCAATATCTCCGGGTTATAAGTTAGTTCATAATAAACATAGTTGGATTTTGACAGAAATTAACTTCTTGAAAGCTCTTGCTTGTGTAGCAGACTTTTTTCAGCTATCCTCAGTAACTTCTCTTAGGAAAACAGGAGAAATTCAAAGGTAATAAACAGGTTCCGTTCAAAGGTAATAACGCAGATATTACAAAATTTTGTTCTATGTGCATTGTCTTACACTTGGCACTTCATCAGTTACCATGTCTGGTGTAATTGGTTCCACAGTGTTCTCACATTCCCCTCCTCACAGATAGAGGAAGAAATAAGTTTTTTTAGAAGTACGTTCAGCAAACGGGACCCCTGTATTGCCGCTGCAGCGCCAGGCCGCTGGCTAACGCTCTATGTTTTGGAGCACTGTCACATTTAGCTGTGACACTGTCACAATTAGCATTTTCTTCGAGAAAAGAAGAAACTCCAGCAATGAAGATACAGGTGATAAATTAACTGTGTGTTTATGCTTTGTTGTGTTTTGTTGCTAAGGAAGGGATTTAAAAAGATCAGAATATAAAAGCTGTATTGGAAGTGGCTTACATCTATTTTTTTCCCTCCGTTCAACAGTCAAATTTCATTCCAGTCTATTAAAGTACTCATCTTCAGCTATTTGAACTGTGGGATAAAAATAACACTGAGTGCAAATTTGGACAGTGGCTTTTGTATGCGCGTAGCTCCTCAGCTATGCTACTACGTAGGGCTGCGCCTGACGTGCTTCGCTGCTGGTATTTGAAGGGAGGTTTTGTTGTTAATACTTCAGCCAAGCTGATGTTTGTAGAGTGTTGTACCATGGTTTAAACAACGTACTGGGAGTCTTTGGAAACGTTAGGCAAACAAACGGAACCTGAAAGAAGCGGGTTATCTTGCCCTCCAAGTGGTTGGTTGATCCAGGGGACTGAGAATTTTCAGAGTGCTGATGTTATTATTCATCAAATATTTGAATAAGAGAAAAAAGAGGAGGGATTTGGCTCGCCTTCACAGATGTCTTCCAGCTCTCCAACAGAACAGTAGCCCTTGCTTCTCTTTGTTTCCACAGGTGCATAAGAGTCATAAGAAAGCAATTTTAAAAATTCAACCAAGTAAGGACATAGAACTGGGAAGTAAACTTACTTGCAAGCCTTGCAATTAAGTTATGAAAAATTTTCATGGATCTATCTGGCTTGTGTTCCTAGAGGAGCCGTGCCGCTGACATGGAGCTAGCGCATCCCTCCCCCCTCTCTTTCTTCTCAGAGTGTCTGTCTGGGTGTACGGCTGGGACTGCCAGGAGGGGATGGGGCTTGTGCTGGGTTGTTGGTTTTTAGTTAATTGGCTGACTCCCCGTGAATCAGAACTGCAGCTGTGGCACCGTGGGCCTTGCGGATGTGGCATAAAGATGGAGCCCCATGAGGAAGGGGTTGGGTTTATTTTGCGCCCAGACAGCTGTGGAGAGACTTCTCTGGCGACCTGCGAATGCAAAGTCATACAAGGTGCTGACCAGATTCTAGCATATTAGAATATATTTGCCTGTGGAAACTCAAGCCTCTATTATCTGTGATGTTTTGAAAATTAAGAGGTAAAACCTTTGAAAAGGTTCAATAAGTGCTGGATTTTGGAAGTATTTATGCTTTCATGCTGTCTTTGCTGTCTTAAATAGAAAAATATTTAGCAGTCAAGGAATAGTTCTTTACTGTGTGCAAGTTGTCTTTTGGGTGATTTTCCTAATTAAATGTGTTGGATATTTTAATATTTCAAGAAAAAAAAGAAATCAAATATCTTTTAACTTTAAAGATACTGTTTTTCCTGCTTGGAGAAAAAAAATCTTTAATTGAGAGTGTGTCTTTGCTTGTTTGGACTTGTTAGTCTTAACTGAATAAAACACCCTCGTAACTGTTTGTTTTGACTGAATTTTTCCCTATAGTCACAGTAAGATTATACCTGTCCATTGTTTCGCTCACTATAGTGTTTGTTACGGTATTGTTTATTAGGAAGTTCCATCTTTGAATAGGTATTGAAATCTGGTTTCTAATGAAGGTCAAGGTTAACCTAAAGAAAAGGGGCATGTTGCAAAACGGCTCTGATTGTAAGAGATGCAGGCTTCATTTGTATGAAGCTGAACAAAAATAAATCCTCTGTTGTGAAAAAAAAAACCAAAACAAAACAAACCCAAACCTTTAGACATAAACATTTGTAATTTTACAAGGCAATAGTCTTGACCATTGCCATTACATTCCACCCTTTCACACTTGGATCTAGTGTAAGAGTTTTTTAAAATAATCCCCCAAACCCAATAATGGCTCTGCACTTGGAACACAAAATTTCTGTCTAAGGATGCAGTGCAGTCGAATGTGGGAAGGCAAAAGGGTGAATTTAAGCAATGAGACACACAGTCATTTTTTTCTTGCTGTTAGTCTGCACGTACAGTATGGACATGTATGAAGACCAGCACATATCATACATACTGAGGGCTAACGTCTCAGAGGTACCGGATAACTTGTATGCAAGAGGGAAATGCTCGTGCCTCTAGCCTTGGTTTGGTTCTTGATGTCTCAGAAGAAGTTACAGAGCAACTGGTTCCTTAAAGTAGGAGTAATTGTTTATAGAGAGTGCAGACATCGACATTGGTACAGGCTGAGGCAAAGGCTGAAAACTGGATGAGTTTCCTTCACTGTTTTTGTAACACTTGAGTAAAGGCGACCCCAAGAGAGAATTTTGTGTTTCAGCAGGCACCAACGTCCTGCTCAGGAGACCTAGGGCTGTTTGGGGTTGACCAGAGGAGAGCCGGTTTGGTCTGCTCTGTTACTCCAGCCGATCTACCTGTCGTACTGTCAGGCACTGCGGTGCTTCGCTGGCCATCTTCCTCCCGCTCAGCGTGCTGTTCCCCGTTTTGAAGGGGCGGGGAGGAGTTCTCAAGACAGAGTCCCTCTCAATAGTATTGTTTGTCTTTTTTTTTTATCATGAGGGTGGTCAGATACTGGGCGAGGAAAAGAAAAAGAGGCAGTGGGATCTTCATTCTTAAAGATGCTCAGAATTCACGGGGACAAAGCCTGAGCCTGGTTTTGTAGGCCCTGCTTGGTGGAGTGGCTACAGTAAATGACCTCCAGTTGTCTCTAACTTATTTTTTTTCCCTAATTTAAAGCAAAAGTATAATAATTCTTGGAGAAGGACACACAGGCCCTGTATATCATGCATAAATCTGTCATTGTGCTCAGTTCTTGTATTTTGCTAAACCTGCACCTATTAAAGTTTTAATCACTTACAACACTTCAACTGCACTGCAAACTCATATTGAGCTTACGTGTTTAGCCGTGCTTTTTGCTTAGCAGAAATAAGAGTTGCCCTTGATGGTATGGCTTAACTAAATTTTTTAGTATCTTTCTTTTATAAAAATAACTTTAAAACTTTTTAATTCATGCGTTTGAATGGAGTTGATGGCATGGAGGGGTAAATGGTTTTGCTACGGTAGAAACAAGATGTTAATTTTGCAGATGACTAGAGATTTGGAAACTTCCTAACTTGGCTGTTTTCAAATATGGGACATGATATTGGAAGACAAGTATCATCATCTACATCGGTTAGTAATGAATACTACTTCTGAAAGTGAGGACTGTGTTAACACATGCAAAAAAAAACAAAACAAAAAAAAAAACAAAACAAAACCCCAAAAACAAAAAGCCAAACCCCAAACTACTTTTTGCTGAACTTCAGCTTGATAATTATTAGAGCTCTCTCTGGGCTGACAGACCTGCTGTTTCCCCTCTAGCAAAGCTGCTCTTTGTTTTGTCAGGACACAGAGTTTTGGAAAATAATTGCTGTTCCAATTTTTTTTTATAAAATGACCTACTGGACAATATTGTTCTCATCTCTGTCTTCCTTTTTCAAAGCAGCAATTTATGCTCACAATTCGAGTGGTTTCTACTGCTAAGAGGAGACCACGAATTTTTATAATTCTTGCATTTCCTCATTAATATAGAATATATTACGTATCCAGCCTCTGGTTGGGCACGGTAGGTCTGCCTGGTGCCTGAATCTCTGGAAGCAGAGCTGAACATAACCCTTCTGTGCATGCTTGTCATCAAGTATTTTTTTAAGTTAATAGCCATCTACCATAAACCTAAGTTTTGCAAAAATTTACCTTGGAAATGATTGTTCTAGGCCACGCGATTGTTGGATGTAGACAGCTCGTTCCCATGTTGCTGCTTTCTGTCCTTAGACACAGCGTGGCTGGTAACGGTGTTGGAACCGTGTTAGCAATGAGCACGCAAACCCAGTTGTGAACAACTTGAAAACCTTACAATGAAGCCAAAGGAAGTTTTGCTGTTGACTGAAATACAGAGTAATAAGGTTCAAGCCTTCCCTGATCGGTTTGAGAGCTGACTCGTCTGTGGGGATTTTTAGGATAAACTAGGGAGAGGGTCTGGCCTGCACGGCAGCAGTTGTGAGCTCCGCAGTTCCCTCATTTCACAAGCTCCGTTGTGACCTGCATAACCTGGTTTTTATACAAATCATGTGTGAGAGAAATCATATACTTCAAAACAAATAAATATTAAGCTGCGTGGAGACACCGATAAAAGGTTCATCATTTAAATCGTTATCAATTTATGATATACACATCTGACTTTATTTTGTGGAGTGTCCTACTGCACTGCATCTTGTAGAGTAAACGTCAGGCGCTGCGCTTGAGTTAACAGTGCTGGTTGGTGCATTGGTTGGAAATCTGACCATTTGCATTTAGCCTCTAAGTGATTAATGCACAACATTATTTTAAAGTTTAGTATGATGTTATGCAGCGTTGAGCAATCCATTTTATTTATGAACGCTT
>WHYT01017500.1:701249-731995 GCA_009806455.1 Tetrax tetrax
TGCTAAACCTGCACCTATTAAAGTTTTAATCACTTACAACACTTCAACTGCACTGCAAACTCATATTGAGCTTACGTGTTTAGCCGTGCTTTTTGCTTAGCAGAAATAAGAGTTGCCCTTGATGGTGCGGCTTAACTAAATTTTTTAGTATCTTTCTTTTATAAAAATAACTTTAAAACTTTTTAATTCATGCGTTTGAATGGAGTTGATGGCATGGAGGGGTAAATGGTTTTGCTACGGTAGAAACAAGATGTTAATTTTGCAGATGACTAGAGATTTGGAAACTTCCTAACTTGGCTGTTTTCAAATATGGGACATGATATTGGAAGACAAGTATCATCATCTACATCGGTTAGTAATGAATACTACTTCTGAAAGTGAGGACTGTGTTAACACATGCAAAAAAAAAAAACCAAAAACAAAAAAAAACCCAACTCAAAAACAAAACAAAAAGCCAAACCCCGAACTACTTTTTGCTGAACTTCAGCTTGATAATTATTAGAGCTCTCTCTGGGCTGACAGACCTGCTGTTTCCCCTCTAGCAAAGCTGCTCTTTGTTTTGTCAGGACGCAGAGTTTTGGAAAATAATTGCTGTTCCAATTTTTTTTTTATAAAATGACCTACTGGACAATATTGTTCTCATCTCTGTCTTCCTTTTTCGAAGCAGCAATTTATGCTCACAATTCTAGTGGTTTCTACTGCTAAGAGGAGACCAGGAATTTTTATAATTCTTGCATTTCCTCATTAATATAGAATATATCACGTATCCAGCTGAGGCCTCTGGTTGGGCATGGTAGGTCTGCCCGGTGCCTGAATCTCTGGAAGCAGAGCTGAACATAACCCTTCTGTGCATGCTTGTCATCAAGTATTTTTTTAAGTTAATAGCCGTCTACCATAAACCTAGGTTTTGCAAAAATTTACCTTGGAAATGATTGTTCTAGGCCACGCGATTGTTGGATGTAGACAGCTCGTTCCCATGTTGCTGCTTTCTGTCCTTAGACACAGCGTGGCTGGTAACGGTGTTGGAACCGTGTTAGCAATGAGCACGCAAACCCAGTTGTGAACAACTTGAAAACCTTACAACGAAGCCAAAGGAAGTTTTGCTGTTGACTGAAATAAGAGTAATAAGGTTCAAGCCTTCCCTGATCGGTTTGAGAGCTGACTCGTCTGTGGGGATTTTTAGGATAAACTAGGGAGAGGGTCTGGCCTGCACGGCAGCAGTTGTGAACTCAGCAGTTCCCTCATTTCACAAGCTCCGTTGTGACCTGCATAACCTGGTTTTTATACAAATCATGTGTGAGAGAAATCATATACTTCAAAACAAATAAATATTAAGCTGTGTGGAGACACCGATAAAAGGTTCATCATTTAAATCGTTATCAATTTATGATATACACATCTGACTTTATTTTGTGGAGTGTCCTACTGCACTGCATCTTGTAGATAAACGTCAGGCTCTGTGCTTGAGTTAACAGTGCTAGTTGGTGCATTGGTTGGAAATCTGACCATTTGCATTTAGCCTCTAAGTGATTAATGCACAACATTATTTTAAAGTTTAGTATGATGTTATGCAGCGTTGAGCAATCCATTTTATTTATGAACGCTTTGGGAACATTTCTGAGTTTCCCTTTCAGAGTCTCCCAACAGGAATAACTGAAAATCGGTTCTAGCTACGCATGCTGGAAATAGAATATCAATTATATTGCTTTTTCTTTACTAACTGGGAATGAAGCTTTAAAAAATACAGTTGGGTGTAAACTATGCAAGACTTGTGTAAGTGTAGTTCTTAAAATCATACACAAAACAGTAACAAAGCACGGATAATGTGTCCTAGGACGTTAGGTTTTGTGTCTCAGTGTGACGTGGCTTTCAGTTCACTTGGAAGACTCATATTCAATACTTGTATTCAATAATTTGTGTACCTAAATGCAGCAGGTAGGCGTACATTAATTAAGTACTGTAACCTTTTTATAATCAAGTGAAAGTGAAATAGTCTTAATTTTCTAACTAATTTTCAGCACGTGTTGCAGTATCATGCTGTGTACCCTTGAAATATGGAAATCTTAAAACCAGTGTTAAAGTCCTTTATTTCTATTTTCCATGTTCTTACTTAACCTAGTGATAGATACACTATTTTGTAGGAACAAATATAATTGACTTCAGCTACTTCTAACTGTTTGCCTCGGGCTACTAAATTAACTTTTCCATTCTCTGAACGGTTACCCTGACAAGACGTCTCTGTTTCCTGTGCCTCGTTCTTGCCAGGCTGCGTGGATTAAGCTGTGCGATTTACCATTAAAATGAGGTGGTGGGTGTTCTTTCCCAGTCATAAGACACATCTCCCCGTTCCAGGAAACACCACCCACTATTGTTTCCAAGCCTCCGCAGATCTTGGTACGTTAGGTAATATAACTGTGATACAATAATTAAAACCAGAAGTTCTTAGCTCCCCACTGAAACTGTATTATGGTTTTATTATAGATATGCAAATTTAAATTCTAAGTAAAATATTAATATATTTAGCATTGAATAAGTAGAAACAATATATTTCAAAATGATATAGAAATTTTCATGTAGCTGTCTTGTTGATATCTCAAATAGATTATTTGATTCTTCTTGCTGCGGACTGGCTGTTAACACTAGGTATTCTTCGAGGGGGTAAGCACACAGTTGTTATTTTAAATTAGCAATTTCTTACTAACAGAGCCAACCCTGCAGCTCCTCAGAATGTTGAATATTAGGCACTGATTTCTTACTACCCATCAATTTATAAATGGTATGACTCTTTTTCAGAGCAGTTTACACCTCTGACAACTTGGTTTTAATTTTGCATTTTAAGGAAAAAAAAATTGTTTTGGTTAGTTCTCAACTAAAATGCCTTGTCATAATGAAAAGGAGACTTTAAGATGAATTAAATTATTTAACATTAAGAGTAGAAAATATGTGCTGGTCTTTGTGCCTGTAGCGGAGACAGCAAGATGTGGAAACAGATATTTATATAATACTTTGAGCTTTGAAAAGGCTATAGAAATTGAAATTCTGGAGAGTTCATGCATGTAAATAATCCTGCAATGTATAAACAAGATTACCAGGAATGCTGGACCTTCATAAATCTTTTAAAAACACGCTTGTGCGAGATTTCTAAGAACTGTGAAATGGTTGCACTAAGGCTCTGCTCTCAGTTGATGTCTTCACCTGTGTGCTCTGCAAACACATCAGATGGTGGCTGTCAGAGACATGATTGCTGTCATTTCTTCCTGGACGCCTTCAGATGTCCTTACACCTCAGCTTCTAATTCTACCTGTGATTCTAAAAAACTTGGAAATAGCAAGTTATAGCATGCTACGTGCTGGAAATATAAGGACATGGGGATAATAAGCCACAGTGCAAAAAAAAAGTCTTATTTTCCACTTTAATTATTACTGAGTACTTTTAGAAAGTACTGTTCATAATACCCTCAACAATTTTTCTTATTTCATGGCTCCTTGTTTTTCATTGAAGCAATAGAATTAATTTTTGAAAAATAAATATCGGAGCTTATCTTGCAAAGAATTCTTTTCTCAAGGGGAAAACCTTGGTAAGTTCATGAACTCCTTCCAACAGTAGGATTAAGATCTTGACGTGCCAGATTTATCAAAGACATTATTCCGTGAGTAAAGATGAGAAAGAAAATGTGAATGGTATTTCAGTACTGCTGTGTCTTTACAAGCTTCTGGTTCAAATGCTTGCGTTAACAAGAATCTGGTCTAATGAAATCTGTAGAACATGTTGCAGCGCTGCATTACATCTACCAAGGAGCATCGCTGTGCGCTTCAGCTGAAAAGATATGCCAAATACTGAGATGAGTCCGTGAGTCTGAAAATAAATATTTTGATTGGCCATGTCTTCAAAATGTGTGTTAGCTGATTTTATTAAGATTGGCATTCTTCCAGAACTGCTGAACAAACACTCTGGGACGCGATCCTTTATCATTTTAATAAATGCCAAAATTCCACTTGACTTCAAAGAGAGCAGAATTAAGGTCTTAGTCACCAAAAGACACGTTCTGATTTTATCTCCTGCACAGGAGGGTCATCATGCGCGATAGTTTGTCTGAAAGACGGAAATCAGTACCTGAAGGGAAGCGGCAGCTGGGTAAGCGCGTCTTCTGCCTTCACATCGGCACTGAAGTCACCTCACAGTGCAAATTCATGAACAGTTCTGTTGGCCATCGCTAAAACCATCCCAATCCGCAGCATCAGGCGAGAGTGAGCAAGCAGAGAGCCTGTTAAGCTGATTTCTCTGCCAAAGCCTGCGTCTCACCCAGGCTCCAGCCAGAGCTTGCATTTATCAGATGACTGGAGAGAATTAAGTGGTCAGGCCTAAGTGAGGAATGTGAGCTCGGAGATGGTTTGGTTGGATGGAAAGAGACGGAGTGACTTTATCCAAACTATTCTGTTGTTGATAACTGGATGCTTATCCTGTCCAGACAGCTTTGGGTGCTTTACAACTGCTGGCTGTAATACATTTTCTGAAAAATTTGGCATGAAAAAACCTGCCGAAATATAGCTCTTCATTAACTTCCTCCTTCCAGATTCTCTGCATCTCCTGTCCTTTCCTCTGAATCAGTGGCGGCAGCTATATCCATTCATAATTTTCTAGTTTAAAATTAATTTTCCTGCGTTATTCCAAGCCATGCACCGGTTTTTTTTAGTCGCACTGAATTAGAAAATGGTTATTCTTGCTTTTTTGTGTTACTGTTCACCACTCAGTTAATAGATGGAATCCATAAGAAATTACCCACTTAAAAATCATGGCTTGAAGAGAAAATCGCAGAAAATTGACACTTCCTTGGTTGATGCTCAAGTTGAAATCCTTTGACTGTAGAGATGTGTCAATAAACAGGCCAGAACATTCTGTTTGCAGGAAGGTGAGGGCCGAAAGGAGTGCTGCTAACAGTGAGGCCTCACAAGGCGTGCCGGCCTTGGCCTACGGCGTGAACGCCAGAAGCAGATTTCTGATCAGCTTGAACATGTCTTAGCTATGAGGCGTCGCGACGGGACTCCTGGGGTGCTGCTGTGGCACAGTTATTTAATACCACTGAGCACTGCAGAAAAGTAGTTTCAAGTAATGCTGATTTTAATGGTTTTACTTTCTGCTGACAGTTCGGGTGTAGTTATTTGATTGCTAGATGGGGTGAGAAGAGGGGAGTAGGGCAGCGTCTTTTGAAGACAGGCCGGTGTTTGCAGGAACACGTAATGTGAGACGGAGCCTTGCCGCTTAGCGTTACGAGGTACTAATGAAGACTGCACGTGGAGCTGGCTACCGGGCCCCAGCTAACAGATGGGAACATCTACTGTGATAAGTGACAGTCTGAGGATAAAACATTCCTGTTTTTTTCAGAAACCTTGGTACAGTTAATTATAAACTGTTGAAGGCCTAGTTTTAGTACAGATAGTTCAGCTAGACTCAAAAACCTGTGCTACGCAAGCTTATTTTCTTTCGTTTCAAAGTCAGGGTATACAGATGTTTGTGGGGAGAATGTTCTTAGCGTCTAAAGACCCAGATTGTAGGTAAGGCCTTCTGCTTTTTGATGGCTGGCTTCTTTCTAGTTAAACAAACAAACAAAAAAGTTTTCCTTTGAGCCAGAGGAGGGAATTTCACTCAGCTGTGAAGACAGCTGATTTGCCTTGGGGCAAAATGTGTGAAGAAACAGATGTCCAGAAAAGGAGAAGCACTGGGGAATAAAATAATTGAAATTGCCAAATAAGAGCTTATAAATAAAGGATGTGAAAGCTTACTGTACATAAACTAAAATAAAATTTTACTGCATGCTATGTAGCATCTTAAAAGGCTTATCGAGCTAGCTTACGCTTTCACATTCACAGTCTTGTTTCAGGCTTTATACTATGACAGAGAATTTGTGCTGTTTTCAGTAAATATATGCACATCATGGAAATATAGAGTACAAAATTTTAAATTGAATGTTACCTGGATTTTTCTTGAGGATATTTTGACAATGTTCCTTAGAGCATTTTCTGTTCATAAAAAAATTAATGACAGCAGGAGTCAAAACATCTCACAATTCCAGTTGAGACTGCAGTGTTATGAAATCCCTTTGAATTTCACAAATTCCTGAAACACACTCTCTACAGACCTTATAACAGACCTTATAATGTCTCCAGTTATAAATATTTCTTCTTAGTTAATGGAATAATTCTTCAAGATGAGGTAAGTTACCATTTAGATTTTCTGTTCTGGCTCTTGGTGAGCACTTATGTGCATCTGGGTCATAGTTTTAATTATTATATTTGAAAAGTCTATTTAGCTGTAATTTGGATATTCTTAGGTACTGTGATAAGCCACTCTAGTCTGTTGTGGTTGTATGTCTGTCTGTCCCTAATTCAAATTTGTGTGCCATCAAAAAAAACCAGTATCCTGCTGCTGAAACTGAACGTTTGTTCACTAGCTTAGTGGGAGAAAAAAATCTCCTTGTGTAGGTCAGCATGAAACATAAGATTTTGGTTTTGTCTCAGGAAACTGTCATACTTTATCTTCGTGTTGGTTGTTTCTTTTTGCTGTTTCTGAAAAAAAAAAAAGGAAACAATGATTAAATTAGCATTGAATGTATTTCAAAGACACAGAATTGTTTCCAGAGACATTTCTTCATCTTTGTGGTGTAAGGATAATTATAATGAATTTGATTTGCAGCTACTGCCAGGGCAGTAATTCTGAGGCTAGTCAACGTAGAGAAGGTAAAAAATATGGTGGGAGAAGTCTGGGCTTCCACTGGAGAGGAAAACTGTGTTCCTGCTTGCCAGCGTTACCTCACAGAGCTTTCTCTCGTGCCCCCTAGCTCCGTTTTTCCTGCCTCCCCCACTCCCGTAGCCATAAGCCCTTGGTCGTGTCGACACTGGCAATCGGACCCTCCTGCTGTGTTTCAGAACTACTTCTGTCATTGCTAATCCACAGCCCAGGGCCAAAACAGACGAAGCCATTTGAAAGGACGGGGTTCGGAAGGAGGCTGGAATTCCCACCCTGCGGCCCCTGGGAATATGACTTCAGTAACCAGCTCCGAAGCGTTATTTATCGTAATGACATCTCTTGGTCTGTCCGTACTTAGTCAGCTGAGTTCCACACTGTTTGATGGTAACTAGCTCCTGAAAAAAGAGAAATGGGTTGTTATGATCAGAGCTGTCAGGAGACATCTATATTGTTTAATCTGGTTCTTAAAGTTCAAAAATCTTTTTATTTCACATTTCTTAGAGACATTAGGCTAGATCATGTTTGAGCACTTCCAAAGAAAAATTCCAAAGAATTCTTCAGGCAAACGTCACATCAGTGCTGAAGGCTGCTCTCTCAGAGAGTCTCTGTGTGGCACTGATGTCTGTCCATGGCCAGGGTTTTCTCTGTTACTAAGTCCCATACGGCACTGTCCCTACAGACCGTGTCTGCTTGGTCCAGTGTTTTGCCTGTGTTTTGTCTTAAGGAATTGTTTTATTTTAGCACCTCTTTGTCCTTTATCTTGTTGGTCGCTGTAAGCTTCTTGATGCCCACCCATCCACAGACTTTGTGACCTAACTTTCATCTTGTCTTAAAATCATTTCACTTGATATCTCTTCTTCTTTTGAACTCTGATCACCACTGCTCTTGGCTTTCTGACGTGATTCTTTTACTGCACACTGCTTCCAGTCTGTGGTGATGTTAAAACCCCAGTTAATGCCCCGTTTTAGCTCAGTTTCTTTGAAACACTTCTGATAAATCTCCTTTAACTCATTTTTCATAGAGCCATCAGCAATAGTGAGACAACCCAGATGAGTTTATTCTACAGTCTCCTTGCCCCTTGAGACACATCTAATTTGCCTTTTTGGTGTGGATTATAGATTAAGGTGACACCACTGTTTTCTCAACGTAACGAAGATTACCTTCATTAATGCAAGCATACCATACTGTGTAAGTCAGGGAACAGAACGAGATACAGTTATGATCTGCTGCATTGCCCTGCTCATCTAATATTACTTGAGTCCAGTTCACACGCATGAAGAAATGCAATAATTATCCCATTCCTCATTGTCTTCTAATAAACCGTGACTCGCGGCAGAATTTTACGTAAGTTTTCATGTTACTCCTGATCTTTGTGCATGAACTTTTATAATTGAAGTAACTTAGAACTTGTTCTGCCTTTTGAATGATTTGTTGGTTTTTGACTTCTTTCTTGTTAGCAGCAATGCCGTAATTTAAAATTTTTTCCCCTAAATCAAATAATGTCATGTGCCTGCTCAGCTTTGTACTTGGTCTCCATAGGAATTCCATTTTTCCTCCGTGTGGGAAAATGACTAGTCCGGAGAGCAATCGGGTTTTGATTGGCTGCTGTAAAGCAAACAGCAGTTGTTTCTTCGCTGTTGTCGCTGCTGTTATCGCTGCCCCGGATTAGAACTTGCCTACAGCTTGGAGACATCGATGGGGATACATCATTCCTTTTATTGAACCTGATATTTTAGGCTTTTTCCGTGTGAAAACCAAATCCTACTCAGTTATTTAATGGGACATGAAGCCTAGACATGGTTTTCTGTTCTGAAGTGTTGGAATTTAAAATAAGTTGAAACTATTTATTACATTTATTTGTGTATATTAATTCAGAGTTTGTTAAAATACATATAAATAACTTAGGCTGCCACCTGACGTTGTGTCTTTCTCGCCTGCGGGGCTGAATGTTCTCCGAAATGCAGAATTAAGCTGAAGGGAAGAGTATGTATTTCTGTACAAATAGAACATTTCCTCGCGGTTCCACACGGGCCCCGCTCTGTCCACACCAGCACTGATACACCTTGGGGCTCTGTGAGCCGTGCCGTACCCTAGGTGAGAGAGAGATCCAAACACGGTGAGATTTATTTGTATGCTCATTTGTATATGGATTTGTAGAATATTTTGCTGATTTTCTGGACCTTAACACAGTCTTGTGGAACAAGATTGATCGTGAAGCTGCTCTCGACGCAGCTGGCACTTCACGTCTTTTTTCAGAATAAGCGTAGAGATTAATTGAAAAACTCTTTTCCTTCCAGTAGAAGAGAAGGTTTGTGTTGAAAATCGAGGTGCCACTGCCAAAGCAGGACAACACCGTTTGGGTGTCCATAGAGTACCAGACTGCACTTACTCCTCGCATAGCTGATTTACGTGAGATCCACGTCAGCGGTGTTTCTGAACAGGTCTTTGTGTCATGAAACAGGTTCTGCAGGTGAACAGCTTTTGGCTGTTTGGAACATGGATTTAAAAACTTGCTAGAATATTTTAGAAAGAATCCTTTTCAAATGAAGAAACCGATTTGAATTGATGTACCAGTTTCAGCTGCTGCCTGTTCTGTGTGCCATGCTGCGGTTCCCTGAGTGGTTTAACGACTCCTCTCCTCAGTGGGCACTGCAGCTTTGAATGCGCTTCTTTGGAAATACTTAAACTAATTTTGTAAAATCCCTGCCAGCCCTCAGTGTAAGTGTGCTGGCACTGCATCTCTAGCAGGACTCCGAGACTGTTTCTCTGATTGCTCGCGTGTGCGCGTCCATGAAAAGATGCCCTGTCTGCCAGCCGGGGGTACGGCCAGCGCGTGTAACGGTGTCCCTACGCGGGGTTCTGCCTGGAGGAAAGCGGTTTAAAACGGGCTTTGGGAACTGATTGCCCTGTGTGGAAACAGGCTGCAGAGATGTGTTGTAATATCCTCCCCACTTCAGCAGACATGACTAAACAGACTTTGTCTGCTCTGAATAATTAAGAGGTTTGCCAGGGTGTGCAGGGCCCCATGCGAGTTCCAGCTTGTTCCCAACTGGGAGAGGAGTTTTTCAATTTGTGCAAAAATATTCCAGCTGTTCATGTTCTCTTCACTTTAGAGTTTACTCAAGAACTTTAACTTTTCAAGGAACACCTTAGTCTTTGCACAAATAAAATCACTTCCAGTGGTTTTCCTAGTTCCCTGGAAGCAGTACTTAACAGAGCTCCAAAAGCAGATCTTGCTCTATAGGAAAACAAAGTAAGAAAGCCCAGTGATGTTTGCTCATGACCACAACCGTTTTCCTGTCATCATGACTCATAAAAAGAATCTGAGAATCTCTGCTCAGGATTTTGCCTCTTGAATGTAAGGGTAGAGCTCCTGAGTGATATTCCCAGGGTGCAAGTGGAGCTGAGGACTGATGCTGCGTGACTGACGTCGGGGGAGCTTCGTGCTGTGCAGTTAAATAAGGCAAGGAACGGGGAAGTCACTACTAAAAGCTCAGAGAGAAATAAGATTGGGTTTATCATGCAGAATAGCGTGATCGCGGTGGTGTTGGTTCAGTGACAAGTTATTACAGGTGTGGGACGGGACCCCCCGCCACCTCCCAAGGTGTGGCTTCCAACCGGGGAGGGCTGCGCTGGCCCCAGAGCCGTTAGAGCCGTGTATCTGCTGCGGTGGGCTGCCAAGCCGGACACACGCGGTCTGTCCTCCCGGGCGGACCCGTTTCCTTCTGGCTTCCTACTCTCGTGTCTGTCTCATGGCTGCTTGGGAACTAGAGAAATTTTCTGAAGCTGGTGAATTTAAAGTATTGAATGCTGTTCAGAGAAACCGTCACAGAAAATGAAGCGTGCAGATCCAGACCTGAGATATGATTGTTAATGAGTGGGGGTTTTTTTAATCACTTGGTATTGTTGTTAGTGTTATGGAACTTTTCTTATTGTGGAAATTTGAACTGAGCTGTACTACTGCAAAGACAAAGGAATACAAAAGTTTCCATGAGCAGCTACTTCCTTACATCACCAAAGTCACCCACAGCAACAATATTTGGATATCAGATTGGCAGGAAATGACTGCATCGGGCCGGGGCAGCTAATCACTTGGTCTTTCAGAAACCCTTTGAACTAGAAAACACTTCCGTGACTTTCAAAGGAAGAATGATAAAGCATGCATTTGTAATATGTATAGATTATTTGTTCTATATTAAAATAATTAAACAGTATTCGGTTAAAAATTTGCTACGCAGATTTTTCAGCTGGAAGTGGAGCTACGCCATGGAGCGTACTGAGCAGCACATCAGAAGTGCGTCCCATCTTTCCCTTGGTAATCCCCTCGCCCCCTCCGGCAGATCAGCCTTTACAGTCCGCGTGCTAAACCCATTAGTGGCTTTAATTGTCTGTGATGAATGTAACTAAGTCATCTGAATAACATAATAATGGTGATACAACTTAAATTATAACACCTAACGGCCAGTTTATGGACATGCTACTCCGAGGGGTCTGTGAATCCCTTTCCAGAGCTGGTTATTTGCTGGAACACAGAAGGGAAATACTTTACCAAGAAGTTACAGAAGTATCTAACACGGTGACCTTTATATGCTGTTTATCCCCTCAATTTCTTGGCAAACCTTTATTTTCAATGCTAAAAACTAGTTTAAATGAAAGTTGAGCAAAACAAATTTTAAAAATATTTTTTCATAAGGGGTTTTCTTCTTGGATACAGTAACTGAAGGGAATTATTGAATTGATGTTTTATCCAAGAAGGAATTGGTTTTAAAAGAAAACTGTTCATTTAGGTGAAATATGTGACTAGGAAGATTCTTCCTATTTTTTAAAGCTTGCCTTGTCTGAAGAGTGCACTGATAGAGCACTGATTTATAAAAATCACAATTCTGAACAAGCTTATTCTCTGTTACAGCTGTGTATATCTGGAATAATTTATGAAGATTGGCTGTGCCAAGTTTTGTTGACTACATAGTCTTTATCAGTGGAAGAGACAGCTCATGACTTTGAAGACGAAGGACAACTGTCCTTCATCTTCACAGTGAAACTAGACTGTGGATCGTTGTATAAAATATTGTGCAGAGGGACAACATAGTTCCTGCTTTTAATATCCCCCCAAAAATGAAATTACTGTCTTTAGTAGTTTGAAGCTGTACTCACAAATTTGACTTCAACAGCAAAATTTTATTGTAGCCCATCCCTTGTCTCTTTGATTGCAGAACGTGATTAATTTAGCTTTCAGGAATATCACAGGACAAGTTATCAACTTGTGACCATACAGATTAGGTTGGGAGTTTATCCCCTGTGGGTAGGTCAGCGTGGGAGAAAGCCCCGCAGTAGCGGATGAAACGGATGGATGGACAGCGGGAGCTTTCCGTAACGGCAGAACGACACGCGGCCCGCAACACACAGTGGGAGCTGGCTGGCGCTGCGCAGTGCAATAACGTACAAAGAGCACCCACACAGATTTATAGTTGGAATAACAGAGCTAAAGGGTAGATCTGTGCTTTGGATGGGATTCGTGCCGTCAGCATAAATCTAGGGAATTTAAGGCATAAGGGGATGTGGGCCTTAACAAGGACCTCTGGGCCAACAGGACCGTGTTAAAGGTGTTTATGCTGTGGTTTAAAATGGCCTTCGTGTGTATTTCGGAGGAAGGCAGGCTCTGACATCCAGAACGGTCTGAGTTACTGGGAGGAGAAAAAAGGAGAGGATTTCAAAGGCAGAAATGACTGGTGCTTCGCTAACACCTCCCTGCTTACAGTTATGAAGACACCAGACGTCATTTCTCTTTTGAAACTCCTTGTCTCTAATGTTGTCATTTTGTAGTGTCTTAGACCACAACCTGAGTATGATACAGCTCTAATTCTGATTTGGCCCCTTAGAAAATATTTTCTGTTAAGGTAATAATAAACAAAATGGGGAAAAACATCTTTCTCTGATGTGGAGAAAATCAAGACCTCAGCTCTTAGTTACAACAGAATGTTTTTTAATACTGTTACAAAGAGATAGAACTGTTTCAGTAGAACAGTAATTCATTTGTTTGTCACGGGGGAAGAGAAATGTTAGAATTATGTAAGAGCTTTTAAAGAAATGTTGTGATAAAGTAGCAGGTGTTCAAAAGGCTCATCCAAGAGAGGTGGGCAGCTTTACAGAAAACACAAGGCAGCATCACTTTTCTGAGCTGCCAGTGAGGATGCTTTGGAGGGATGCTGCTCCTGGGAAAACCATACTTTGTGTTAGATGGTTTTTGTGGGGATGTTTGGGGGGTTTTTTTGGTCTGGTGGTTTTTGTTTGTTTGTTTGTTTTGGTTTGGTTTGGTTTGGTTTTTTGAAGTCTTCTGTATTACACAAGAGATTAATACAGCACTGGCATTTTGTAAGAATATTCCATGGAGCCAAGAAAAGGTTATGAGAATGTGGTGTTCAGTCAGAATGGGTAAGGATGAGATAGATGGTTGTGTGTGGAGCTGGGTTATGAGAATGTGGTGTTCAGTCAGAATGGGTAAGGATGAGATAGATGGTTGTGTGTGGAGCTGCAAGCCAGAATGCAGCTTCTGCTGAGCTCCGCGCATCACCGGTGCGCAGTCTGCACAAGGCAAGAGCCGTGTTTAGGGAGCGGGGTCATATGTTGCCAAAGCAGAGAGATGCTCAAAATAGTTCTTGTAAGATGTTTGTTTTGCATAAAATCATTTGCCTGCCTGAGTCCCACTTTGTAGCTATTCAACACAATCTTATCTTTCTCAAATTTTGACGGAAACATTTAAATTAACACTATGAGAGTGCTCCTCAGATTTTTATTTTTTTTTTTTTCTTTTCCCAGTGTTAGAAGAGGAGTTGCAAATAGCTTTGATTTATAGAGTACTCCCCATGTTTTGGTTTATATTAAATCTTCAGTTTTCCCCTATGCAGTATCTATAATCACCTGTTAATTTCTTTTTTTTTAATCAGTTCTGGAAGGAATTAAAAAGCTTTATAAACAGAGTAAAATGAATAATTTTCTTCGCTACTGAAAAGAAAACTGGGTTTTGAAGTGTAATATGATCTTAAATGTTTATAAACGAGTTTGAAAGGTGTCACTCGCAGGATTCTGTCAGACTGCTGCTGGAGCCTGCTCCCCTTGGCGCAGGGGGCAGAGCAGAGCCCGATGCGGTGGCAGCACGGCTTTCTGCGGCAGGCGGCTGCTCCGGGGCTGCGTTCCCGCTGAATGCTGCGGTAGCCCGGTATCGCCCGGCTCCTGCAGCCTGCCGGGAGTCACAGCACGAGGGGATGTGTCCCTGCAGGCCCTGCTGTGCTTTACAGTTTTCTGTTTGAATTAAAACACTTAATGGTTCAAAATCAGGGGACAACCTCCTAAGTATATTCCAGTTCTTTCTTTGTGGGGCCAGGAGGTGGTGAAGCGAAAAGGATGGGATATTGAACATAATGTAAGTTTAGTGCCATGAAGAAGCAAAGTATGTTTTCATAGCGCGGGAGACCTGTTGCTTGTTTTAGGGTGAATTTTATGGCAAATCCATTTGACTGCCTTGGTTTCTATTCCCGTTTTGCGAACACGCTAACTGTATTTGCTGCCCCGCAATCAAACTTTTCAAAGCAGCTTCTCACTGTCGTTCACAGTTGGATGAACGTGTTCTTTCTGCGGTCCCTGTCAATCCCATAAACTCGGTGTAATTGTGATCATTTAACAGACACGAAGATCAAAGCAATGCCACGTGGGGGGGAAGGAGCGTTCGGAGCCAAAACAGGCTGCTTGGCTTCTGAGCAACTGGAAGCCTGTGCTGTAGCCCGTCTGCGGTGTGCGCTGCCTTACAGAGCTCCGTGGCCTGGCGTGCTGCGTGTTCTCTGGTACTGCAGAAACGCCGTGGCGCTGCTTCGCTGAGCTTGACTAGGCTCAACAGACCTGGAATAAAGTGGTTATTTTGTACCAGAGGGGCTGTGTTTATTTCTCTTCTGTTTCAGAGCGCTGGGTTACAAATAGTGAGGTGGGACAGAATGGGTTTGATTTGGAACCAGTGAGCAGTTCACTTGTCGTGGTCTTGCCGTCTTCCAGCGGTTTTCTGCCATCGGGCTGAATTAAGATTCCTCTCTTGTCAGGAACCTGTTAAACCATTTCTTTCTTCCTGCCTCCTGGGAATGAAAAAGAGCAACGGGAGAGCAAGTGGGGCTCCACTTGTTTAAGCAGGTCTAGCAGGACAGATAAGAAAGGGGAAAAGAGAGACTTAAATCAGTTTTAAATAAGGAGAGTTGATAGCTGGGACACATACAGGTATTCACAAATGATCTGTTGGTCCAACAGATGTTGAAATTATGTGGTCAGAAAATCCAAAGCAATTTTGAAAAGGGTTACAGAATCCTGAGAGTCATGCAGGGCCCTCCTAGCACCAAATCCTGTCATCAAAATGTTTTCTTCTTCAGTTGTTTCCATCTTAACGGAAGTGTTATCATAAAAATAGATCTGACACTTGGCAAGTGTTCAGCTGAACCTGGGTTGGACCTGTAGTTGCCGAATTGTTTCCTGAGTCACTGCCTGGGTTTGTAGGTGAAGCTGGGGCTGCCGCTGTGATTTAGGACGTTGTGTGATGTATGGGCATAGCGAGTGTTTAAGAGTGGGGCAGTGTGCTCGGAGAGGTCTGCTGCTGCTGATGCACCTTGAGCTTCTTCCTCTTGATTTTCTGTCCATTTGGAACAGAAGGGTTTTAGTAGAACTAAACCATAGACCTCATCTGCCTGTGGTGTTTCTAGAACATCTTTGCCTTTAGTATCTACATATTTTACTAGTTGTGCTTGTAATTTTCTGTGTAGTATTTATTTTTGTCCTGTTTGATAAACATGAGAAAAGTGACAGGTGGGATTTTAATATAATCAAGGGGGAAACCCCTTAATATGCATTTATCTTCTCCAAGGTTTTGAACTGTATAACATGAAATAAATCTGATTATTGCAGTATCATGTATGCATTTCATGCTGGGAACCATCTTCCTTTATTCATTTAGTTGCAGCTGGTATCTTCAGAAATTATTTTAGTTTCTAACTGTATGAAAAGCATTCTTTCTGCATAAGAGGAGAGAGTTTTCCATAACTTCTTGGTGCCTCCTCCACGAGATAGAGATGTTGTGTACACACCACATGTATCTCCATGGAAGCAATGATGAGATCAGTGAGGTCACTGGATAAATCAAAACTGCGATGATTTAATATTTTGATTGCTTTTCAAGTTTTCTATTACTTATGTGTTACATAGAGTGGACTACAGGAAATATGTTTCTACTACAGATGTGTACAAAATCTGCATGTAAGGTGACATAACTGCATGTGGGAAATCTGTGTCAGATTCTTCTGCCAAATCTTATTTTCTCATAATGGGAATTGAGCTGAAAAGAATCCATATTATTTGCTTTTTAATTATTTAGAATAATAAATGCTGCATTTGTCTTTGCCAGCTACCCTTTGTGGAAATGGAGTGTGGTTGATTAAACAAGAAAATACCTTAGGCGTAGGGTTGGAATGCCACATCTGAGTTAGGTGGCCTTCCAATAATACTTTTTGTTAAAGCTATGGAATTCGCTGTCTTGTCTGGAAATGGTCTATCCATCAGTCAAGACAACTGCAAGGACTTCTGCGGACTTTTACTAGTGAAAGTTTGGGGTTTTTTTTTTAAATTAAAAGGGAAATTTTTCCAGTTCTGAAGGGCCTTCATAACATTTAGCAGTCTGCCTTTCTCATATGATGTGGTTTGCAAGTATTGATCTTAGTTCCTTCTTCCACCCCAAATCTCTCTCCATGAAAAGAGGCAAGATCCTTCTTCCATGCCAGATCTCTCCATGAAGAGTGCCGAGATGATTGATTCTTCACATAAACTCCCAGAACGCACACCCGGAAATGTCCCCCCTGACTCACCAGCCATGTAGCTACCCTCTGAATTTCTTTTGAATGTAAGGGTTATCTGGTTTATGAGGTGACTAGAACTGTACCTTTATAACTTAGCGTCTTTAAGCTGTTGAAAAAAGACTGGAAGTAGATGAGTCCTCTGTTCCTGTCAGGAAGACGTTGCTCTGCCAACTGCACAGCCATGCGCAGGCACTATAAAGAAGTGTTGTGAGGATGGTAATGATAGAGGGTACGTTTATGGGGATGTAATGGGTATGGGCTGATTTGACAAAACTGAGAGGTGGTGGGTGTCCCATCCCTGGAAACATTCCAGGCCAGGTTGGCCGGGGCTCTGAGCAACCTGATCTGGTTGGAGATGTCCCTGCTCCTGGCAGGGGGTTGGACTGGGTGGGCTTTAAAGGTCCCTTCCCACCCAAACCAGTCAGGGATTCTAGAATTATGTTTGAAGCTAAAGTAAAACACTGGAGCAAGGCTCTTAGAGAGGCTGTGAAATCTCAGCAACGTTTAAAACTCAGCTGGACAACCTTGAGCAACCTGGCCCTGCTTTGAGTGAAGGAATGGACAAAATGGTTTCCAGAGGGATGTCGAGCTCAGGCTGTGGTTCTGTGGCCCCATGTTAGAACACTTACTGTACCTCAAGTATGATGGTTTGTCATCTCTGCATTGTCTCTGAATTGGTTATTTCAGGAATTCCGTTGAATAATTTGTGTAGTTAAACCCCTGCTCTTTTTTGATCAGTAACTATCAAATGTTTGATTCCGTATGACCTAAAAGCTGATTTACAGGTCTTAGACAGCAGTTATGCATCACCGGTGAATTAAAAAGATGTGGTGGAACATGACAAGCTATTGACTTACAGAAAAGCAAAGGAAAGTCTGTGTAGTCAGAACGGCATAGTCGTGGATGTATAAATGTATAAATTAATTACTCTGAGAGACCCACTTCTGTATATGATCCAGATTGCCTGCACAGGGCTGAGAAACCCTTTAAAGTAAGTGTGGCTTTACCACTACATTGTGGTTTTTTTTCAGAATTTAGAAATAATGAATATAGGCTTACACGTATTATTATTTTTTGTGTTTAATCTGGGCATATCAAAGGAGGAAGATGATAGAAAGATTTTAATGTATATTTTAATGTACACTTTTATATAGTGTAATGTTTTCATTTTCGTTTCAGTCGAAGGGTTTGTATCAGATCTCATCATTATCGTGACGGTATTTATGTTCATTGTGGCTCTATTCAAACACATTTTCTGTTGGATAGCTGCCTTTTGCTGGTAGTAAAATGAAGTTTAGGATCCCACACAAAATTGGATAATGGCAATTGTAACACCTGCTTGGTGGGGGGGGGTGGGTGGTTGGTTGTTTTCACACTTTTTGTTTTCAGTTTTTAAGAGCCTGAGGAAAAGAAAATAATAGTAGAAACTGTCCTCTTAGTTGTATGTCATTCCAACAGCTCAAGTGCTGTGCCTGAAAAATGACCTTTGCAGCTCCAAAGCGCTTTCAGAGAGGGAGGGAAATTGATTTTGTCTTTTCTTGTTTCTCTGCTTTGTTTTTTTTTCTCGCAAAACAAGAAACAATGGAAGGAAATGTCTGAGGCATTCTTATACCCAAAAACCACTAGTATGCATTTTTTTGTTTCTTTTATTGTATTGTTTCCTTAACTGTTCTTCATGTAAAAAAAAACCCTCCTTTTTATGAATATTTTCATATAAGAATCTGATTAATACCTCGGAAAATGGCTATAAAACCAGAAGGCACTAATTACTGTCCAGTGCTACTATTTGTTTATGTTTTCAGTTTATTATTAGAGGATATTTAAAAGGCTTTCTAGTGAAAAGTTTAAACTATAAACAAATACTTTCTGTCCTGTTTGCTTGCCTTTTTCTGTTTTGTTCTTAAATATCTCTCTCAAAGTATTTGGGAATCTTCAGGTGCCAGTTCTACAAGATATTTAGAAAACAGTCTGGTTTCAAGTGCAGGAGCCAAGTAAGCCCGTGTGCGAAGGAGCTTGCTGAATTTATGCATTGACCGACCATTGCAGTAATAGCTCGTCTAGGTAGGTAAAACACAGTATAAAGCTCATCTTGGAAGAGGACATTTTCAGAAAAAGAATGAGATCCCTCTATCCCAAGCTCTTAGAACATTAGATGCTGGATAAAAAGGATAGAAAAATTGAGTCAAGGGAGAGAAAATCAAATTTAAGACACCTCTAGTTTGATAGGATGGAGAGCATCGGAGGAAAAAATAAGAGCTATCGTGAAAGGTGATGGCAGGCTTTTAAATGTACTGCAGTAGGGTGATTTTACAAGGGGTAATGTTTGCAGTTTGTGCAAAGAGTGAGGCCACTCATGAGAAGTATTACACCTATATTAAAGAGAATTGCACGCAAGAGGAACTCGAACAAGAGTGGTTGCTGCAGGTTGAGATGGAAACGAGAATGCCTCGTGACCTCGACCTAGATTTTAAGCTGTGGTTATGGCTGAAAATACAGAATTCTGGAAAGGCTATACAGGGAAAGCAAGCATCAGCCAGGGACACCATCATTGAAAAGAAGTACAAAGTCAATGGACGTGAATTTTATTGCGAGATAGTAAACCGTTCAGACAGGAAAGGCTGTGAAGGCAGAGACAGAAAAAAAAGAACTTGTGTAAGTGCTAGGGATGCCAGGAATTTGTCAGCTGTGTCAACGAGCTAGGGTAGCACCACTGCATACAGGGATCTGGAAAAATTATCCACGATTTTATCTACCTGCTATTTAAATAAAGCAGCCTGAAGAAAGAAATGCCGTTTTTATAATACTTGGCTTTGATATTTTTTTAAGGTTAATTTCTTTTTGTACGTGTTTAAGTTTGTAATTTCTGTGTCAACTGAAGTAAGAAGTATCGGAAAGTCTGTAGTTAATTCTGCAGATTGTAGCCAAATTTTATTTTAGCTGTAGTTCAATTATGGAAAGTTAGAGGCCACTTATGAAAAAAAAACTAGCTATATCCTACTGTGGAAACAGAAATGTGTCACAGAAGAGCAGTTAGGTGTGGACTGGATGAACAGTTGTTATGGGAGAACCTCTGCGGCTGTTGGAGGAGCTCTTCCCACTGGGAGCAAGTGTGGATCCTCCTTGAAGTGCATCACCTCGCTTTCTTAGACAGCAGAGAAAATGCGTTACCGTAGAGTGCACTGTGCAGGCTCTGACACGCATCCAGAGTCAATTCTGTCGGTTGTTGGTGTAGGGCTTTTTTTTCCTGGGGGAACGGGGGATGGGGAAGGACTTGTTGAATATGCGAAATGCTTGAAGTGTTTTCAGTTTCAGCAGATGAAGGGTAGTGCTTACGGAGCATCAAGTATCCGAGATGAAAGGAGAGCACTGAACTTTATAATTAACCTTCAGTCTGTACCATGAAGTCTGAAAAAGTTATGTGTTAGAACTTGCAGGCATTTAATGAATTTCAAGTTACAATTTCATTTCTCTTGCCATTCCTGGAAGATGCAGCCGGTGGACCAAGAAGAACACTGAACAAGTCCCACAGGGAGTGTTAACGCAGCCTGCTACGTCCAGTTCATTTCCAGTGTATTGACACACACATCTACACATATTTTGTAAAGTAATTCAGGCTGCCCAAAGTTCTGATGTACTGTCTTTCTGGTAGAGCATAGCACAAAACCACGTTTAAGCTGTGAAAAAGCTCACATTTTATAGCTATAAAATAATGTAGTTGCTTTAAATTTAAACATCTGTTTGAACACATTCTTTTTTTATTTGTTTAGATTTCCTGAGCACACTGCTAAATCAAAGGCTAAGATCTATGATAAGCTGTAATTGATCTGGGAAGCCGTATGTTCTCATGTGAGACTCGGCTGTGCTGTTTGATGTACGTAACGTCTCATTTTCTGCCCTTGCCTCTGCCTGTAGAATGTTACTCTTCGCTTACTCTTCACCGTATCTGGAGCATTTATAGCATAGTAAAGACTGTGATTTGCATCATAAAACTATTCCAGGTTTTTTTAAGCAGAGTGCTTTGGTACACGTGTATGTAAATTTAACTCAGTTGTGTGTAGAAAATAGCATTTGTGGGGGTGGGTTGGTTGGTTTGTCTCTCTTAACGAGGTAGCTATTTTTGTGGCAAATCCTGCTAGGTCCATGCTGGCAAGAGACTTTTAAGAATCCCCTAAGGGTAAATTTATTTCTTGCAAGTTTATTTGTAAGATAAACAGAAGTTATCTGTTTGAATTACATATGTGAATTGTGAGATGCAAAGCCATTACTGCTTCAGTAGGTGAGCACCGGTTTTGGAGCCGTCGCCGAGGAAGTTAAACTCCAGGTACCAGGTGTCATTGTTGTAAGAAGGAAATGCAGAACTCTCTTCAGCAGTTCTTGAACATGCAGTCTGGGACCGTGTAAAATCAGTCGCTGGGAACTTGTGAACAGTTCAGTTAATACACAGAGGGGTTTTTTTTTCCCATTCTTCCTATTATGTAAGAAAGTAATATTTGTCATTTCAAGAAAACAAGTGCAGGGATTCCTCTCTCATCCTGAGCAGATATAACTTGCATCTGAAATTTAAGAACCTCTACAAAGAAGTTTGACTATAAAAGCACGTATTTGAAGAAAGAGGTGCATTCAGATAATCTGTCCAGATTTGTACAAACTGGGTTGCTTTTGACAGCTGGTTTATTATCTTCCTATTTTATGACTTCTCCTGCCTTTGCCTGTGGCTGGATTTCGGTTGGAGTCACCCAGGTGTGCTGCAGGACAGAAGAGAAGTGAGAACAAAATCCAAATTTACAGCTTGGTCTGGATATCAGATTCTTGGTGCGACAGTCAGTTTACAGGCTTTCTGGGTTTCATGATTTCTGCTCTGACAAGTTGCAGTCTTTTGAAGAAATAACCAAAGTTTGCGTGCTCATAGTCTATGTAATTTAAATGCCTTGTCATGGGAAGTTGTATTGCTGTTAACTACGAGCCTATGATGTGTTAGAGTTTAGCTATCAGTATTGACATTTAACACAACTTACTGTGCACGGTATTGCGTAGCTTGTTTTTTTTTTTTTAGGTTAGCATGCAATTGTGAACTTTGTAGTGAATTTTCCCCTCTTGCTTCATGTTCTCTCCCCTCTCCATGTGATTTATTAAGGTACTACTACTTAGTTCTTTATAAACCTCAGTAGGATTCAGCACGTGGCGCTGTGGCTGTGCTGCTCTGACGGTTAGAGGAAGCATAAACAGCCTGCTCTCCTGGAAGTAAAATAATAGCGTACTTCTCAGACGTTTAAAAATAATCCTCCTCAGTCCAGGGTGTTTGCACAGTAGCTAATACCTCTGAACCTCAGTTTCAGTCTTTTTTGCTTTAGATAGGAGAGAATTTCACAGCCGTTCCTTTCTCCTGGCTGCCCCACCTGGCAGGCCCCGCTGCGGGCCGCGTGGGGAGCCTGGGCTGTCAGGCCTCGAGGTACGCGAGGGCCGCTGCGGGTTGCCTGGCCTCCACGATTGAGGCCAGATACAGAGAAACGCTTTCTTCCCTTTAGTTTCGACAAAAAGAAATCACAGCACAGTTGGAGCGGCTGCGTGTGGGGTGTTAGAGTAATGCGGGCGTCGCACGTAGGGTGCGCAGAGCAAAGAGGCTCTCTGGGCTTTACGGGAACCGGGGAACAGCTAGCCAGTTCCTGGATGGAGGTATTCTCGTATCACAGAATCGCTGACGTGACTGGCGCCCCTGCCAGCCCTTCTCTGTAAAAACAACCAAACAAAGCGCAGAGTGTGTTTGCCTCCTCACCCACGCTGTTTGGATCGGAACGTGATGGGAACGCCTGGCGCAGGGCAGCTGGCCACGCTCCTGGTGTATCTGTTTAGTAGATAAAGAAGATTTTTTTTTTTTTTTTTTTTTTTTTTTTTAGGGCTGTTGGTTGGCTTCTTTCACTTCTGCCTTTAAAATACAACTCGTGGTGTATTTTTAAAAATATTTATTGTGCTGCTTTGGCAGAGAGGTATGTTTGTGAGGGTTACAGTCTATGGGCTTTGTTTTCAAAAAGGAGAGTGGGCTAGACAAAGATGGACTATCAGTCTGAACTTTGGATTTCTTGCTTTTTGCCAGCTTGAATCATACCATAACCTCTATTTAAAGATTTTGGGTTTTGTATTTATTTTCCACATCCTTGACCCTGACTGGCGAGCTGGACATTTGTGTTTGCCTTGGCAAGCTCTGAGCTGCTCATCTAGGGCAGGATGAAAACTCTTTTTTCCTTTTGTAAACAAACTGTTCCTTCAGTATTTTCCATCAGGATTTACACCACCATTTTGCAACGCTTCTAGGAATTGAGAAAATCCTGCCATTCAGAGTTTTCATTTTACACAGCTTGTAGCGCTGCATAGAAATGGTTGGGTTTGTTTTAGAGCTTGGATTTGAAGAGCTTTTTCAGGAAGCTTTCAAATTCCAGAAATGCTGCATTTTGTCTTGAAGGGGTTTATTAAAGCTGTCGGTCAATACTCACTGCTGCCTGTCTAGGAATGGGGTTGTTTGTGTTTTTGGTTTGTCTAACACTCGTGCATGTGTGTTAGACAAGGCAGCAGTGAGCACTGCCCGTCGCGCTGGACACCGTGTACGTGTAAAATGCTCTTTTGTGCCCTGAGGGATTTTCAGTCTGCATAACTGTTCACATTCTGTATTGCTTGGGGTAGATATATTTTAGTGGTCAGGGTGTAAAATGAGAGAATAACTTACACACAAGTTATGTTTTGGAACAAATGAGCTGAATTTCGTTTTGCAGAGGGACAAAGGGCGGATGTTGCTCCTTTTCGGTCGGGTTTTTTGCAGTGAGGGCTCACGGTTTGGAGTGCCATGTGCCACAGAAATGGCGTTCTTGTTCTTGTCATCAAAGACGTGTGGTACGCCAGCGGTGTTGCTGCTAGTTTAGGCGAGTTTGAAATGCTCCGAGTTGGAGATGAAGTTTTGTATCTTAAAAAATTGACATTATGATATTGTTAGATCCAACTCAAAGCTGCGTACCCATGTTAGTCCTGGTCCTAAGCTATATGTAGTTATAATAGTCCTAAGCTATATGTAGTTATAATCTGGGTTTTGGTCTAGGGCTTGCTGTAAATGATAATAAATAGCAAATAACGAAACAGACAGTTCAGGAACAACTGTTGAAAAGTGTATGTTAAAAAGTACCCCCAAAATCATAAATAATGCATGGTGTGTAGGTTGTTAACGGAAAAATACTGAATTTTATGTACAGCTTTATTGGTGCTAGTCAACAGTCCATAAATGTTATTTATTTATCCTTTTAAATAGAACTACTAATTTTATAGAGATACATTAAAAGCATATTTTGAACTCCACAGACTGAAATGACACTTCCCTTTCTGTTGCAGATCTGGGACATGAGTGATGACGAAACAGTCTGAAGATCAGCTGAGCAGGGTGGAAGATGACCTGCTTTGGACACGCCGCTGCCTTTGAGCTGCGATTTGACAAGTTAATGATTGCTCACCCATTCCGACTGCTACAAATGCAAACAAGTGCAATCAACATTTTAACGTTAATATCTTCACCTTAAAAGCAGTCTGTTGTGGATATAACTCTCCACATTTTCATTTTTATTATGTAAATAACTAAAGCAATGTGATGATATTTAAACCTCGTCTTCCTCTTTTTTTTTTTTTTTTTTTTTTTTTTTTTAGTTTCTAAATATGGCTTACATATAAAATATGCTGCTTAAGTAAACTTTGGTGTTTTATTTGTGCCACTTTTTATTTTGCCTGTCAATGGACGTGTCCAAGCAGCATGTCTAAATGTCTTTTTCCATATTTCCCAGATTTGTGCCCCTTTAGTTGGAATGTATTGTTCAGATTGAGAATGTTCTGTTGGGAGTTAAACTGCATTTTAAAGGAGAGCAGGAGTAGGTAAGAACGTACACCTGCTGCCTGCACCACATCGCTTGCTTTTCCAAGTACGTGTTGGTAGTACAATCGATTTGCCTTGCCTGTGTTGATGTTACTCTCTGTGAAGGTGAAGATCCCATAATTTCATGCTATGGAAAAAGTGTGGTTTGATTTATTTTTAGACAGGAAAGACCAAAATGCATTGGTATTGTGATTAGGCTCCCCTGAAGTTTAGAGAAGGCTCTGTTGTCTAGTCAAAACTGCTTTAGGGGGGTGGATCCTTGATTCAGGCAAAACTTGTAAAGAAAGGCTACACTGAGATAAGAAATTGGTTCTTTGCCTTTGCTGTGCTTGGATGCTGCTGTGCCGTACTTTACAGGTGTTAAAAAAGAGCAATGCTGATTTTCATTTTGACTGGATCTTAAGTCTTTCAATTTTTGCAGCATCGGGAGTTACTTCAGAGATTATGGCTGAGCACAAACGTAGTTTGACAATCCTTGAGTTTAAAAGATAACAAGAAAAAAAGATTTGTAAAATATCAAAGTACATTACTACAGAATTGAAAGTGAATCTATTGTTTTTTATCTTGGAATAGGTTTTAGGAGTATATTTGAAATCTCTTTTATGGCTTTCTGTCGTGGGGGTTACAGACTAACTCACTCAGAAAAAATGCAAATCACTAGTAGGCTTTACTTTCCGTGTATATTATGAAAATTAGTTGGTCAAGCCAATTATTTCAGTTCCTTCCTTAACATAAGCTCTGAATATTTGGTGTAGATAATTTTCTACAGCTTTTCTCTTGTGCCACATCCGAAGAAGTTCTGTCAGGTCAAATTTCCCTAACACCAAGGATATCTGCAGCTCCTATATTCCGATTGTAAAAGAAGATTTATTGAAACACGCTGAGGTTTGTGTCACGTGTCTAAAATCGCTGTTATTTCTATTTATTTTAACTGTCATATTTATTATATTTACGTGATTTCTTAAGTAGCCTTAAGGGAATGTCTTGCTTAGCTAACTTCATTGTAATATAAAAATATCTATGAATGAAATATATTTTTTGAAAGACTGGTAATTACAGGAAACTGATCTGTTGGTGGTCAGGCAATGAACAATAGGATGGATACATGCCCTGTCCGCTTTAAAGCCATTTGTTAATGTACATAATTACTTACAAGCCCAAATGACTCCCATTTTGTTGGCCATGCCGTAGTCCAAACGGAATCACGAGTCAGAACCAGGGCAGTCTGAAGGGAATGACCTGCAGTTTTGTCTTTTGGAGCTGCTGACTGTGAGGTGTAAAAGTCTCGTTGCAGTTTTTGGTTATCTAAAACTGGAAAGCTAGACATCTTTCTCAAATCTGATGAACGTTAATAATTATTTTAGATATCTGAAACTCTGCTGATCCTGTTGAAGCTCCATTGCAGCTTTACATTGAAAGCATCTGTTTAACTGCAGAAGATCCACAGGTTCAGAACTCAGGGTTAATGCAATGTTTCCTTACCTCTGTAATTTCAGTAACGTGGAACTCTCGCAGGCTGAGCTGTTTCCTGCACATATGCTTCCCAGATGTCTCTGATGCTCAGAAACACTGCAGTTTGACTTGGAATAACTTCCGTTGTCTAACTGTAATGTTGTTTTCTTTCTCCTTGCGGACCAGAATTGTTCTTTTTTTTGCTTTTACTCAATTTCTAGGCATTTACTGAGTGAGAAATCATGAGAATCCATTCAAATAAATGAATGCACATTCAAATACTGTTAACAGTTAAACACATTTATTTACTGGCTTGTATGCACTTCATGGCAGAATTTCGACACAATCTTCAGCTCCAGTTGCTGCTGTTTAATGGAAGAAGCTAAACTTTACCTTTCTTCATGAAGGAGGTACGATTTAAATTTTATTTGTGCTACCATGACCTCCTAGGCATCAGTGGAGAGCCCAAACTCATACTTTGATTGCAGAACCCAACAGCTGCCATGACTTTTCAGGTATAAACCAAATCCGGTGGTAAAAGGGAATGAGCAGTCTCGGAGGAACCAGGTCGTCCTCCTGAGAAGTCTAACAGAAATGTAATGGCGTTATATGGTAGTGTGGGTGGGACCGTGTCTGGCAGAAGGCAACTATTACGCCGCATATCACATCTGGGGACACAGAATAGTGTCAGTGGAGTGCTGTTGACATTTTTGTGCTTGAGGATGGAATGGAGAATGGAATGATAGCCTCTGTTTTGCTTTCACACTTCAGCTTACTAGGCTTTTTCTTCAGTGTCATCCCTGCAATGTGTTTGCTGGCTGAAGTCTAGAATTTGTGACAGAGTACTACCACGTTTGTGAAAGTGAGGAACTTTCTGTAGATGAGTTGTCTTCTTTAAAGCCCTCACTTGCTCTCATCCTTGCTTTCACAATCTGCTGTTAACCCCTCTTCACCCGCGTCATAGTCTATCGATCATTTAGGGCATGCCCTTTGTATCATCTGTACATTGGTTTTGCCCCATTAAAGCCAGCAGAATCGTAGGGTGGTTCAACCCGTGTGAGACTCTCTTCTGCGGAGCATGGGCCAGTTTGAGTCTTAAGCCTGCAACCCTGGGCTCTGTCAGGGAGAAGGGGCACCGTGGTGTGCGGGATTCCCGTTAACGCCGGTAATTTGTGAAAAGATCACTAAGCTTCGTTTACCAGCTTTTGGGCTGTCTATCAAGAGCAACTCTGCCTGTTCATTACAGAACCATTAAGAGCCATGGCAGAATCCCTCGGGATATTTTTATATAGTTTCTCTTCAGAGTATAACAATCCCTTACGAGTTCAAGGAGAGTCCTAACTCAATTCTTTTGGGAATAGGAAGGATAGCTCGCATTCTTTCAGAAATAAATATGTTGCAAGCTAACACATAGTCAGCCTTTCTTGTCATCCTGCCAGCTGTTCTGCAGTGCGAGTCCAACCAGTGCTCCAACCAGCTCTTCAGAAGGGATGGGCAAGGAAGGGGAGGCGGCAGGGCGGCTCTGTGTGTCAGGGAGTGTTTCCCTGGCTGCACGGGGAGCTTTTGCTAGAACTCAAGGAAAAAAGGAGAATCTGCCACTCTTGGAAGAAGGGGCAGGCAACTTAAGAAGAGTACAGGGATCTCATTAGGTCATGCAGAGAGAAAATTAGGCAAAAACCCAAGTAGAGCTCAATCTGGCCAATGTTGTAATTACGAGATAACAAAAAACGTTTTTATAAATACGTTAACAACAAAAAGAAAGCCAAGGAGAATCTCCATCCTTTATTGGATGTGGGGGGCAGGGAACCTCCCCACCAGGGAAGGTGGAGGTACTTAATGCCTTCTTTGCCTCAGTCTTTAAGAGCTGGACCAGTTATCCCCAGGGTATTCGGCCCCCTGAGCTGGAAGACTGCCCCAACAATCCAGGAAGAAGCAGTGACCTGCTATCCCACCTGGACACGCACAAGTCTGTGGGGCGGGATGGGATCCACCAGAGGGTACTGTTGTGGCAGTGGAGGTTTAGGTTGGATGTTAGGAAAGACTTCTTAAAAGAGCGGTCGGGCACTGGACCAGGCTGCCCAGGGCAGGGGTGGAGCCGCCATCCCTGGAGGTGTTCACAGAACGTGCAGACGTGGCACTGCAGGACGTGGTTTAGTAGGCACGGTGGTGTTGGGTTGACAGTTGGACTGGATGATCTTGGAGGTCTCTTCCAACCGTAGTGACTCTGATTCCAGCAGTGCAAGCAGCCATTCTCGTGCTGTCCGTTGATTCAGCGTTTGCTGTTCTGTAACTTGGCATTCAGAGTACCCAAAAGCTGAAGAGGGCATGTGCAGCCAGATGGTAGGATTTTCTCCTTGCTGTTTTTCCAAATTTTTAACTCAATTTTTTAGGGTTTTTAAAAATAATAATGCAATACTTTCCTTAGAAACAAGCATTTACACTGCAAAGAATGCCATTAAAGCAGGATTTGCAACATGGTAAACTAGCTGACTTCCTAAGAAACCTAGACTGGAAGATGTCCTGACCCTGTTACCATTATTTTTTTTTTTAATTTTTTTTTTTTTTTTTGGATTTCAGTGCAGATGTGCTCATGCATATCCTGCCAAAACGAAGCTTTGGTTCCAGAGAGCGTTGTGCACCTTTCCTCTTTCAGAGCACCTGTGTCATGTCCTGTAAAAGGCGGAAACACCGCACGGGAAGGGCTCTGGACCGTCCCAGTCTCGCAGTGTGTAGATTCCTAACCTGTGAAAAACCTGCCTACCTCTCCCGTTTCAGTTCCAGCTCTTTCCCGTGCAGCTGCCTGGACCTTCTCCAGAGCCCTAACGGTGTTTAGAAACACTGTGGCCCCACAGAAATTAATACAGCCGCTCCCCCCCTAGCACCACTTCAGCCATCCAGTGGAATAATTTTTAATTTTTTTCCTTATTTGTACAGCACTGGATAGATTTTGAAATGAAAAAACCCAACAGTTTGTTGGCAGTGTTTTCAGTCTCATTTTACCGTTGTTGTCCACCACTGCGGACAACAGCGACTCTCCGTAGCGAGCAGAGGTTGACGGAAGGACCGATCGCAAGGCTCCTTGCTTTGTGCTATCCCTTCTCCTAGGCTGACCCAGAGAGGTTGACACTCCCTGCTTTTTTCCTTAAACTTTTATTTAATTCCTCAACTGTAAAAATGCATGGAAATTGGATAGATGTACTTGGCAAAGAATATCTATGCTTTTTGTTCTGTGATCCCAGGTCGAGGAACCCGGTCTGTTGCTCCGACCTCTGTTTTGTTGAGGTATCATTGACTATTGTTGAAGTCGTGTAGTGTTAACCAAAACAGGCTGGGGCTTGGGCTAATTTGTAGCCACTTTTCTCCTCAGTAGGGCAGGTGAAATTCAGCCATCCTACTCTTCCGCCAGCCAGCGACTGGTGTTCTGTCCAGGTCCCAGCGCAGTCCTTGCAGTGAGTCACCTGAGGATCGTTTGAACCTGGCCAAGGCAACTGGCACTGCGGAAGGGAAACTGCAGCTCCTCCCAGGAGAATGAATGGCAATAAACTGGAGTGGCAACGATGTGAAGTACCTTAAGGTATTCTCTATCCTAAGGCAGCAATTTTTTCACCTGATTTTCCAGTTCAAATGATCTCACCCCTGGATAAGGATGCAGATAAGTGCTCCATCTATAATTTCCAGTTCTAACTGTTGCCCTCCACAATTCACAATATTGTCTGCCTGCTACAATTTAACCACAGTGTTTTTTCAGATCCGGTTGGAATTACTTAGGACATTCTCTGAAGAGATTTTTCAGAAGCCGTCAGCTGTTTGTCTGACCCGTGCAGCTGAAATAGCGTGTTTTTTTCTGTTTAGCCAGGCCAGCACTCCCTTACCCTTACCGCTTCCTTGGGCTGGGGAGTCAAACGGGGCAGTCAGGAGTTTTGAACACAAACGTGTTGTGTTTCCTGGCTGGCACGGAGTTTCACGCTGTCTCTCCATCTGCTGTCGCAGTTAAATGCCTGTTTCCTCCTGTTCTTTGAGTAGATGTTTGTGTGGGACATGGATACATGGTACAACGGGCTCTGCCTCTGGAGCCGGCACTCACATGCGCACGTGCGTTTCATTTAACTGCTAGAAATTTCAAATTACTTTTAACAAAATATTTGAGTAAGCTAACAGGAAAAGACAGATGCGTATATATAGTGTTGTACTGCTGCAAATCAAAAGCACAATTTAAAAAAAAAAACCTATTCTTTGTAACTCCTCTCCTTTCTCAAGGGCAGTTACTTTATGTCCTCGCGTTCTTTGGCAGGGGATTGCAACTTGAGCATCCAAAAATGTAGGCTTGTCTGTCACTTAGGTTTGCTTTTTGGCACCAGGACATTTGATTTTGCAAAGATCTCAGCAGAATGATTCATTGCTTGATGTGTTAGTGAAATACTGTTACGTACTACGTAAATACGAAAGGAGAGATACTATCCTGGTTTCACTCTTAGGGATGAGGTCAGTAGTACTTGTCCTTTGGTCTAACCCACGCGCCCTCGGTCGATGCGTCCCTGCCAGGCAGCGCTGCAGGAGCCCGGTGCATTAGAAATGCAAGCTGGCATCTCATTTCTGGAATGATTTCACTGGCAAAATCAAAACCAGCTAAAGCTGTGTGGAGAAATGCTGCTGAAATTGTTTCCACATCATGTCAACAGGCTTGGAAGAAAGGCAAGGGCTGCGGAGACTCCAGTCCTGGCCCACTCTGAACGCGTTTAGACTCTGGTTTCTGACAGCTGGTGGCT
>WHYT01017500.1:732045-746237 GCA_009806455.1 Tetrax tetrax
AAGCAGTAGGAAAAAAAGAAATGACTGTATTTTTCCTTTTACTGTGTAGAAAATAGCACACGCTGTAAGTTACTGACCTGAAAGACAGCAATGGTGCTGGTCCCGTTTCATGCAGTCCCAAAATGTTGGTGTAGGGATGACTTTTTCCTAAAAGGAAACCAGCTCCCTTCAGCAAGCAGACGGAGAGGCGTGTGAGGCTTGTTGGAGTTGGCCTGCCTCCCAAAAGCTCTTAAAGCATGTATTCAGGCTTCTTCCACGGGGATTTAGAGCCATGTTTGTCAGATGGGTTAAACTAATCATTCCTGATGTGTTCCCATGGAATCTCCCACACCCCAAAATAGCCATTTACTGCAACTGCCCGCTTTGTTTTTCAAACCATTTCTACTGCAACTGTTAACTTGCATCTCATCATTTTTTAGGGGTTCCTTTTCAATTTTGGAGACACCTCCGCTGCATTCAGCGCTGCAATTCCTCTGCAGGCTCTTGCCTGGTTCACCCAACTCTCTCAAACTGAGGTAATGAGATCAGTTGTTAAGGATGAACCATCTCCAGTCAGCTGAACGGTCTTCTGCTGAAACGCCGCTCACGCGACACGCAAGCGCGTGGCTGGCTGCAGCTGCAATACAGCTGTCCTCCCGCGGGAACGATGTCTGTCCTCCAGAGAAAACTTGGAGAAGGGACAAGACAAGGTGAAGGTAAGTGAAGGCTTTGGTCTTTTCATAAACAAACAGTACAGAAATGCTGATATTTTCCAAAACAGTAACTGTTTGGGAGGTGCCAGTGGCGAGTGACATCAGGGGCAGGCCCAGCTGCCCCCGCCCTGGCTGGAGTGCAGTACTGGGCAAACTGGGATGGCTGCCAGCAAGCGCTCAGCAGCCAGAGCTGTCCTCCCAAGGCCGGGGCTCTTCCTGCCCAACTGCTGTGGCAGCAGCGGGCTCTCTTTGGGGGAGTTGTACGGACTATTTCCTGACAAGTTC
Organism: Tetrax tetrax; assembly: GCA_009806455.1. Taxonomy (NCBI): domain Eukaryota; kingdom Metazoa; phylum Chordata; class Aves; order Otidiformes; family Otididae; genus Tetrax; species Tetrax tetrax. Next base: position 733,023 of record WHYT01017500.1, read on the forward strand.
CTGAACCTGCAGGGAAAAAACCCCAACAGACCATGGCCCCCCTTCCCTGGGGTGCTGGTCCTGAAGGAGATGGGTTTCCCCAGACAGAAAACACGACACGAGCGGTCGTTTGTTTCTGCTTCTGGCTCGTGAAGCACGGAAACCAGCTTCCTCTGCTACCAGCCAACACAGAAGAGCGTGCACACACCTGTGATTTAAGAGCACTTTATTGTTCTTTAAGGCTACTTTTAAGTACAAAAAAAAAAAAAAAAAAAAGATGGCCTGCCAACCCTTTTTTTTTTCCAGGCGAAACAAGGCCACAGGAGAATGGTATATTACAGATTTACAAACACAGAGAGACTTTCCAACTGAACTGTAGCCAACCCGGCTCCGTGCAGAAACCTCCCCGCGCTGGTGACGGTGGGTTCAGGTTGGTTTCCTCCGCCTCCCCCCACCCTTTGGCTTCCGTGACATTACTGTGTCGAACAGCGGGTGCACTGGACGTAGCGCATTAAATCTTTATTGCCCTCAAATCCATTTACCTATCTCAGATAAGTAAATGTAACCTTGTAAAACAGCTATTATTGAAAATATTAGCTTTAAAAACATTATCTTATTTGTTTTTACAAAGAAATATAGGAGTCACATTTTCCACAGAGTCCAGCTACAGCATTAGTATTTACTGTTACAACGCTCAGTAGCCTGTAGCGATAACGAACGAGTGGCTATTAACGCTAATGCAGTGTTCTCATAGAATAACTGTGTTCCTGCACTTTTACTGTATTACAGACAAATCTACAACAAAAAAAAAAAGATCAACTTTTTTCTCCAAACAAAAAATGAATGATTACAATAAAGGAAAGGGAAAAATTAAATAGCTACATATCATTAACAAATTAATTGTTCCTCAAAAAATACCTACAAATTTCTCTGTACATTCTTTACGCACAGCGTAACGATGGTCTTAAAGTTACCTATATAAAAAAGTGTTCTTTTGACAATCTTCCTACAGAGAGTAGGGTACTGAATGCCAAAGCAAGGAAGCGTTGACTACCCAGTAGGATGGTAGTGAAATGTGTAAAATGGGGCTTAGGTGGTTTTTTTTTTTTAATTTTTTTTTTTTTTAAAGAAAATTGAGCAGCCACCTTCTCAACAAGAGTAAGAGCCAATCTCCCGATCTCTTTCTACCCTGCACCTTTTCCAAATTAAATAGCTTAACTTTAAAAAACCCATAAAATAAAAGCCACAATGGACCCAATACTGTAACATAGTCCATAATACATCACGTGTAGTTCATCTTCCAGCTTAGTTCTACCTTTCTACACTGAACCAGTCACTTCAGGTAACCCAGTATAAAAAACAAGCCCTAGTTGCAACTGTACTGGGAAGATGGAATGTACGGGGGAGAGTAGTTACACTTAACAAGAAGAAGAGAAGCTCTTAGCACTAGCACAGCTGTGGTTTCATGCCTGCCTCTACTGCCTAATTGCTAGTTAGTAGCCATCACTAGAGCAAATGATAATAAATGCAGTAATACCTGTATATCGGCGTCTAACGGAGGAATGTCTGCTGCAGCGCGGCACAGGTTTGTGAGCGAGCGTACAAAAACTGTAACAATCTGTTGTCCAGCCAAGCTGCGTCAGGGGAGCAGTTCCTGCAGCTAGTCAGGGGTGGATGACACAGACTTCGTTAGGAAGCACGTTCTGTTAAGCAGACAGCGCTGCAGACAGAAACAATTACTCGGTCACGCGCAAAGCCATAGCGTCCTGTACCACGCAGCGTGAACCTCTACACTGCGCCGCTCGCGGCCTGTCCTGAGGCTGTCCTCTTTTGCTGGCTGCTACTAAAGTGAGTATCAAATACAAATATCATAGAGTACAACTGTACCAGCAGTAAGTATATCTAGGATTGTTACTGACAAAAATAAACTAATTCTGAAGAAAAGCTAATAAGTATTATGATTCTTACTGTCTATACATTAATAGATACCAGCTATTTTTCATAAAACATGCATCGTTAAGCACTATTGAACCCTCCAACCTCAGCTCTACTCTAACAAACTGCAGTGTTTAGGAAAAATGCCCGTGTTCTGTAAATTATGCAGTCCAGTTGCAAGCACTAAGCACCTGAAATCTAAAGAGAGAAAGACCTATAACCTGTATGAGACTTCCCCTTCCAAAGCTGTTTTGCTTTAAGAAAAATCAAACTGATAGAAATGTCATCCTTAAACCCTTTTTTCAGCAGTTTGCCCTCAAAATATTAGCATCTTCCAGAAAGTTGCTATGCAACTTCAGTCCTCCTCCAATAGTGCAAATCATACATGACAGTTCTTTTCAAGTATATACATACAACGTTACTTCACAGAGGGAAAAAAAAAAAAAAAAAAAAAAAGGCAATGGAAGCAAACCAGACAAATTCTAGTCTCAAGAAGCTAATAAAAGCAAGAAGCATTTGGGTCAACCAACTACGTGTCATGGCTTTTGTGGATTAGCGTGCATTATTTTTTTTTTAAGGGGCAGCAGATTTGCATCAGAGGTTTCTTTGGTAATTGAGGCAGGAAAAAAGGATGCTACATCGTGTGAATCTTTATGAAATAGTTCCTGCTATCGTCTTTAAGGGCACCCTTTTACAAATAACAAGTGAGTACACAAAAACAGGTGTTGAAAACTAACCTCCCCTCCCCCAACACTATCGTAAGCACTGTTCAAAGCTCAGTCAAACCATGCAAATTCACAAACGTCACGGTCCTCTCCTCATGAGGCCACCGAGGGCGAGTGATTGTGATTGACCATATGAGAGGAAGGGGAAGACTGGCCCCGCCGTGAAGCAGACTCGGGGCTGCTGGAGACTCCGTCCTTCGCAGCTTTGATCTGAAGCCATGTATCCCCAAGTGCTTTGGCAAAGTGGTCATCCACCGACCCTGTGATGGACACGGAGTTTGCCACGGGCTCGGGCTCCTTGTAGTTCTTGCCAAGGCTTCGGCGGAAGTGCTCTTCCACCACCGGGTCACAGGCAGTGGTGGCTGGCGGGGGAAAGGAGGCAGAAATGCGTTATTATTCCAGGGCAGATCCTGGAACCAAGTACGGGATGCAGAACCCGCGCTGTCTCCAGTTTCCCTATCGTCTCAGCGAAAAGTAAGACTTCTTTACATCGCTATAGAACCGGTAATGAATGGGGTGGGGAAGAAGATGGAAGGAGTTAAAATGGAAAAAAAAAAAAAAGAAGTTAATAAATGGAGTTAAACATTTCTGCATTTGTGACCCACACCAGGTAAGCGTTTCAGTATATAATTACAGCTCCCCCTCAGGTGAGTAGCAGCTACAGCTCTGATTCTATGGAAACCCCCTCCCAAAAAAATCACACGGAACTTGTATTTAGGCTTAGATCGAATTGAAGACGGAAGCAGTTCTTTAAAATCAGCTCCCGAGCCTGCTGATCCCCATCAGATGTGAGGAGCCCCATTCCACATTACAGCGTGCCAAAAGCTGATCTCAGGGTTCCACCTTACCCGACGTACCTGTGCTAGGAGCCAGCCCGAAAACTAAAGGGATCGTGACCTCTGCGTGAGGTACTACAAGCACTGAAATGGTAAAATGCTATTACAAGAGGAGCCAAGAACCTTAAAAACCAGGTTTTAAATGCTAATAGTAAAAATGCCTCAGACTAAAGATGAGAGAGTTGCAGTTTCACAGTTTAGAAACAACATCTGTGTGTCTGGAAACTTTTCTTTCAAAAACACGTGAAACTGCTGGGACCCGTGCCACTGTCCTTCCTGCTGCAGAAAGGCCTGAGTGGTCCTAAAGCAGAGCTGAGTGCCACACACAAAGAGCTCTCCAGTGAGAAGAGGCAAGTACCTTCTGAAGATGTTTACTGCTATCCCGGAGCCCGTGTCAGCACAGCCGGGTCTCAGCGAAGGGCTCTCCTTCGAGAAGGAACCGCGGTTCCTACAGAACGGCGAACGTGGCCGATCCCTACATACTGATTTCTCCAGAGCGTACTGTCCTCCAGGGTCTCGCTGCAGCTCCTAATGCCAGTTTTCAACGAGACACCCATCTTTTTAAAAAACACTCATAGTAATAATTATAAAAACACCCTACTAGGGCCCTTCAGGTTCCAACCTACGTCACCCCAGTGCTCTTACACTGGCACGTTCTGGTGGACGAAGCCTCGCTGCCCTGAACTTTTGGAAACGCCGCGTGTTAAGGCCGTGCATCAGCAGGTGTATGACTTGACGTGAAAGGGCTGTGTTGTCCCCTGCCTGCACAGTGACAGAGGGCGAACACAAACACGCCAAGGTTCCCCAGCAGGTACCGCGGGAAAAGCTTTCCTGAAAAGTACGAACTGCACAGGTGGGAAGCTAAAGCTCCCTGCTTGGGTTGCTATAGCAACTGCCCTCCAAAGCTCTCTGTGTTCTCCACGCAGAGAAAGATGGAGGGCGTGTGCTTTGGAAGAGTGTTTCTATCTGCAGGAGGAGATTTTTGTGTGACTGCAGCTGGATCATAAAGGCCTACTGCCTGCTGAAAGACGGGAAACTACAGCTCCTAAAATAAGAGCGTGGCTGGGTCCGCTGGCCCTCTCGGCTGTTGTCAGCTGGACTAAAATAAACATAATGGCTTATTTGGCTGTCTGGGGTGTTTGTTTTTGTAAAGCAGCTTTTCAAAACAAGAGGAAAGAACACCTCTCCCCCTAATTTTGAAATGGTACTTTCTCCAGGAGTGATGCTGGAAAGGCTGCAGAGGGGATCGGTGCTAGCGTGAGGGCAGACATTTCACCTGTTACTCCTGTTAACGCATCCGCGCCTACGCAGCTAAGGTGAGCAAGAGGGTTTTGTTCTCCCCTCGTTCTCATCAGGCAGTTAAGAGATGTAACTTACTGCTTGAGGGTCTTCTGTAGGCAGATACCGCTGACCCGCAGCCGCTGTGAGCAATGGGGCAGTGGGAGAGGTTACAGTTCCGGTTGTTCGCAGAAGCACAGGTGATTACGGATGGACGGTTCTAAGAGGGAGGAAAAGAGAGAGCTGTCACTCACCGAGGTTCATTGCGTAACCACTCGAGGTGTACAGACCCTGAACTGATCCCAGCAGCGAAACAGCCCATAAGCTGTCCGATTCAGTAACGCACGTTAAACCCCAAAATACTCAGCTATTGTTTCTTTGGCTGATTCAAAAAAAAACCCCAAACCACACTGCATTTCCATCATGGTTCCTAGTTATTTAAGTGGCAAGCAACCATATAGGAAAAGGGCAATATAACAGCAAATCACTAAAAGCTTTAAAGTGATTTGACAGCAACAGTTTCAGCTGCAGAGCCATTACATGTGCAGCACTGAATGTCAACACGTTCCACACTTGTTTCATTCTGTGTCCACACATCCATGTGATTCCAGGACTCAGAAGGGCTCTACAAACTTCACAGCTATTTGTCGCCTTAATCAAGTTTTAACGGTATCAGTTTTCATTCAGAAGTTAAATGAATTAGGCTTTCCTAGCCTAATTCCGTATTCCGTACGTCAGCCACAAAACAGTGAGCCTGTAAGAGGTGAAATCTGAAGAGCCTTGACCGCAATCGCTTCCTGTTGTAATTAATCTAGCTTTCTAGCACTACTTACTGAACATCATCCTTTTTCATTCTCAACACATGCAAATTCCCCACAATGTCTATTCACACAATTTTAACTCCACAACATATACTTTGGCAAAGCGTAGACACAAAATATTCTTCTTACAGCGGTTTAGTATGTCGATGTGACACTGACACAGGGCCTTAGCAAAAGCAACGTCCCCGCTTCTCCAGGTGGCTGAAGGGCAATTCACGTGGGTACTGGAATATTTTTGCTTGGCATCTCCGGTGTATTTTATGACGCAAGGAGCCCACTCAATGCACGTTCAAGTTAAGAGTCCAAAAGACTCACAGAATTGAGGTCCTTAACAGTTGTGGTCCCTTGTCCATTTTACCAATGCGTGCTGCAAACCCACAAAAATAGCTACTTTACCTCCCACCACACAAAGTCAGCGGCGAAGGAAAGAGTTTTCATTGTTCTGTGGTGCTTCAGTCTAGACAGGGGAAGAGCAAGACTGAAGTGAAAGAGATGAGCTTTCAAGAAGAGGTTTCACACTTATCTGTCTAGATGCGATGGGAATGATGCTATTTACATCTTTCTTCCTTTTTTTTTTACTTTTCTATTAGTGCAGTAAAGAAAAAAAAAAAGTGAATTACTTGATTTTTCTGCAAGTAGTTCACAGGTGGAAGTGTTTGTTTTCTTTACAGGGGGCGAGACCTTGTGCATCTACAAAGCAGTTTGAGACGTGTATATATGCCTGTCTCATGAGAAGAGCATTTCAGACACGCAAGGGGTGGGAAGTGGAGAGGGAGGCAGGTAAGAGAAGAGCTTGTCTCAAGAATGCACGGACCAAGCCCACAAGGGACGGGATAAGGCAGCTCTCCGAAAGCCCCGTGTGCAGCGGCGCTGAGCAGGCTGTACGTATTTATATGAAAATACCGAGATCAGCTGAGAGCTCAGTAACAGTGACTAACTGAATAACCCTGTGCTGCCTAAAATAAGAAGCTATTTTCCCCGCTTCTTTATTAGAAACAGAGTAAGAAGAAATCCCATTCACCATGTTAAAATTAAAAAAAAATCAAAACAACAAATCATCAAACTAGGGTTTCTTATTTGCAATACTTTTTTCTCTGTACGATTTCTGCTCTGTGCTCTTAGCAAGGTCTTACCTCAACATCCTATTTTCCCAAGAAAATAGATGGTAATCTAGCTCCAAATGTCCAAGATAACAAAAGAGAGAGGAATCTGGTAACGGGTAACAGGAGCGGGCCCAAGTCAAACACACCGAAATAGCGGAGTGTCAGCGGCGTTCGCTGCCAGGCTGAGAGGCAGCGGTAATGCTATCAAAGGGCACCAGTGTCGTCACTGGAAGCCTGTCCCTTCCTCCTCTGTCATCACCGAACGCCGAGAGCAAAGAGGAGCCGTTCTGCACAGAACAATAACTCTGCAATCCGCCTGCCAAGTGATGCAAGGTATCAGCAACGCCAGTGCAAAGCCAGGCGCTCTGGCATGGCAAAACGCAGAAGGCTGGTGTACGCAGCCAACCACCACGAAGATCCCCGCGGCGGACGTAAAGAACACGGCTCTGGTGAAAAGCAGCTTTCAGAAACGGCCTGTGAAAAATCCCAGCCTCTGAAAGATCACCCGCTTAAAATGTCTGCCCTTCGCAGGGCATCACAGAGGGGAGGGAGGAAGGAAGACGGACGGAAGGGTGGGCTTGGGTCTTCCTTGGGCCTGGCAGTTTAATTTCTCATCACAATGCAATCCTCTTGTCTCTCCGCTTGAGAGAGGGCGACAAGCCAGTCTGACATATCAGGAAACCGTTGTTGTGTAAACTGCACAGAGATGGCTCATCTTCAGCAGCTCCAAAGGAAAACAAATACAACGTACAGGACAGCAAGCCAAAAACCAAACAGCAAGTCAAAAATAAAACAAAAAAATCCCCAACCAAATCCTACTCCAGCGTATGGAAATAAACTATAAAATAATCAAAAGTCACTACTTTGCTTTAGGAAGTGTCATTGTGAGACAGTGATAGAACATCGCTCTACACAACACAATGAATGCTTCTGGCTGGCTACAACAACTAAGGTCATTCCAGCTTCTTTCACCTGCAGAATTCAGTGCAAAATTCTCCTTTGTGCCCTTTCTGTCTTGCACCACTTCCTCCGCAGTCCTGGCAGGGAGAACCGGCACAGAGGGGAGGCAAGCACGCACTGATCGCCACGGGGAGTACAGCTGAACTCCCTCTTTACCTGTGAGCTGCACCAGTTACTGCCTAGCAGGCCCTGGAGCCTCGCTCCACCACACAGCAACCCCGGCTTCGCACTCCCAGCGAAAACACGGGCACTCGCAAGCTTAGCAAGGCCTCAGAAGAAGCAGGAAGGCTAAGGAATCTGCGCCAGGTCCATTTAGACATGGGAACCGACCCCCATTAAACACAACGAGGTGTGACGTTCACTGGGCATTTTTAAAATGCATTTTGCCGGCAGAATAGCACGGCCTACCCATCCTAACCCACGGCGCGTTCTGCTCACGTCTGTGAAGTCCTCGCTGTGGCTACAGCAAGGATTCCTGCAACCACCCAGAGCTTCTCGTCAACCCAGAAGCCGGTACCTGCTGCCGCTCCACAGAAGTCAGCGCGAGTGTGATGCCGACGGTTCGGGTTGCATCCAGGCTGTTTTTGGTCAGTGCGAGAGGTTGATCCATGGTCAAGCCGGGGATTGAGGCATACATGTGGTTGGCATGAAGGCTCATCGTCGGGGCGGCCGCCCTCTCTATCGGGCTGCGACTCCTCTCCCTGTGCTCCTTCCGATAATCTCCATTGGCAGTCTTGTTTCTAATACAGGAAAGAGAGGAAAAAAAGGCAAAGGACTTACTATTGTAACAAGCTACAGCGAGGCACGCGCCACTAAACCCCTTGGGGAGAGGTGGGGCAGCACGTTTTCTGGGGTTGCAGTGCAGTACCCCTGCTCTACCCAGCCACCGCCCTGCAGAGATAAGCCAATGATTTACATTTACAAGCTCTGGCAACCAACTTTTTTTTGTTTTAGGTCCTTATCTAAATGCACCAAGTTAAAGTAAAAACCAATCACGTTTTGTTAAGCCCAGACACCTCCTCATTTAACACACCAGTAATCCCACTCTGTCTCCTAACAGTGCAATATTCTCTAATGGGCTGAAGCTGAGAAAAGTTTCTTTTACTCAAAAGACGTGGGTTGGGGCCAGCAAAATGCAGGGAGTCGAGCCAGGAAGCACAACTTTCAGAGCAGAAAATGAGGGAAAAGCAAACGACGCTGCACTTACCTCAGCATCATTTAACTACAACTGCTCTTTAAAGGAGTAACTTCAGACCACTACCGAGCAGTAAATCTCAGGAGGTGCGCTCACACAGCCCGTCATTCGCCGCAATTAAAACAATGCCGATTGCGTACCGAAGCGGGAGCTGTTGCCGTTTCCGTACGGCAATCTAATGGTCACTACGGGCAAAGGGACGGGTCCTTCGCTGCCGCGGGGGGGGCAGCCGCCCATCACCGCTCAGCCAGCTCAGCGGGCTGTGATGGGCAGCCGGGAACGTACCAGCGCGGCAAGAGCTGGCACACCGCAGCACCTCGAGCCTCCGCGCGCAACACCGTCCTTCACCAAGAAAGAGCTGAGGAAAAAGCTGGTTCTACGGAAAACACATCCTGTCCGCAGAAGATTCTTGAAGTAACAGCCAAGTGTCCTGAATGTCCTGTGTACAAGCGGGTAAAATCCATTCATGAAAGGGTTTTCCCCCACTTTTTCAGTCTGCCATAGCAAATCAATATACAGGAGCAATCTTTAAAAATGCTGATGAATATTGGGCAGAGACAGAAAAGGAACAGAAAAATGTTTTCTGTAATATCAGCAAGTAAGATGTACAGATAGTATTCAATATTGGAATAGGTTATAACTCCAAGATGGTACTGTCTATTTCAATGTCTGAGAAAGCCTCCCAAAAAGGAACGCTAACAGCTGCGGGGGAAAAAAAGCCCTGCCAACAGAGGACAATAAGGAACCTCAAAACTTATTAACAAAAATGCTATAGAAAAACGTGGTAAGTGAAATAATTACCTACATTTATCTAATAGTTACTTGTTGCTTTACGTTAGTTAAAACCACACAATAATATTACTGTGTCTCGAAGCTCACTTCTCCGTGTCATCTAAAATCACAACAGCACCGGTGTCCCCACTGACCCCCAGCACCGCACCGCTGCCTCCCGCTGCCCGCACACACACCTGCATCGCTTCAGCCCGCGGGTTCACCCAGCGCCCCAACCCGGTGCGTGGCCACGTAGCCGCGCTGGCAGCCTCGGGGAGAGCCTAAAGCCCCAATACGCGGTGTGGGCGTGCGGTGCGGTGCGGGGACGCGGTGCGGTGCGGGGACGCGGCGCGGCGGTGCTCTGCCGAGCCCTGCCCTGGGAGCCAAGGACGGTCGCTGTGTTGCCTGGCGTTTGTGTAAGTGCCTTGTGAGCCCACGTAGACCTTCAGGCTGGACAGCATCCTGTGGCAATGGATTCCACAGTTTAAGCTACAGGCTTTGTTAAGTACCATTTCCTTACAGGCTCTTTTTGTTTCTTTTTAACCTAAAATCTATGGCTTGCTCTGCTGTTGCCCTAGTTCTCGTATTAGGAGATGGAGAGCCATTGCTCCCTGCTTATCAGCCTCCTGTCACTCCTCAGTTCAGCACTCTGTCCAACCACCTTTTTTCTCCAGGGCACTACTTTCTTCAAATAAAAACTGTTCCCATGCCTTTGTCACCCTTGTGGCCCCTCTTGTGTAAGAGCTGGAAAAGCTTTCTTGAGGCGAGGGTCCAAATCTTTGCTGGATTCAGGAACAGGACCTTTGCAGAACCCATCCCAAGGTTTCAGTGCCATTCTTCAGCCTGCTGGAGTCACTTGGTTGTGCAGACATCTGCCACTGCTGCCTGAACCGACACCCAGCTCACTGATCACGGGACAGGTTAGGGTTAATATGCTACCAGGCAACCAGAGCCTGCAGAACCTCAGGACAGGGTTTATCCTGTGTGCCAAATTCCCCTGACAGGCTGAGGTGGGAACGGCCAACAGAGTAACAACGCGATTTGTCACCGTTCGGACCTCCCCACCCATCGCCTGTGCCTGTTAACTCATTACAAATTAGTAGCTGCAGATCAGCAGAATCGACCATAAAATCTAACCTTTAAGGATTCACAGCTGGTGCTCAAGATGTTCTCTGAAAATCATGTGTTTCCCGAGCCCGTTGTAGGCCAGATGTAGTCAGAGTAACGCAGCGCGCAGCCCGCCAGGAAGCACGTTCTCACAGCGCTGCGTTTCGATGGCTGCCAGCCCCGGTACCGTGTCAGCTCACGCTGCTCTGCAGCATCAGCGTTCCGCAGACAGTCGCTGGGACTGCGCTGCTCCGAGCCAACAACCGATGCGCACGTGTGGCTTGCCGGCGCTCACCGGACTGTGTTTACAGTACAGTAGCCGCATCCTGAGCGCAACAAACTGATCCTTCCCCAGCCCTTCGGGAGCAAGGGCAGACTCCAGCGAGCCCCTGCAGACTGTCTGTGTCCCTGGCCACCAGCCGTCAGACACCCACCGCCGAAATCGCTGGTCATGCCACGCAGGCACTGCTGCGCGGGATGGCTCGCGCTTGCTGCAGTGCAGGACCTTCCGCGGCGGCTGCAAGCCAAAATCTTACTTCTCAATCAATATTATCTGCTCTACTACAGCGTAAGTAACCATTTGGAGGCTGCAAAAGCACACAGCTCCAGCAGATTCCTACTTTTCACTGCCTCACAGGGAAAAAAAAAAGTCCCTGTTCAGAATGATTGTATTTCGTTTTAATAAGCACAAGCTGATTTTCAAAGGAAAAACTTTGTTTCCTCCACCAAAAATGCTTGTGAAATTAAACAAAAAATAGAGCTACACCAGTCATTTGAGCTTTTTTCTTAGAACTGACATTTCAACAACTTAGTGCTGCATTTACTGGGGGTGGGGCTCTCAAGTGACCAGCGATGAACAAACCTACTGAAATTCCCAAGGAAAAGAAGTTTTCCATTTTACACAACAGCACCTATTTCATATTTAACTCACTCATTATAAACAAAAAGTAAGAGCCCTATATCCTGGTGAACTGGTAGTTTTGCAGCCAAAAAACCCCACAAAAAAACCCTCAAAACGTTTCTGCAAAGATTTTTTGGAAGAAGAGAGCAAGAAACTGGGGGGAGGGAGGAGACTGATGCCAGGACACGGAGCACAGTGGGCAGACCTTCCCTAAAGATCCCTAAAATTACGGAGTTATCTCAGTAATCTCGGCAGACCACGCCCTAGCCCTTTCTGTTGGCAAGTAATTCCCTCTTCCTAAATTAGAACAACTCCTCTTCCGGGCAGGGAGCAGTTTATACTCCACTCCTCAAAAATCCTCCCCAAATTCATCTCCCTTCAACTATACAGTCTTAGCAAAACACCAAAAATACCCGAAAGCTCCTACTTCCACATCAGGTATTATTTTTTCTGAGCCCAGCTGGAAGTTTTACAGCACCGTGTAGAACAGTAACACGATAGCTCTGCCCTTGTGAAAATACCCCAGCGCTTCTGAGTCCCTCCTATTTAAATATAAATAGCAAATCCTACAGACATCTGACTCCACTGGTAAAACCATTGTGCATAAAATTATTTATAGAGTATTCATCAAGTTCATATTTTGAAATAATTTTAATTTAAAATGTAACTTTAAAAATAATTTTCTATTAGAAACAGAAAGTTTGTTGCAATTATTATTATTGAGAGAAGCCGTTCTTGTTTTGATATCAGACGCTTCGTCTGAAGGGGAATCAAAATTGCACGTGTTTGAAGATAACTAATTCACTGAAGTGATTAGCTTAAAAATCCCCCCGACACTGAACACAGATGCACCTCTTAGTTCAAGCATAAGGGCAGAAAGTTACCAAGAAGGGCTTATGCCCGTGTTTGAAAAATAATTTAAAAATCTGTACTACAAATAAATCCAGCTGTCCAAACAGCTTTCCCATCCCGACTGCACGCTGACTCAGAAGGCAGCGTGTGTAACTGGACTCCATCCTCGGCGGCCAGCACGCCAGTGCATCTCCACTGCCTTACGGACGGCCAGCAATTAATGTCGGTTACTCGTTAATTAACACCAGGCAGGGCGACGCTGTGACATCAGCCATACCCACCACCCTTACCTCCCTTCTACCGGAGGCACTCAAGCTAGCTGCAGGTTTACTTCAGCAGAATTACGCGATTCCAGCCACAGGTCCCTTTCCCCAGCAGCTGACAAGCAGACCCTGTTTGCCGCGTCCTCCCCGTGCACCCCAGGCAGGCCCCAGCCCTCACCCACACCGTGTGCTTGGAGGGGCGTCGCACCAAACCGCGCACATCCTCACTCCTCGCCGACAGCCCGCTTCGGCCTGCTTCCCCGCAGCGCTTGGTACTGGAAAGCAAGGATTCAGGCCTCCCCGGGAACCAGTTGAAAGGCAGCTAAAATGCAGTGTTCTTAAAGTTTTGTTGTTGCTGTACAACCTTGCAGTGCGGCTGTTCTGTTCGCTGGCACGGCGCGGCGGTAACTCGCACTCATCTTACAGAACAGGCTAGCTCTGCCAGCTGCTTCAGGAAAAGGGAAAAAAAAAAAAAAAAAAAAAAAAGGC
>WHYT01017500.1:746287-790516 GCA_009806455.1 Tetrax tetrax
ACCGCTTCCTTGGGCTGGGGAGTCAAACGGGGCAGTCAGGAGTTTTGAACACAAACGTGTTGTGTTTCCTGGCTGGCACGGAGTTTCACGCTGTCTCTCCATCTGCTGTCGCAGTTAAATGCCTGTTTCCTCCTGTTCTTTGAGTAGATGTTTGTGTGGGACATGGATACATGGTACAACGGGCTCTGCCTCTGGAGCCGGCACTCACATGCGCACGTGCGTTTCATTTAACTGCTAGAAATTTCAAATTACTTTTAACAAAATATTTGAGTAAGCTAACAGGAAAAGACAGATGCGTACATATAGTGTTGTACTGCTGCAAATCAAAAGCACAATTAAAAAAAAACAACCTATTCTTTGTAACTCCTCTCCTTTCTCAAGGGCAGTTACTTTATGTCCTCGCGTTCTTTGGCAGGGGATTGCAACTTCGGTAGTTCTTGAGCATCCAAAAATGTAGGCTTGTCTGTCACTTAGGTTTGCTTTTTGGCACCAGGACATTTGATTTTGCAAAGATCTCAGCAGAATGATTCATTGCTTGATGTGTTAGTGAAATACTGTTACGTACTACGTAAATACGAAAGGAGAGATACTATCCTGGTTTCACTCTTAGGGATGAGGTCAGTAGTACTTGTCCTTTGGTCTAACCCACGCCCCTTCGGTCGATGCGTCCCTGCCAGGCAGCGCTGCAGGAGCCCGGTGCATTAGAAATGCAAGCTGGCACCTCATTTCTGGAATGATTTCACTGGCAAAATCAAAACCAGCTAAAGCTGTGTGAAGAAATGCTGCTGAAATTGTTTCCACATCATGTCAACAGGCTTGGAAGAAAGGCAAGGGCTGCGGAGACTCCAGTCCTGGCCCACTCTGAACGCGTTTAGACTCTGGTTTCTGACAGCTGGTGGCTTGGTGTCCTCTTTCCCTCCCGCGCTGTCTTCTCTCCTGTGGAGATCTGCTCCGTGCCCCCAGTGCCTCACTGGTAAGGGTGGGATGCAGATGAACAAGCAAAGTCATTCCCAGTGACAGACTTCCTTGAAATTAGTGTAAGGGGGGAGGAAATCTATAAAGGAGGCACGATTTTGCCTGGGGGTTTTGTTTTGTCTTGAAGTGCCCTTATTTTCGTGTCATGCTCCAAGGCCTGACTCCCACCCAGTCACTCCGTAGGTGTTCCCGCTTCCTCAGGAACCGGTGACTCAGGCGGCGGCGGTGCAGTGACATCACCGGCAGCGCCTGTTTGAACTGCCTGTTTCCCAAACAGGGGCTGCTGATTTTTCTTGTAATATTTCCAGCTTTGTTTTGGGGTTGTTTTTTTTTTTTTTTTGTGAGGGACGGGATGAGGGCCTTTAATTCTCCGAGGCGGCCTTGCCGCTATGAGTAACCACCTTGGGTGTGTTTTATCCTTTTTTGTCGGTGACATCACCAATACTGAAGTTTACTTAAAACAGGAGGTCCGCGTTTCTGCACAAGCTATTCATGAATGAAATAATCGCAGTTCGATCTTGGTAGAGCCTCTGTTGTTGGAAAGCGCTCTTAATTCACTCCTGCTCTGGGGGGGAAGAGGGGGAGGAAGGAAAAGGCCTGAGCGTAATTTTCCGTTATTATTTTGGAAGTAACACAAACAAAAAAAAAAGTGTTTTCCTACTGCGCGGTTTTAATGGCTCTCCCTGGCTGCTCCCCATAGCGTGTCTTCGCACCACGGAGATTCTTGGTGGGTTTTGGTGTTTCCTTTCCTGCGACTGGTACTTTTCAAGGAGAACGCGGTGTGAATACATGGCTGAAGTAGGAGGAGCGGGAGCAAAGTTTGCTTCTTTGCGGAGCGTCTCCACGGACCGTGGGAGCCGCGGTGGCAGCAGGTGGGCGCGGTGTGGGCGGCTGCTGCGTCTGCGCGGCGCTCCTGGACCGAACCCGCAGTGATGTCACTGCAGGAGCTGGCAGCCGAGCTGCTGCTGGAAGGAACGGCAGGAACTCCGGTCATCCGAGGAATGCGGCACGCTGGCTGGCTGTCTAGGTCATTTACTCACAGTGTTCACGGACAGGCTGTAAAAGTGTCCCATGTATTTGTCATTGTCCTTTTGTGGGAACAGTAGCAGGTTTTGGACTCTGTGGAAATCAGCACAGCGGAGACTTCAGATGTGTCCTCTCGGACGTGCTTCGATGGTACGGATTCTCCCTGAGCAGGCCGTGCCGTGGTTGCACTTTAAAGGAAAACTCAACGTGCATGTGTTCAGGGAGTGGTGTCGCTGAGCCGTGGGTCTGTCTTCCAGTTATGTCAGTCCATGCCAAACCTTGGTGCCGTTAAGAACCACGTAATTAAAGGATCCGTTACTTAATTTAGCTTCCTGTTACTGGTATTTGGAAATGTCATTAAGAGGTTCTGATAGATAACATCAAGATATCCAGTGCTTAGAAATCAGCTAGGAACAGAGAATAACAACATCCCAGTTGATCTGAGCTACTGGGAAAGGGTGGAAGAGAGCGTGATGTAAATGTTGCTGGGGCTGATTCTCGTGCCACGAGGACGTGCAGCAGGACGTTGTTTCAGAAAATGACCAACTTACTGGTTTTAAATCTTTTTGTTGCTGTAACAGTAGGTGATTGTGGCTTCAGAAATGTTCTAAGCCGAAGTGTTATATTCCAGCTTTCACAGTTTGGAGACGAATGCAATTAATTATTACAATTTTTAAAAACATTGCTTATTTGAAGCAACTTTGTCCTCAGCATAATAGTCATAGACATGGGCAGCTGGATTGAGGCAGGACGCGTGGGCTGTGCCACAGAGCTCCAGTGAAGCCAGAGAAATCGCGTCACCTCCGCCTGCCGCCCCTTGTCTGGGCTGGGTTTGGTGGAGGCTCTTGCTGAGTAAGCGCATGGTACCGGGAGACGCGTCTTGGTTGAGTCAACTGGGCAGTAGGACGGTACACGTATGAGGGATGAGACAGGTATATCTCATCTCTCACACGACTATTGATGCCTTGCATTTAATAATTTTGGTCAAGGAGTTCAGGAGCGGTTAGTGAAATCCATTTGTCTCAATTTTTGGATGCCCAACTACGGGTGCTCTAAGCCAGACTTTGATCATGTCTTCAGCTGGGTTTCAGCATTCTAACAGGAGTCTCATTTCAAATGTCAAGACGATCTTGCATCAAGCATGTACTTTTAAAACTTTATGTATGTAAAAGCAGATTAAATAAGTCTATTGTTACCTTTTAAATGCTTGCTGTTTCAGTTTGCTCTTTCTTGCATGTATGTACTGGGAATTACGCTCACCAGGATGAGCAGGAGCAAATCAGCTCAAAGAGCGAGGAGTCACAAAACAGCTTTGTTGTTCTTGTGGAAAAGAAATACAGAAAAGGAGAAAGTTAGTCAAGTGCACTTTCTTAAGATGAGTTTCTGGTTTTGAGGCTTGTGTTGTTTGACTGACTGCTGGACGCTTGACTCTGTGTTTCACTCTTTGTTTGCTGCTCCCGGGGATCCAGATCCACGCTGAGCTGGGGTTGTTACCCCGTTGGAAATCGGTGCAGTGTAACTCAGCAATCCGCTCTGGAGATAACACTGGTTGTGTTCTCCAAGGCCCGCGCTGCCGTTTAAAGTTTCTGTCCCTGGGGTTACAGGTCTGGAGCCATTGGCAAGAGGAACGTGTGCTTGGGCTTTGGTCGTGGGAGAGAAGAATTAAGAAGCAAGAATGGATCTGAAAATGGAGATCCAGGGTAAGACTTGGACTTGTTTGGTTTTTAAAATTTTCTTAATTAGCAAACATTTCTTGATTAGTTCTGACCATATATTATAAATGTACTCCAGAAGAGAAAATAAACACTTTTTTGTGTCCACTTCCTGACTGGAATACAGAGAACTGTTCATGAACCAAGTGCAAGCTGTAAGAAAGCTGCTGTGACCTGTAATTTGTTGGACTATGTAGTGGTGCTAGTGACATTTTTGTGTTTTACTGAACTTTCACAGTGTAGTCATTGGCTGTTATCCCCAGTTAAACTTTTCGCAAAAAAAAAAAAGTACAAAACTTAGTTACAACAGAAGAGCAAATAAATGTTGAAATCCTTGCCCGCTGCTCCAAGTCCCTGTTGTAATGAAGCTGCAGTAATTCCTTTGTCCTACCATGCTAATATTTTCTTTTCCTCCCGTTTCCGTTCTAGATGGGAGATGGGAAGGGCCAGAAGAAAAGCGGAAGGGCCAGAAGAGGAGGAACCTGGAAGAGAGCCGGGAAAGACAGCTATACAGAGACTGGCGTCCCGTTTGAGGCTTCCGGAGCAGTGGATCAAGGCTGTCCCAGTTTGGGAGCCTTCCCATCTGAGGTGTTGTCATTGGCTTTGCATAGCTTACTCCCTCCTACGAGCTTCGGTTCGTTTCCTTGGCTGTTGACAGGTCTTAGCACCTCCCTTTCTCTGGGCAGGGCCTGTCTGTCTCCAGGAAGTTCTCCTGAGGCTTAGCATCAATTTTCTTCTGTTCTGGGGCTTCCTCTTGGGTTGATCTAGCTATAAGGTTTCAGAGGGTGGGGTTAGCCAGCCAGCTTTCTTCTTCTCCCTTTCATTCTGCTGCAGAAATGAAGTGCTACTTCTCTTTTGTCACCCAGCTTTTCTAGCATGCCCAGGAAGGGGAGGCACGTTCTGCGTTTGCACCTACAGAGGAAGTAACCGACACACATCCTCAGGCAGACCTCCCACCCACAAGTGAAAAATAAATAAATATGGGAGCTTCACAGTGTGACCCTGTGCCTTAACGAACGGAAGTTCCCCCTGCTCCCTAAACACCATCCTGTGTGGAAGTTTGGTTTGTGGTTCTAGCGCAGCCAATTCCCACATCAGGGCTGCAAAGCTAAGCAGTGGGGGTTTCCTGAGGAGAGAAGCTTTGCTTTTCATCAGCCTGACTACTTGGGTTGATAATAGCTTTCTCAACTCTTAAAATGTTGTTGCTGGCCTCACAACATTGGGGATTTTTTTTTGGCTTGTGTTTCTTCAATTCCCAAGAATCTGTTTTCTTTTTTCTTTAATTTAAAAATGAACACATCTGTTTTGTGGCTGTATAGAAAGACTTGAAAATGGGAAGCTAAATGGCCCAAGAGCAGAATTAATTCCAAATGTAATTGTTTATAATAACCTGATTTTAATTTTGTTTCTGAAAATTTCCAGTGCAATATTTTCTCACAGAGTGAATTCCGTGAGCTGTGTGAATGCAGAGCAGTTGCGGTGAGCTGTGGGTGTTAACACCTTACAATTGTTATCGCCAACGTCACCGCATGGCAAGAAAGCTTCCTGCTCACTGAGGCACTTTGACAGCGTGCTCTTCACGGTGCCTCAGTATCTGTGCAGGACAAACAGCTGAGAGATCGCCTGAGATCTCAGCAGGTAATACAAAACCAATGGTCTCTGTCCTTTCTGGAATATTAGAACCACAGAAAACCAGTTTTTTGAATGGCTGTGCAGTAAAGAAGTCCCGAAGCCCCAGTGCAGTTGGTTCTCCAGTAGCAAAGCCCACACTGGGCAGCGGCGGTGCTCTTTCCTCGGCACACCAGCATGGGATGGTACGCTCTGGGCAGCCCATCCAGCTGGATGCACTCATGGTTTTGTTGAGCTCTGGAATCGCCATTCCCAGTATAGATTGCGATGCTATTCACAGCGCAGGGGCAGCACTTATTTTGTCATTTCCAGCTGCCTGTAAATGTTGCAGATTTCGCAGCCTCGGGCACATTTTATGTTTGTGCCCAGGGGCGGCTTACGCCAGGTTCAGGCCAGACGTGGGGCGCTTCGTGCCGGGTTCCTGCGGCATCAGCCGGCCCCGTGGGCAGCCCAGTCTGCTCTGGGAGTGTGCCACAGGACAGAACGGAGAGGGGATGGGGTCTGTCACGGGGCAGCTGTTAAAAGGAACAAACTTCTCCTGTCAATAGGAGAGCACCTTCCTGGGGTGTGATGGGTGGATCTGCTCTTGGTTACCCCTCAGCCTTCGCCCAGGCATTTTCACGTTTCCTGTGAGAATCGGTAGGAGCAAAGCTGCATCCTGAGTTCGGCTGCAACGGGGCAGAGCAGGAGGAGAGTTCCACACTCCTCCTCCCTGTATTTCCAAGCAGAAATGGTTTATTTGTTGGATTAATCACTAAAGCTACAGACATGTCAGCGAAGTCACCGCTCGACGTGTTACTGCTGATTTTGCGTCGTCTGGAAGGGTCGCAGCCTGACTGGCGCTGCGGGCTGCGGTGGTCAGCCTGGCAACAACCAGAGCATTATTTTTGTGTGAGGAAATCTTTTCTTGCCATGAAAACCTTTAAAACAAGAGCCCTAGCATCACACCGTGCTCTGCGTGGCGGTGGCTTTGCAGGGCTTGGCTTTTTCTTTATTTCCCCACCTGAGAGCTCACCGTGTGAGGTAATGGGGGTCTTTAACAGCTGGGGTGCATTTTACATTCACGTGGCCGACCACGCTGAACCCCGTTCGCAGCCTCTATTCAGGCAGCCACGTCCTTACCACAGCAAAGACAATCCCTTGCGTGCTCCTAGGTGTTATTTCCCTCTGGAGTAGCTAATCCTGCTTTCCTGATAGATCATCACGGCTTTCCCACAGCAAAAGGTAAATTGTGACGTAGGCATGCCTGCGTTTCGGGGGACAAGGTGAGAATATCGCTTACTTTTGGAGAAATAGCTTTACTGGTTTCAGTTGTTACTTTACTAAGTTGGCCCTGCAGGTTAAGAAATGACTTTTTTTATTCTGGATTTTCAGATTCCTTGGGGAGGTAAGAGAGCTGCTGGGAAGGAGAGATGTGCAACCAAGTGGTGAAAGGTTACCATTTTGGTAAGAGACCCTCCCAATGGAGGATGGCTTCTCTTTATTTATAGCGACTCTGAAGAATGAGAAGAAATTATCATCTTCAGTTCGATATCTGTTCCACTTAATTTCTTTCCAGCATTTGCACTGGCAGGGAAGTCAGATTGGTGGCAGGAGGTTTTCACCTGAGTCTTGCCTGTGTGAATCACGTCCTCGTTTTTATCAGTTCTGAAAGCAGTTTTCTCACTCTCCGTGGTTCTGTTACTTTGGGTCTGTTTTCAAAACAGATGTGTTTGCATCCGTGCACAGGACAGGACCGGTGTGGGTACCAGCGCCCCGGGAAGTGTTTGACGAGCAGAAGTAACGCTGAGCTCGGTGTGTGCGTGGCGGCAGGAGGAGGTCCGTGCTGCTGCTGTAGTCCCGTGGCGAGGCCGTTACCCGGGGTGCTGTGGGAGTACCTGCAGTTCCTGGGATTTGCTGGAGCCCTAGCAGGGGCCCAGGAACTTCTCACTTGGCAGGAAAAGGAAAGGCCCAAGTATTGTTAGTTCTTGCCATTATTTTCACTCCCACTTCCCCCTCCCCCAAAAAAAGTACTTTAGAATACTACAGTGGATCAGTGAAGAGAGCAAAGGTTTGGTTTTAGGCTGAGAACTTTTTATTTAAACCAGTTAAAGCATTTTTTTCTCTGAAAGCAAAAAAAATGCTGTAGTTTTTATGCCTTAACTAGAACTAATATAATTGCAGTGGTATATTGTGTCTATTAACACACAACCTTATTTTAGTGTTTCAGGAAGCGGGAGGTTCGAGCGCTGTGTTTTCCTGGACTAAAGACGTCGCGTTGATCCCACCCTGAGCGGCAGGACGCCCTCAGAAGTGCTCTGCATGCACAGCATTGGCCCGGACGGAGCAGACAGCGTTAGGTGAGCAGCTCTGAGCATTGAGTGCAGCCGGCGTGTGGCTGGCACAGCCTCGTGTTGCTGGGTGCCGTTGTGCCTGTCTTTGTGATGGAGAGAAGACAGATGTTCTCCTTGGCATTTAAGCAAGCTGCTGCTTAGCAAAATAACATGAAAATTAGAATGAGCAGTGCAAGAGTGAGCAGTGGAACTGGCTAGCCTACAAGCTAAAAAACAGGCTCCTCTGAAGGTAGGGAAGTGTGTTCTGACTGGAGGTCAGTAGCTGCGTTGTTATCATTTGGAAGTAGCCTATAGAAAAAGAAATTCTGTTTTTTCCAGCTCTATTAAAATAAAAATGCATGTCACTCTAAATATCCATGTATGACTAAACCCATGCCAACCATTCTCAACAGAGAGGCGTGTCAGAGGGGTGTAACTGCGTCATTAGCAATTAGCAGCTATGAAACCCCTCCGTTAGCGCGATGTCGTCTGGACTGGGCTCCTGGTTGTGTCACAAAGGAAAATAGGAGAATTTTCCCATTTCATGTTTTCCCAGGGACGCTGTTGTCATGTGGGGATGGAGGCTGACTCCGCTGTGACCTTGGCCACGTCTGGCGCCCAAGGAAGGAGCAGCGCGAGGGGAGCTTGTGCGGGGCATAGTCTGGCATGCTGGCACCGCTGCAGCTCCGGTCGGGGTGTGTATGGGGTTTTTTTCAAAGGGGGTCTGTCTGGGGAGCTGCTGCTCTTCATTCTCTTTGAGGGGAGCGTTGTCCATGTTGAGCATCAACTGCATACGGAGACATCAGTGAGTCTCACAGAGCGCCTGGCTGGCTTCCTGAGTGCTGCTGCGCTGCTCCAGCGAGAGCTGTGCCTTTTCAGCCAGTGTTCACTGGTGTGGGAGTCCCTGAGGAGGGGGAAACCCCTGTGAGTGAGGTTCAGGAACAGGGAGCGTGTCAGCAGAGGCCAAGTGCTCTGCCCGAGGCGGCGATGGTTCCCTGTCAGCCCGGGAGCGCGCGGAGCGGCCTGCTCGGGCCTGCTCTGCTCACCGGAACCTGCCCTTGTACGTGTTTGCAAATGTGATGCTGAGATTTGCCAAGCAGAATTAAGCAGGAAAACGTGAAACTTTTCTGCAAATAAAAATAAAATCTGATGGCAAGCTCACCAGTTAGTCTGGAGTGAAGATGGACAAACGCAGCGGAGGCGCGCTACCCGATCAGTCTTCTGTGGAAGGCCGAAGGCACAGGAATTCAAACTGTGGTTTTGAACTAAAAGCTCCAGAGCTTTGTGGAAAATTCCTAGCTGGTTAAGGTGCTGCTCCTGCCACCTTTATGTCAGATAAAATGGGCCAGGACCAGATTTGTCCTTGGAGTTTTAATTAAAAGTAAAGTTTAGTTTATTGTCTTCCAGTTTAGCCACTGGTTTTGCGATGGCTGCTTCTGCGGCTTGCTCTCAGCCTGCGCTGAGGGTGCTAGCAAGACACCTGCGTTTGCTGTAATCCATTACAAGTCTCTGAGAAAGTGTGAAATTGGAGAACTGGTGAAAGCAGCGGTGGCTGAGGCTTTGCTCAAGGATGAGCTGACCTGCTCTGCCCCTGCCTTTCTGCAGCAGTGACCGGTCGGCGCCAGCATCTCCCTGTGCCAGCGTTTGGGCAGGGTTGGGCTCCAGCGCAGTCGGGAGCGTCGCTACGGTCAGGAAGGGTCTGCGGCTGAAGGTGGAGCACCTGGAGGAGGGCCGTGCACGGAAGGGCTGCGTTCCTGGGTTTGCCGTACAGGCTGCGGTAAGTAACGCCCGCGCAGGGCTGCTGGCCTCTGTCAAGGCCTGTGCCCTGCTGCTGGACAAAACCCCCCGTGTGTGCATTAAACGTCACGCGCGGTGAGCAGCGCTGCCTCCGGGAGCCTCCCAGCACCCCTCTGGTGTGAAGGGCACATAAACCTGTCTTCCACGGGGGGAGAAGAGCCGCGGTGCGGGGGCCGTGTGTGCTGTCAGGAGGGCACCGAGGGGGAACAGGGGAGCGTTGTCTGG
The DNA here is from genome assembly GCA_009806455.1 of Tetrax tetrax. Taxonomy (NCBI): domain Eukaryota; kingdom Metazoa; phylum Chordata; class Aves; order Otidiformes; family Otididae; genus Tetrax; species Tetrax tetrax. The sequence continues at coordinate 755,964 of WHYT01017500.1, forward strand.
AGCACGGGGCGCTGCTGATGAGCTGTATGTATTGCAGTTTAAAAACAAGCAATTAAAATATCTCCTTGGCTGTCTTGGACCAAAAAATGCACTTGAGAGAGCTGCTCCACAGAGAGCGGCAGAATGTGCCCAGTAAAGGTTAAAAAATTATTTAGGTACTGAATTGGTGTTATTTTTCTGTCATGGGCCCTTCAGGGATCCAGCGTGCTTCAAGAGCCAGCACAACCCAGCTGCGTGGCGAGTGGCTGTGAAGGGAGGAGAGCAGGAGCCGCCCTTCAGACACGGCGCGTAATGCGCTCGGCTCTGCATCCAGGTTGCATGAAATGGAAGCTCCTTACCGCGGGAGGACGCAGGCTGGTTTGTTATCGCCTTGTTCCTCAAGAAGGATCTAAAGATAGCGGTGAAGTTCCCCTCGGCCAAGCGTAAGTGTGCTAACTGTGGCGAGCAGAGCTCTTTCTTACACAAATGATATTTAACGTCGATGGCTTTGCCAGGGTATCACGACATACTGGCGCGGGGTGTGGCTTCTGGAGAAGCTGTCGTTCACCCGGCCGGTGTGGAGCACGGCTTTTGTGATGGCGGGAGTCAGCGCAGCGCGGGCAGGGCGTTCGCACGCTCTGCTGTTGCACACGAGCTTCTGCCCGAGGCTGGCAGACACGTTCACATCTTTTCTCTGCTGACTGATTTGGCCTAGAAGAGCTGGATTGGTTCCCACCTCCAGCAGCCCCTGGCCCCTCTGGGAGCCTCCAGCCCAGCTGCGGCGACACTGCTGCTGGTGAGGCAGCTTCTGAACTGGTGCAGTTACAGCTCCAGTCTGTGCCGGTGAACTGGTTACAATTTTGAGTTTTGTGCGTGTGCCAGTTTCCAAGGCTAACAGTTCAGCGATGCTGCGGAGCAGCTCCGCGAGCCGCTGCGGCAGCTCCCTGCCGCGTTCTCTGCCGCAGCGGCAGGAGCCCCGGCAGCCGTCTGACTGCAACGTGCCTGCGCTCAGCACAGCCCCCGGCGCCATCAGCACCGAGCTTGGTACTGGCTGTAAGTCCCCTCTGCTGCCTCAATTTTGTAGTTTTAACCGAAATAAGCGTTGCGCTAGGTCCCGCAGCCCTGCTGGGGAAGGGCAGGGGCTCTTTACTGGGGTGCTGTTCGTACCGGTTTAGCCAGCCGGCAGCCCCCCTGCCCGCGCCCCCGCCGTCACACGCCTGCTGCAGCGCTGTGCGGCAGACCGGCACTGGCTGTCAGTCCAATCCCCTCTCTACGCAGATCCGTATATAAAGTTCATTTTTACATCTAAAGCAGCTTAGAAACGCTCTTCAGGAGAGGGCACTCCCTGAACTACGCAGCGAGCTCTGAACTCAGTCCCTAGCGTAGCTGTGATGGTAGGTCTGCTTTCTCAAATGAAAGTTCTAGTTTGAATGAAACGAGCAAAAAAGATGGGGAAGGAGATGACAAACACATAGCTAGAAGCTGCCTTTCCTTTAGCTCCCAGAAAAAGCCAAGCCGTTACAAACAGTACGGCACTCAATACGAAATGTTGTGCATGGGCCAGTTTCTCCAGGCCACGGCTTTTGTGTAAAATTACTGCTTGCCGCTAATTAGAAAAATCAAGCAGTAGGAAAAAAAGAAATGACTGTATTTTTCCTTTTACTGTGTAGAAAATAGCACACGCTGTAAGTTACTGACCTGAAAGACAGCAATGGTGCTGGTCCCGTTTCATGCAGTCCCAAAATGTTGGTGTAGGGATGACTTTTTCCTAAAAGGAAACCAGCTCCCTTCAGCAAGCAGACGGAGAGGCGTGTGAGGCTTGTTGGAGTTGGCCTGCCTCCCAAAAGCTCTTAAAGCATGTATTCAGGCTTCTTCCACGGGGATTTAGAGCCATGTTTGTCAGATGGGTTAAACTAATCATTCCTGATGTGTTCCCATGGAATCTCCCACACCCCAAAATAGCCATTTACTGCAACACCGCACATGCGTGTCGCGCCCACTTTGTTTTTCAAACCATTTCTACTGCATCCGTTAACTTGCATCTCATCATTTTTTAGGGGTTCCTTTTCAATTTTGGAGACACCTCCGCTGCATTCAGCGCTGCAATTCCTCTGCAGGCTCTTGCCTGGTTCACCCAACTGTCTCAAACTGAGGTAGAGATCAGTTGTTAAGGATGAACCATCTCCAGTCAGCTGAACGGTCTTCTGCTGAAACGCCGCTCACGCGACACGCAAGCGCGTGGCTGGCTGCAGCTGCAACACAGCTGTCCTCCCGCGGGAACGATGTCTGTCCTCCAGAGAAAACTTGGAGAAGGGACAAGACAAGGTGAAGGTAAGCGAAGGCTTTGGTCTTTTCATAAACAAACAGTACAGAAATGCTGATATTTTCCAAAACAGTAACTGTTTGGGAGGTGCCAGTGGCGAGTGACATCAGAGGCAGGCCCAGCTGCCCCCGCCCTGGCTGGAGTGCAGTACTGGGCAAACTGGGACGGCTGCCAGCAAGCGCTCAGCAGCCAGAGCTGTCCTCCCAAGGCCGGGGCTCTTCCTGCCCAACTGCTGTGGCAGCAGCAGGCTCTCTTTGGGGGAGTTGTACGGACTATTTCCTGACAAGTTCCTGAACCTGCAGGGAAAAAACCCCAACAGACCATGGCCCCCCTTCCCTGGGGTGCTGGTCCTGAAGGAGATGGGTTTCCCCAGACAGAAAACATGACACGAGCGGTCGTTTGTTTCTGCTTCTGGCTCGTGAAGCACGGAAACCAGCTTCCTCTGCTACCAGCCAACACAGAAGAGCGTGCACACACCTGTGATTTAAGAGCACTTTATTGTTCTTTAAGGCTACTTTTAAGTACAAAAAAAAAAAAAAAAAAAAAAAAAGAGGCCCAGCGAAGGGGACAGTTTTGCTTGCGCTCACTTCCAGCCTGCAGATCCTTCAGGAACAGATGCCAAAAGTATTACTGTACCTCCGAGCAAAGAAATCAGAGAGTTTCACACTCCCTCTGGCAGGAAGGGAGCTCTAACCCGAAATGGTTGTGCTGCAGGAGTGCGTTCCCTTCAGAAAGAACAAGCATCCGCTTACAGGGCTTTTTAATTATCATGTAAGATGCTTTTCTTTATACAGACACAACGCATAACATTGCTTAAGAGTAAACTTTGTGTAACCTAATTCAAATATGATTTTAGGAGTTTCAGCATCTTTAGAATATTCATTTTCTAACATCTTGGACTGTATTTATTCACAAACTGAAGTCTGAAAGAGGACAGCTACTTTTATTTAAGACTACTTAAGGATTTATAATCCACCGATATAAAATATCTTCTCCACAGGATGGGGATCATTTCCTGCAGGAGTATCTCCTTGCATACATTAACTCTGTTACTGCAAGACAGGAAAACAAGAATTTAAGGGGATATTACAAAATACAGTGATATATATCCAGAGGGAAAAATCCTAAGTTTCACTTACTCAGAATTTTTTAGGTAATCCAAATTCACTAAAAAAAAAAAACCAAACAAAACCTGAAAACACTAGCAGTTTGCTCTTTGAGTGTCAGCCAATTATCTGAAGTATTCACAACATGAAAAAATACTCCAACCAGCCCAATACGCTCTTCAAACCACATCTACTCGGGATGGCTGCCACTAAACACAGACCCCTTTTCCACCCCATTTCGTTAGCTTTATGCCTCCCTGTTTCTCTGAGTAACCTTTTCCTTTCATGGCTTAGTATTCCAACCCCAAAAGCTTTCAAGCTGGGAACTTGAAAGAATGACTTCCACCACAGAACGTGGTTTCCTGAGAAAGACAAAGAGCGTCCCCCCTTTTTGCCACGCTGTTATCAGAACGTTATCCGTACGGCGTATTCCCCTGCAGGACATCTTTTGGACAAACCGAAGATGGCGTTCAGACCAACGCGCAGACAACGCTGACGACCCGTCTCCCACGACCGCCGTTCTGGAGGCCTCCAGACCAGCAGCTGACAGCCAGCTGGCCACGCAGCGGCTCTGGAACCCGGGCTGTAGCTGGCAGATCCTCCACTTCTTCCCCCACTCCAGTGTGGTGGCAAGGAAAGGAGCAGCCGGACAAGTCTTCACTTTCCGCCTCAGGCTAGAAACAACTCAGCAAAGGCACCCAGGATTTTTTTAAGCAGGGCCTCAAAGCATCTCCAGCCACCAGTAATTAAATGCAACTCTTCCCAGAAAAGAGCTCTTCATCTTTTGATTTTTTCACCTTGAGCATCAGGCCCAGCATCGTATTTACACAAGTTCTCTCAGCATCAGAAATACGCATGCACCAACCGTACCTGTTTTTCCCTGCTCTCTCCACTCCTCTCTAATCAGAATTCTGCAGTTCCTTCCCTTAAGAAAATTCAATTAATGAATTTTTTTTCAGCTTAGTGCTACAGCCAATGGAAGGACCTTTCAGATGAGAAGGCAAAATAAAACCATTGAAAACATACCAGCAAGCAATAGAATAATCTTACATATAAACAAACATAGCTCGGACTTTCTATATTTATCCTCACCAAAACGAGACTTCCAGAGATAAAACCTTGGACCAGATAGCTAGTTGCAAATGCAGTCAACCAGGAGAACAGATTTCACAGTGGAAGAAATAAATTAATAATAAGCTGTGAAACGCATAAAGGAGTGTCCCATTACTGCCTGCCGGCCTGCGCTAAGCAAAAATATTCCGAAGGCTTAATACTCACAAGTATGAAAGAATGCAGAGAACCGCATGATGTCAGACCTTAGTCAAAAGCCAAACCCACAGAACTGAAACCTAAATCTAATGTACAGTAAAATCACTTAACACTATCTCAGATCCTACTTATTTTTCTCACAGGAATTTTTTAAAAATGTTTGGCCATCTTTGCTCCAACACTCAGGATTGTTTTAAAAGGTAGCACCGCTTGCTTTACAAAGGCAATCACTCCTTCCGCCCATAAGAAAAACTCTGGCATTTATTAAATGAAAAAATTACGTCACTGCTGGAACACATGCATCCATATACAATCCAGAAATTATGACAGTTACCTTACTGCAATAGCTACAGACCACAGCTTACCTGTAAAAATAAAAACCTGTAATTAAAAAAATAAAATTAAAAAAAAAAAAAAGTCACCCAGAACTTCTGCGTACCCACTGGTTTCTCTGCTCTGCACTTCTACTGCCTGCTCACTCAGCTCCACATCTCCTACATTCAGGCTCTCATTTTGTGTGGTACACCTGACAGCTCATTTTAAAGTCCTCTATTCTTCTTTTTAAGAGGTTTTATGTGAGGCCATAGCTGAGATGTAAACAAGAAAATTTTAACACATAATAAATATCTGGAAAAATTCTGAAATGGTAAGTGACGTCATTCATTCTGCTGAGGTAAATAAATATCTGGAAAAATTCTGAAATGGTAAGTGACGTCATTCATTCTGCTGAGGTAACTAAATATGAACTAGCTTGTTGCACTGTGATTTCTGGAGCGTACATCCTCGTTTCGTTTAACGGTATCTAGGTGGAAACCAACAGCCAAGCACAACTCTCACCAGTTCTGACTTAATTTCCAAGGATTGAGGACAAAAACTGTTCAGCCTCCTGCCAATCACAGGAGGAGAGAGACTCTGCTCCTGTAACCCGCAATGCGGCATCGCTGCTTCCCCGCTGGGGAACGGCACGCTGCTTGGAAAGGAGACGGGAGAAGGAACGGCGACACTCGGACGCATCAATGCACAGCGAAACTCCACCCTACGGCTGCCAGTCAGGACCCCCACCTGAGGTTTCATTTCTGGCCCAAAAGCCAATAGAAGGCACGCAGTACCTGGGTGCCTGAAGGCACAAAGATCTCATTCTGAGAGTCAAACGAAGCCGGTGAAAGGGAGCAGAGCCTGCCAGCGCTCACATCTGGAGAGCAAGCCAGGCTACTGCGTACGCTGGGACGAACAGAACATGATCTAGAAAGGCAAGCCACTGCTGGAAGGGAAACTAGAAGTATCCGTGCAGAAGTCTGAGCTGTTTCAAGTCCATAAGCGCTTTGAATTGTTTGGAGGGGAAAAACATCCAGAAAAGCAAACGATAAAAAGTGACGTTAAAGGGACACTCCAAACTTTCCCTAAAATTTCAAACAAGCAGGAAGGAAAATCTGACAGTGTAAGGGAAGAGCAAAGAGGCTTCCAGGAAAACAGTGAGAAGGTCAGAGGGATTACTGGAAAGATTCAGAGGCAGCTATAAAATGATGAATTTGTACCCAACTGCGATGCCCACCCAAACGCCTCCGGCAGACATTTCCTTTTCTAGCAGTTCACGTGCTGGGTCACGTGCAGCTGTGGTAATTCAGCCATGTCAGCATCCTTTTGAAGTCCAACTCGGCAGATGCAACAAACCCTCCACACCGAGTCACTGGAAAATACTGCAAAAACTATTTATGATCACATAGAGAAAACTAGGGGCCGACATCAGGAGAAAGGTTGCACACGAAACAGACACAGCAGTGGGCCAGAAAGATCAGCCACATACAGGTGTGCTCAGCACTGCCAGGGTACGTCACGGTTCTGCGGGCTCTGGGAAACTCGGGCGGGTTCAAACTCGGTGGTGAAACTGTGCAGGAGGAAATAAAAATAGAGGGAATAAAAAATGGCAGTTATATTTTCTTACAGTATTTTCTGGGTTGTCCCTTACAGTATTTTCTACTTTTTTATTTGGAAAAAAAATACTTTCATTCATCGCTCAATGCCTGCCAAAGAACTATTTTTGTAAAAGCAGGTACCAGCTTAAGTCAATCTGTGAACCCCGAATTCTCCAAAGTTGATGGGATTTTATTTAGTTCAGTCACCTAAAAGGTGACTCAGGTAGGATCTTATGGGAGAGCAGCAGAATTAATAATTTTCTTCAAATAGATGATGTGGGAAGTAAAAGATCTCAACATGAGAATGGCAAGGTTATTTAGTGAGAGCTTTAACAACACAAGGCAGTCTCCGCAAAGAAGGTCACGGTGCCGGAGTTAACTGGGTCAGACTGTCAGGAGGTGGGATTCCAGAGCTTTCCTTCCCAACTCCAATGGTTCTTACGAGAAAGAAGGAAAAGGGCCTGGATCATTAAAGCATACAAGCGATGGTCTCTGTCCATCAGACACAGAATGCAACATTAGCTGACGTGAGGCAGGAAAAGCTGAGAAAGGACATTAATTCACTTTCAGACAGAAATTTCAAAAATTCTCCAAACAGCTCCCAAGCTTTAGACCTTTAGACTGAGAACACTGTTCAAATAACTGGTTATAAGAATGAGATTTTTTTCATGGGCTGTTTTATAAAAGGAATAAACATTTCATTACAAGTTTATTGAAACTGTTTGTAATTGCTAATAAAATCTGAATTACTGAAATCTCTAGAAGCACAATAAACACAACAACAGCTTCATTATATTTTGCACAACTATTCGCACCAACGTAGCAAAACAATTCCTTTGAAAAGCCGATAGCCAAACCGGCCGTGGCAGTAGCGGTAAGGCGTTTGGAAGGGCACTTGTGCAGTTGAGGCACCCAAGGTAACCATCAAATTCTACCACCAACGGCATCCTCTCACAGAAACTTGTGGTTTAAGGGAGATTTTGGCCTAGGAAAGCAAATCACAAATAAAAACATTTGGGGTTTTTATTTCCTCCCCTTTTAAGAGACTGATTAGTGAACACTAGAAGTTACTGATGAAAAAGGTGACAAAGAGACGGATGAAGCATCACTCCTTACCGTTCAGCTAGCAGGCCGCCAGCCGCGTCCACGCAGCTCAAACACACGCTCTACAAACGACTCTGGCAGACAGGGACTTCAGAGACTGGACTTGGACAGGAACCTGTGAGTCGACCTTCACGTGACTGCAATGTGCGACTCCTCCGTCCATCGCAGTACGCGCTCATCTGCGCCACATCAGACTACGCGCAGCGCACCGACCATGCTCCCCATATGTTTTGGAAAGTTCTTCTCGTGGCTTACCAAACTCATCCCACCCCCTCTTTCTGTCTGACCAGGCATCCGCACCGGGGCAGCGCCCTGACAGGAGCGAGATCCCCTTCCCACGCTGACCGAGGCCGGCACCTATCCTGCACTGTCTATCTTCGCGTTCCACGGTATTTTAGGGACAGTACGTACAGTGTGAATGGGAGAGCTGGCAGCTCAGGACAGCCCCAGGCGCTTGGGGGAAGGTGAAGATGGCCATGGCTGGTTAGAAAGAGCCAGAGGAGCACTTTTCACCTCTCAACACTGAGAAATAACGCCCCGTGTTCAGAGTCAGCGCTCAGCCATTCCGCAGGAATGAGTTAAAGCCAGCCCGCGTGTTTCTGTAGCACATTACAGCGTAAGAGAAAATGAAAGGAGACTGCTCAGTCCAGCGCTTTCAGTCTGGGGAGAAAAATTTACTTATTCAACTTGAAATTAATGTAACGTTTTATTCCAAATCTTACCCTTACAGAGTCATTGTCTATAGCAACCGTGTCCATAACATTCTAATTCCCAAGAGCGCAACTTTCTAGTAAATGGTACATCTGTCAAACTGCAGGAAACATCTGGGAAAATGGTTAAATAAAAAGAAGTGAGATTAAACCTTTGTTTCCATACGGTTAGGATACACATCTAGACTACACTAGTGAATGTTACTGGTTCTTTTCTTGCCTGGCTATCAGGCTTTTGGCTTGGTGTTGAATTTCACCCCGCTGTACGTAGGTATGATAATTTATGCAATGTAAAATTTCCCTTCAATGAAGATGACGATTGGCCCCTCGGGCAACAAGCCAGCCCCGGGGCGGAAGGGGCTGGCGTTCGTTCCTGAGCGCACGGGCCCCCTCGCCATCTCCCATCAGCGGGCGGGGCGATTCCCGGTGTCGGTGCTGGCGCTGCTGCACAACCATGACACAGCTCTGGGCTTCTCAAGGCAGGCCGGAGCCTTCAAGTCCCAGGGAAGGTTTTCGCTCCTTTACAACAGGAGGAAAATGAAAGTGGAAAACATTACACCCAAGCAGAATTCCGGAGCTAGCTAACAAAACCTGTTTGCAAGTGGAGACACCGGAGCCAACGCCGCCTGACGTCTCAAGTCCTTAAACACACACCCCAGTTTTGGCAGACCAGGTCTTTCTGAGAAGGACTGACAAGCTATCAACCAACGTTTAGCCCCGAAACGGCTCCTGAGAAGCATTTCACGTGTGCTCAGCTACACCCTCCTGAACTGAAAGGGACCTGAGTACCCTCTGAAATTCCTCCTTGGGTAAGAACTTCTGCAAAACTCACTGTTAAACATTAACTCAGATACATTAGGCTCCTTCAAGTCTGTCTCTGACGGTTCAATTTAACGGACATTTGTTGGAAACAGTTTAAGAATAATTCTGTGTGGTGCGTGATCTCCATTAATAAATAAGAAAATATATCTGATGGATTTGGTCCATCCTTCAAGCAATGCATACAGGAAAAGAACAAAAAAAAACTTAGAAAAAGCAGTTTGAAACCCGCTCTGCCATGCTTTGTCCACTGAGATCAACAAGAGGCACACTGTAACAGTACAGAGGACTGCAGCTTCAGCAGGACTGCTTTGAAAACACCAGGTTAATCCTAAAATACTTCAAAGGCACGTTCGTGCCAAGAGAAGCCAGTGAAGATGCCTGCAAGCAAACGAGACACTTTGGGTGTTCCGAGCTGCGCACGCTGGGTGTTGGTTTTTTTTTTTTCAATTCCAATTTGTCACAATAAAACGACAGTGTAAACATATTTCTTAATACCACATGAAGTTTGGAACCAAAAAAGCAGTAGTTAGCAGCAAGGAACTTTTCAGAAAACTCCCACGCTACCTCTGCAACCCAGCTCTAAATCTTTTCAAGCCCTGCTTGGAGCTGGAGCCAGCCTCCACCACAACGGGACCCGATCTTCTGCAGAACGTTTCCACCCTGCATTCCCAGCTGGGGTCAGGGAATGGTGAGGAGGAAGGCGACAGAGTCCTCCTCTAGTAAGGAGTGCCATTTGCCGAGTACTTCAGATCTTGTTCAAAATTCCTTGCTTTGAGCTGTTACAAGCTTGAAGAGGACACAGCTGACCTGCTCAATGAAATGACCTCCTAAAGCCTGTCCTGACCTGAACTGATGATCTTTGAACCCAGGCAACTTTCAGGACAGCTTAAGGCGGATTTTTTTAACAGGGGCGCTAGGGTAATTTCTGTTACGGTGTCATTAAAGTGAGCAAACTCCACTGGATATTCACAGTAAAAAACTTATGACATAGGGCAGCTCCCAAACTCCAGGACTCTAGCCCGGCTTTATGGATCAGATTTGCCACCTAGAATTTGAAACAGGAGTGTCTGGGTCTGCATGGTTACGTCCAAAACTAAACATCACCTTATGCGATACACATGAAACTACCTTGTTCACATGCAGACTTTTCTTTTGTTACAAGAAAAACCCAAATCATATGTCACACAAATCAAGAGATGATTATTCCTTAGACATCTATTTAACAGCTGCAAACGTCTGCTGTTAAGATGATTTTCATACAGAAATTGTTATGGCCATCCTAACGCCCCCAAACCAAACGGGAACTGAGGGGAAAATCTTCCACTCACAACCCTGCTCATCCCAAACCAAAAATGCTAACTTTCAGGCCGAGGTACTCGACAAGCGAACACAAATAACAGTCCCCTCCAACACAAACTCAAATGCTCAGTTTCACATATGATTTTGCCAGTAACACAAAATCCGAGTCCTTTTGAAGACGTCGGCGCCACCAGTTCACTTTAACCTTAAACGCGGTGATTCGACCCCACAATTTGCTAGCACACAAACTATTTTTAAAATTGCTACACCACAACTATCAAGTACTGGCCATAGCTGTCCCATGCCAAAAAGCAGTTCAGAGTCACATATTTGCTGGCTCCTACTAAAAATCAAAGAGGTATTTTTTTTTTTTGGTTCAAATTAAAAAGTTGTGCTGTTGGCATTTTCTGGTTTTCTCTGCTGCCTGGCGAAGGAAAAGCCCCGAGCAGAAGGCGCTGCGAGGACTCTTACGGCGGAGCCGCTGCCCGCTGGGAAAAGGCTGATGTCAGCTCCCGAGAGCTCCCTGCCAGGATAAGGAGGGCTTTGTTTTCAGCTGAACTGTGAAAATGAGAAAATGCCTGCAGCCTGACAAACAAGAAACCCGCAGCACACGGGTCAGGCCCGAGGCCGGCGCTGAAAGGCGCGGGGGCTTCGTTCGGGGCCCCTCGCTCCCCGCGCCCGCAGTTCACCTTACGCAGGCCCTGCCGCCAAACGCACCTTGGAAACCCAGCAAAGCGCCGGCCTTTGTTCAGAAACACCGCTACAGCTCTGCGGCCGCTTCAGCCACACGGAAAGCGCTGGTAATTCTTGCATCAGTCAAGTTCCTAATCGCTCCTCTGTAAATCAAGGTGAATTTTGTGAAGTCATAAGAAAACAAAGGCATGTTTCAACTTGAGACTTGAAATAAGCTTGCCTCTCCTTTACAAAGCACCAGAAAACAAAGTACGGCACAAAAAGCACCCCTCACTGCAGGAAGGGAATGCTTTGGTGAATGCACTTGAAGTAAAACATTTGAGGGACACACCGGAAAGTGTGAAATGCAAACAAAGGCATTTCAGAGCACAATGCCGAGGTTTTAATTTGGGGTGGAAGTATTTGTTTTTCCCAAGTGAGGTGTTTATGGGTTTAATTTCTCTGACCACAAAGATACAGAAGCTGTATAAATACAGTCCATTACACTGAGTAAGGGAGGCAGTTCCATATACTGGTTTTTAAACATTAATCCACAAGTTCTCAAGTACATTTTATTATCCTAAAGCTGAGAATTACCTCCTCTGAAAAGCAGAGCCTTTGATAAACTGTTCTTTGCACAGGAATTCCACCACATCTTTTAGAAACACAGCAAGACTGCCAGGGCATTTGATTTGCCCAGCCCCAGACACTGTACTCCAGGAGCTGTTTTTTCCATGAAAAAAGTAAACATAGCCGAGTGCAACTCAAAGAACCTAATCAAAGGGGATACATCAGGGAGTTCGTTACACCTGAGCAGGGAATTTCTCAAAGCACTCCATTTCCAAACAAAAGGCTGGCGTCATTGAATTTCTCATAAAACATCCAAAGCATGTAAACGGATTAATTCCCGCTAAAGCGCAGTGACTGAGACGCCAGGGTGCTGGTACCCAAGAGTTAACAGCCAATCCAAACAAAAGGTTCTACCATTTATAATGAACCACGGCACACAATTCTGTCCTATTTAATTACATTTCCAAGTACAATACGCTCATGTTAAGAGGATGAATACACAGCTGCTTCGCAGTTCTACCAACGCAATCACATGAGCTGCTTACGGTTGTTAGAAAGACTTCTGTCTTCCAAGCACCGACTTCCAAAGGAAAAAGATCTGCCCAGTTCTGGACATTTAGAGTACCTGAAGTCATTCAGCTAGATGAATCTGGACTTAAACACTGCTAGGTGCTGTCCAGCCCTGCTATTGACTGGGGCAGCTCTGCCCAGGAACAGGTTTTCTACCATCAACTCTTTCCTCCCGTGCCTTCGGGCGACTTTGTCCTGAAAAGATCAAAATGCACAGACTCCAAACTTCACCTTTGTAGTCCAGATCACAAAAATGTCTTTGCTATCACCACAGATATCATGCCATCAATTCTCTGAATTACACTCCACATCTCCCATGGACTTGGTTTTCTAAATTAAATGTTGTCAAACTTACACTTCTAGAATCTCCAAGTCACTACAATGTCACTGCCATTATTGTGTTCCTCAAAATATTTCTTTCCCTAAATGTACTGTCTTTTCTCTAGTGCAAACAATTCAAGCTTCCACCAACTGTGAAGTTGTTTTGTTTTTTTCCAAATGTTTTTCCTGTTTTTCCTCTTTTCTCATTATGACGTTCTGGTTTAACGGTAGAAATTAATTACTTGAACTTTGTGGAATTGTCCTGAAAATTTTGTTTTGGAGATGAGAAGTGTGTTGTGGAAGCTTGAATTGTTTGCACAAGACTGTGAACTTTTCTGATACAGCTGAAATGTATAGATATTCAGCTATTCCAGCTGTATCTGAAAAGTTTGACTTTTTGTGATATTCAGTTGAAAGCGTATTTTCGTATAGCCAGATCAAACTTACAAAATAAAGTAGAAAAAAGATGGCCTCATGTATGGCATTTTAGATGAGTCATCTGCAGTACACAGTTTAAATGAAATAGATTAAGTCCCATCACGTGAACACTAGGTAGACAGTGCTTTTTATTATAAGAAAAGATGCACATTTCATACAAAATCACAGAAAAAAATCTGTTGAGTAAAAACGAACCATACTGAAAAAGACCAGATAGCTTTAAAATACATCTAAGGGACCACATGGAATAACTGCCTGTATCTTCTAGTTTTGAACCCCGGTTGCACATGAGTCTGTTGGTTCAGACTTCATTACTTTTACGGCCTCCACTGTATAAAGTGTTATAATGCTGGTAAGTGCCAGCTGTGTTTTATTTCATCACTAGCAAATGAGCTTTAAAAGAAATCACACCTTTTCCCACAAAGTTACATAATAATTAAAAAATGCCATAAATTTCTCCAGTTGTGTCGTGCCTGTATGCTGCAGAAATGCAGCGTATGGTTCTTTCCAACACCAGCATTCTCGGCTCCAAGGCAAGGCTATAAATAGTTAAGTTTTTAGGAGAAAGAACAAGGTATGTAGTAAATGAGAAGTCTCTCTCCGCTTGTGAGCTTTTATTGTTTTGCATGACTTCAGTGCTGGATTCCTGATTCGTAACAAATTCCAAGACTGCAGACTACAGGCCCAGCCTCTGACTAACACTGTGGTGATTTATTTGAGGATAAATACCTCTGTCCTCATCTTATGACTGAACACAACAGTCCACAGCAGCGCGGAATGCGAGGAATGCAGAGGCTGCAGGAGCTGAGGCAGCAGGGAAAGGCGCACAGCTATCGGCTGCCCTGGACTGCTGAACCGCTCTGATCACTTCCTCCAGTCAGGAATGACAGGAATTCTCTAAGCCTGTACTTCATGCCAACCAGACTTGTGTTCCCAGGAATGAGAACGCAGCGAGAATGGCATTTGAGCATTACCCAACACATGCACCTAACTCCTCAACACCTTACCTGGATGAGAAATTCCACATCTAACTGTCAGAGCCGCACTACAATCCCGCAAGCAATGTTTAGCAACAACTGCAGCTTGCCCAGTTGTCAAGGCAGACTACAGAGCAGCTGGCTCACAATCTCCTGGCCTCGGAAAAATGCAAAGCACTTCTGTTTCCCCTCCTTCTGCCTCCCCGCCCCCCTCAGCAGAGAGCACAGAGCGCTCAGAACCAGGGGAAGCGAAAGGAGCAGATTACAAAGAACAAATGAACAACGCTTCAGAAATTGCAAGGTGAAGATGTATGTTTTACTATAAATAGTTAAGTCGGGCTAATTCCCATTACTTCCTGCTGTAGGAAAACAAAGGAAAACAAGAAGTCACCCATCTAACCACACCAGCCTTTGTGCCGATTTTCCATAGAAACTGAACAAAGGAAAAATCTCGCACAAAGTTTTAGATACAGTATGATTTTAGCACACCCAAAAATGAAGAGGGCAGCACTGAATTCTATGAACCAGAGATAATAAAAGCGACACTTACAGATGTGGATTGAACATCCGACTCATTTTAGAAACGTGGTCATTTTCACAGTCTAGCTCATCGTCCCCTTGGTCCATGCTGAGCTTTCTCTTGTTGGGACTGATAGGAGGAGGGCCTGTTCGGTGGTTGGTTAGAGCAGGGGATACTGGAAGAGACTGCATTCTGGGCTCCCCTCTTAGAGCTGCTTCACCTGCGGGAAGAAGAAAAGTCAGAATGAACACCACAGGGAAGAGAGAGGTCAAACAGCATGCTCCTTGCAAACATTCTTGCAGGCAAATCTCCCAACCAGATGTCAGCTCTGCACAGGCACATTTGAGACATGGCTGTAAGATAAATAAGGCATCACAAAACATACTTCAGTGCTTCATGCTGGAATAAACCACTGAAAAAAAGGCAACATGACAGGGGTCCACTACCCCTAGACGATCTGAAAAGTCAAGCTAACACCTCTTTCCAACAGCTTTTTTGTTCAGAAGCATTCCTTCTTACAAGCTGCCATTCCAAGACTGAACTTTCATTACCTCACTCTGCAAAGCATGACTGTTCGCAATGAAATACGCTTTGTTCCTTTTCTTATGGTTGTGGTTATAAATTCACATTTATACCAAGTAGTCAAGATCTAAAACTGAATAAACATTCAAATTCTCCAATTATTCCTTTTGTAAAAAGCTGTCCAAAACAAGCTGCTCTGGTATATAACTATGCAAGGTAAAAAATAGGGAAAAAACTGGAACTCGCTGATGCAAGTGCAACTTTGTCCTTAAATGTCCTTCTCTAGACTTCCAAACTACGTTTGGAGCAATGAACAGAACAGCACAGCTCTTCAGCACAAGAATCACAGCATTTCAAGAACACTAATTTTCAACTGGGCAGGCTGGTGGTAGAGTACCGAGCAGATGATAAATTTTAAACATCTAACACTTATCACAAAATGCCATTCACAGCAGATGGGAGCTGTGTATAAGTAACTCCCGAAATCACACTGAGCTTGCGCGTGAACACATTCACGTATTGTTACTAAGCGTGTATTAAAGCGTGGCCACAGCTCTCTTCCCATTTCCATTACGCGTCTCACTAAACGTGTAGCCTAAAGCACAGTGCTGCATCTCACCAGCAGCTGCGGGCTTCCCAGCTCACATCCTTACAGCCACAGGTCGTATTTAGACCTCAGGGGGATTTAAAGATGTTAAAAATGGGGCCTCGTAAGGGGCTTGGAGAGGAGCTAAATTAACCAGGGTTACCTATTCTGGTAATAGCCCTGAAATAGCCGCTTTTGCTAGAGTTTAAAATTTGTATTTTTCCTACACTGCCAGAAGTATTTTGTTCTCTACATGGCCATAATTTCCCAGAACTAAAATTAGGATAAAGTTAACTCCATCTACAGCCCCGCAGTACCTGACAATGGAAATCTTTGTATGCCACCACACATTTTCACATCATCGCCGAGGCAGATGATTTATAAAATGTTGCCCTAATTCCACACACTACAAATACTATTTTGTTGGAAAAAGAACGAGCGAGGAGAAAACCTCCTGAATGTTTACCAGTAAAAATAAGCATTTTGCCAATTTAGTCAGCATAATATAAACTAGCAAATATACACTGACCTATAATATACCACAAGTCATGATTTCTATTAAAGACTCTGGCACCAAATGGAAATAGGAACTTTCCATCTCAGCTCTAAATAGTAAAAACTGCTCCACTGCAAACGCTCCAGGACAGACATCCAGACCCTCTCCTGTCCGCAACAGCCGAAGTGTTACTTGGGAAGACCCCTGCAACTACTCTAACGTCTCAAGAGAATCTGTTGTCAAAAAGACCACTTGAGGTCTTTTTGATTCTTCTTGAGGTCTTTTTGAATCTTCCTGTCAGTAAAATGTCTGCAGTTTTTCTTCAGCCTTTATATTTTGCCAGTAGAAACCTCCACCTACCTGGTGTTCATATTCTAAACTGAAGAAGTCAACCACATCATACCAGTTTCTCTCAGTGAGGAATCTCCCTCACTTCTGTCTTCAAAAAGAACAAGTTAGTAACAATGTCAAAACATAAAACTTCCATCAGCTAAGGTTTGTGGTACTTTCATGCCACCCATACGCCATCACTCTTCTCTCTGCAGTATCTCAGATCACTTCTGAAGACTCAAACACAAAATCCCATCACGGGAATTACAAACTCCATGTAGGCATCTAACTCCTACTGACTTCTCCTGAGCAACTCCTGTCAGGAACACAGGCAATCTAAACATCTACACTATTCATATGGTGCAGCACAAATACAGCATGAGTTCTCACGTGGTCTGTAAGTTTGATGAGGGCTAAAACTGCTTCTTATTTCAATAAGAAGGTGACTTTCCCCCCACTACTTTCCTCCTTACCACACCTGGATTTGAACCAGAAAGGGAGAAACCACAGCGGAGTCTACCACCCCAAGTGCCGTTGTACTGACTGGATTTGTCTCCCCAACTGCCCGCACTCCATGGTAACCAGACTCACATCACGCCGCTGGCAAGACAACGCTCTGATAAAACAACTGTGTTTTATAAAATTCCCCAAGTCCAAACTCCAGGCTTCAAAATTCATTACTGTGACGGCTTGTGTCTGCGCTGCAACTGAGAGCAGAGATAGCAAACACATTTATTGTGCCTCTCATAAAGCTGCTCTTTGTTTCAGTAAGCAGCTGGTGTAAGGCACTCCAGATCTGCTGCTCTCAGATAGTTCAACTTACAACTATTCATACTAGTCTCTCTCTTTTTTTTTTTTTTCTTCTTTCTTTTTTTTATTAAAACTGTTAGGCAACATGATAAAGCACAGACAAGCTGAGCAGAGATAACAGTGTGACGTAGTGTCTGCCCATATAGCAGTCCTGCAGCAGCGCACCCGGCTGACAGAGGTCCACGCCGTCAGCAAGAACGTTCTTTATTTTAACCACTTACGAGCCTAAACTGGAAGTGATTCTAAGTAACACACGCAAACTAAATGTTTGTAAAAGCAGCAGGGCTCTTTTTGGATATATACACCCCCAGGACAGTTCTCTGCGAGCAGCGGATCTTCAACAGTGTTTGCGTTCCTCCTGCAGAATCTGCGTCCCTACCGAAATGACCAGGCAATGCAAACATGGCAACGGCAAAAGCCATGTTTTCACAAGTGTGGATTCGATAGCAAGGCACAAGAGAAGTCTTAAAACATGTCTGAGAACTCCAGGAGTTACCAAAGACTGGGAAAAAAAAATACACACTATTTTGGCAGTTGGCTTCCTTCCTCTGACCCAGCAACTCAGCGTGGGCTGCAGCGCGACGCGGCTGCCATATCCTACTGCCCCTCCCCACTTCCCCTCTCCCGCCGGCTCCTGGTAATGCTTGCAACCCGCGCGCTAGCCACAGCCCAGGGACTAAACGCCTTGTCTGTCCAGCTGAAGACTGGCTGTCTTCTTAAGGCAGACCGAAAAAAAACTACTTCAAAGAAAATTCCAGCACTGCGCTTGCCCATTTTACTTTTCCGTTCTGCATCTGACAAATGGATTTGTCCACAAGAGTAAATTCCCCACACAGTTACTAGCTTTGGAGAAAAAAAAAAAAACAAAAATTACCATCAGTTGTGGTGTCTGTCAACAGGGTCCTCACCTTTAAGGTCTTGGATTGAATTACCATGACCTCAGGCCACCCTATTAATTAATAAAATCATGGGCATGACAGCTTAACAGACTTTAATTAACATGCATTACACCTTTAATTACCTTTTCCAATACCTCCACGCAGACAAACTCTCATTAGCAAAAGGAGTTGCCTCATGTTCTTAGGAACAGACATTCCCAGGAATCAGTAGCACATTAAGATCTCCAAGAGCAGTTTTCTCTACTGATCCAAGATCAAAATTTAGCCCCTTGTGACTTATGAAAACATTCTGCTGAAAAGCCAAGACATTCACAAAAGCTATATAGATGTGAAAAGGATACTATAAAATTAAACTTGTTTTATTTTCTATTCCGATATTCTAACAATCATGAGATTAAATTGCAGATAGATGTAAATGAATTCATCAACTACTGCACGTTTTCTTCTACCATCTCAAACACAGAAGTCAGTCTGTGCCAACATAAATGGGGATAAATGGCACAAAAATTCCAATTCATGGACAAAAATCACATTTTTTGAGATAACAAAAAGCAAGCAGGGAAGTCACTGCAAATTACTCAATTCAACAAGTCATCAAAACAAGTTATCAAAAAAAAAAAGAATCACGATAGTGTGACAGAATTAATCTGCAGATGTTGTCAGCTGCCTAGCTCGGGTATTACTTCACAGCATACTGTACACTGATATCCTTGAAACTGTGAAATTCCCCAGAAATTAAATCTGTGTGAAACAGTTGGACCACAGACAATCTTAAAAGTATGTAATTTAAAGTAGATTTACTTCACTTGCTTTACCACAGAAAATGAGTTAATCCATTCAGACTCCTCAGTAGTACATCTTTGGTTCACAATAAAAGACATCCTAAGAAACAGTCATAAACGATGTTACTTATATGATTGCTGAACATTTCTATAATCCCCACTCAAGCAAAAAAAAAAAAATAAAACAAAAAAATTCCTTATGTAAAACATCATGTTGTACCACTGCTTTATGTCTGGATTGCAGTTTCTACAAAAGGTATGATTTAAGCTGAGCTTAAATAAGATTTAATTCTGGGAAGTAGTTCTGCCAACACTGTAAACAAAGTCACACCAGTCTGCATTTCCTTTGTATTATATAAAACAGGCCTACCCAGAGAGCATAATAAACCAGCAAACTACGGGAACAACACAAAATTAAGTATTAATGAGAACAGCCTAGTCATAAAATGCTGCTATGAAATCAGCATTCTTGGAAGTATTTTTTATTATAATTGACAGATTTCTTTCAGCAGCCAACTTAACAATTCACTTATCTGACACATATTTTACTGACTTTCTTGAAAGACGACAGAAAGCTAAGGTAGGAAACCAAACAGTCACATACAGAAAAACTGGCAAATGCCTGCTCTCATTCGTTTACGAAACATATGAAAAGCACTCACTCCTGGAACCACGCTCTGGCTACCACTGCACAGAGATACCTATGCCAGAAAACCCATGGCCAAAACCAAAACGCAGTGACTAAATCGGCTGTTCTGCTCTGCCTTCTCCATCTGACCGTGTCTGCCAACGAGGGACACATTATGCTTGACATTGCAAGCAGGAACATAAAATAGTGACCTCTGTATTCAGTCATCTCCACCCACTTTCTCCTCCTCTCTTGTTCGAGAGACTGCAGAAAGAGGAGAGGCAGAACTCAGGTACAGCGATGTCGCTCGTGGAGCGCAGGCACGCTTGCTTGAGGATCCTTTCAAAAAACACCTACTGTTAATCAGAGCTCAGTAGCACAGGTTAAAGCGCATTTCAACTTAACGGGTCTTGAAAATGCTGTATTGTATACAAAACACTAATTGCAACAGGCAGAAAATGGCAAAATTGCTTCCCTGGACCTAACTGTAACTGTATTTGCTCCTCTTCACTCTGCTAACCAGGTACCAAACCGAAAAAGTCTCCTTTTAATACATTTTTGGAGTTGAGTAAAAAAAAACCCAAACAAACCTGCAAAAGAGTATCTTGGTAAGTAGGCAAGAAATTGATGGCACGGAAAGAAGGGCAGCAGATATGTCGCAAAGAAAGCAGGATGGAATAAATGTTAATGCTCTGGTCTGGCAGAGCTCCTTCATATTTCCTCTATCAAATTTCAACTTTCACACCTCAACAGTTGTGACGGTGGGGCTGTGTTCAGTTCCAACTCAACAACAAACTCTGGATTAGCTCTAACTGTAGAGCATCAGACTACTTCATAAATTTGCTGACCTCCCTTTAAGATGATGTCCCATTTAGCCAACTCTTGCCATACCTGCCTAAAAAAATGTTCCTTTCTTCAGCTTAGAGTACCTGTACTCATGTAAACTATGGCTAGAAGAAGATTCCAATTATCTGGCAGACAAGGCTTAAATGCAATCAAGGCTAAATTACACTAATCTCCAGATAAAGAGCACCAAGGATGTCTATCATATTCGTTATAATGCCGAATAATACAGGTTTGGTACGCAGCAAGGTCTGAAGTAATGACAAACCAGTGGCCTGTCCTATCTGTCACACTCTGGCTAGTCCTGTCCTCTGTATAAACAGTCAGACACACACAACCCTTGCCCAGGTAAAAGCCACGGCACTCAACGCGCTGGCAGATAAAGGAAACTGGCAGAAGAGCACAAACAGCCCTGCGTGAGACACTTCAGAACTGACAGCAGCACCTTGCCGGACAAGTCAACAAAGGTACAACCACTAAACTCCTCAACCTAATTGTACTTCCTACGTAGAACACCGCAGATTACTTTTATTTGGTGCAGAGCAGCACAACCCAACAAGGGCATCCCAAACAAGGGAGGAAAAAATTTTTTCCACTGAGAGTCGTAGAACACTGTCCCAGGTTGCCCAGAGAGGCGGTGGATGCCCCATCCCTGGAAACATTCCAGGCCAGGTTGGCCGGGGCTCTGAGCAACCTGATCTGGTTGGAGATGTCCCTGCTCCTGGCAGGGGGTTGGACTGGGTGGGCTTTAACGGTCCCTTCCCACCCAAACCAGTCTGTGATTCTATAAAAGAGAAAGGAAGACAAAGGGAGAAGCATCATTTACATTTTCTGCAGCAGACAGCAGATTTCATGTCCTCGTATTTGCTTAGAAAACATGACATTAGTATTTACTGGTCAGCAAAAGACGTACGATCCATCTAATTCCCTGGCAAAACACACTGCAGTGTAAGTACTGTGGGTAGCTCTGGTGTATCCCTACACCATACTCCATGTATAGTAATACAGAAATTTAGTCATTTCTTCACTGCTAGGTAATGTTTTCTCCTCCACGCAGTTAAAATCTCTACAGATTCTAGGCAAGTGTCCGGGTTACAGAGAGGTGAAGTCTCACCAGTCTTGGTGCCTCAAGATAAAGACACTGTCATTTTCACCTTGTAACCCGGCTGGAACGCTTACGGGACACAGACACTTCAGAAAGAGTGAAACAAAGAGCAAATAATTCCAGAACAAGTAAGGAAAACTACCACCATGCAAAGTTTAAATAATAAACATACCATCAGAATTCAGCTTCCTTTATCTATTTGCAAAACTATTATACGGCATTCTCTCACACTTCTGATCAGCAGATTTTAAAAGCTGTCAGATAAAAAGATTTATTTTATTACAAATAAAAAACCACTATCAATAACAAAACACAAATTAAATACAACTGCAAGTCAACATGTTGAAGACATTGCTTTCCCAAACGATGGTGGTTTCAGATCTAGGTGTTCCTTCTTTTGTCACCCCACCAAATAAATTCCTTCCTATGTTACATAAAAGACGGCAAACCTGAACTGATCAAAGACTGGCCTGTCTTTTAGCAGAAACAATCAAAGCTAGAAGACCCACCATCTATTTCAAAAGGAAATCCAAGTCACAGCAAGGTCACCACAGAAAAAACTGTTAGACTGGGAGCTCAAGCTGTACTAAATGGTACTTTCTAACTGTGTAGTTTCATGCATGGCAAAGAGAAACAAATAGGAAATTCAGTCTTTGAAAGCTCAAAGTTGAATAACACCTCCTAAGCAGACAGGCAACATTTGCTACCCCGCCCCTGGGTTTTTTAGACAGTTTCTGTCAGTGGACAGCAATGCAGATATCCGGTCTGAAGGAGCACCTTCTGCTCCGATGGCTGGTATTTCATGGATATGATCCTGCAATGTAAATGAGACTATTGCACTGGTACTCAATGCCCTCTGTGGATATGAGCACAGTCAGTATTTTCCAAGGCAACAATTAAAACATTAATTTGGAGATGTTTACCTGTAACTGGGTCACATTAAAATTTAATCCAACAAATTGTGCACTGTTTCTTTCCTAAGGATTTGCAGCAAAAGGTGCTATGTAAAGGTTAAAAAAAAATCCACTTATTTAAATTTGAGTCAATTTTCATACACACTGCAAGCTTTTACTGTAGTTTACTATAAACACGCTCCAAACACCTTTTCTCACATTATTCTCCTTTCCTACATGTAGAAAAACTCAGAGCATCAAAAAGAACGAGTTTTCCAAAACAGCCACAAAATCTGATATTGCACTTCCAAGCAATGTTTCTTTTATTTCCATTTTATTTTTCCCCAAATTCCCTACCTGGAAGGTAGAAGGCCCTCAAGAGAGGATGTAAATGCTGTGTTTTTTAAATACAAACACAAAAACAAATACACTCCAAATATTAGTAAAAGATATGGACAGATGGGTGGCTCCCTTGGGAATGGATCTGGACAAAAGCAGGGTCACTGTTTAGACCACTGCACTGCGCGCAAGTCCTGCAAAGCTTCGTGTTAAGTTCCAAAACATAAATACCCCAAGCTGCTGCCACAGGGCAGGAGGAGCTGGGGCTGGAGGCAAGCCTCGAGCTGTAATCATCACACGCAGACGGACACACAGCCAGGAGCTGCTGCCGCCCTCACGGTCACCAACAGGATCATCTCTTCCCAAACTGAGGTGAAATGAGCACATTTCATTTGGCCTAGGGGACGCAGGAAAAACTGCAATTTCAGTCTTGGTTTTCTGCTACCCGATTGCAGGCTGTCTGAAATGGACTCGCGTATTTAAGGAACACAGAGCCCCTTCAACCAAGCTGGACAGAATATCGAAGACTTTAATCCACAGAGCGTCAAAACCATTCCAACCCATCTCCCACAAAGAATCCATTGTACAGAACAAAATCCCTTTGTCCTTCAAAATGGGCTCCGGAGTCCCTTCCACAGAGGGAAAGCAAGAGAGCAATGACAACTGTGCAGGGCAGGCAAGCACTCTGAATCCAACAGCAAACTCCATGAGCCATTCAGATGAAAACAAGATAGCCTTTTGATCACGCTATTTACATAGAAAACGAGGAGGACGTGTCAGCTTGCCAGTTCCTTATTTGCAGGGTTTTACTGTAAGTGATGGCAGTGGGCTGAGATATGCCCCAGCCAGTGCCTCAGCTGGTCGGAGAGAACACATTCAAGCTCATCATAAGCGCTACAAGGCTGGATAACACAGATCCTTCAACCCACTAGCTTTGTATTATGCTGAGACACAACCCAGCAGTCTTCCTCAGATGTTACTCACTTGTAGTGTTTTAATAAACAAAAACTTGTGAAGGCTTCATCTTCTAAAAAAAGCCCAGAGAACAGGCTCATGAGATGCAGAAGAAAGGATGTCATGTAATTCCTCCAGGAGTATGGGTGCTGGTGTAAAGAAATATACATTAAAAAAATCCCAAGTTATTACCATTGCTCCTGAAAGGAGTGTCTTCCAAACAAACTGATAAACAGGCACACACCACCACTAAGGAAAACGATAAAATTAATTTTGTTCTCCTGACACAGCAGTTTTTAATCTTGGGTTCATGACATGCAACTAAGATAAGTAATTTTACTGGGGAAAAAAACCAAAGTTGCTATGAAGAGATCCACCCCAAAAATTCAGGTAACCACAGAATACAAGAGCTTGAAAACTGTTGTTCCGGTAGAAGATTCAGTTGCGAAAAACATGGTACCAGAGAATATTACCGATTCCTCCTCAAAAGGACTGAAGATACTGGGTCTGAATTAACGCTCCTACCCACTCCAACAGTCAGCTCTACTATGCAGCGACCGAGATTGCTGGAGGCTGTCAGATTCACCGAGATAAAAGGAAAGGCAGCCCTGTGGTGCTAAGGGATGGATGGCAGCGCTGTCTGAATCCTAGCTGCACTGTTTATTTCACAAGCAGGGTGGTTTATGGGGCCAAGTTGCAGGGTCACTTAAAATAAATGTTCTCTCCAAGGGGAGGCCAAGGCAGGAAAGATAGAGAGAGGGATTGTGTTTGCTACCAAGAAATTACATGCTGCCTGGACAGCCTTTCTCACAGTTTTCTGGGCACTGAGAGCAGGTTTTCCAGAACTCTTGGAAAAGCAAGGGACAAGCAGAAATTCATATTTTTTAAGTTATCTTGACAGTCATGGGATTGGAACGGGTGAGCAGAACCAAAGTCACACTCTGTCTCTCAAAGACCTTAAACTAGGTCTTCCTCCCCCTGTACCTACTGGTCTTTAGCCAAATCTCCCTTTTGATTCACTTAACTCCAGGCTCCTTGTTTGTTTATTTCAAAGCTGGAGAAGCAAGTCATTCCTGACAAAAGACAGAAAAGACAGGTAAGTGCAGATGGGTTGATAAAACAAAGGTAACAAAAACCGCCAGTTGTATGTGTGTCCCACCATTCACAGGATACCAGCTCCACAGGATCCAGAAATTAGATCTCTCACTACATTACTATGATATCACTCCCCAGTTAATTATCTGTTAAATCCTTCCCCGCTTTACCTGAACGATGTACACCCTAAACATTTCTGCAGCTCTCTCCCCTCCATCACACACTACGGATGTTCCACCCCATTAAGCAGGCACTCCGTTAAATACCGCTGTGAAGTTTTTAATGGGACCAAACAGCCGCTCCAGGGGCAGTGAGACACCGTATTAATTAAAAAGGTTTGGAAGCACTGCTTCAGGTCATAAAACAGGCTACTGGCCTGCCTGCTGCCAAGTCGTGCATTGCATGGCCACAGCTGGACTGCTCTTTAATTGAGGTTTCTTATCCCAACTCATCTTCTGAAGGGAATATAAAATCAACTGCCAGCATCAGTGGGCACACTCCTTTTATGCAACTCAACAGGCCTCAAATAAAAAGAGCAGACCTGTGGAGGTCCTGTGGCTTCTTCCATCCCACTGTTCTTTGCGGGAGCTCATTCCTTGTATCAGCTAAAAAGACTCAACTGCTTCCCCCAAAACAGATTCCATCACCTCAGTTTAGAAGGGGTCCACTACAGATGAGCCAGAGTCACAAGAGATTTTAGTCCAAAAGCTCCTGTTCCCTCCGTGACTGCTGTGCAGAATGCAAGCATCTAGTCCGTATATCATCAGTCCAAGTTTCAAATATCAGAGTTTTTATCTGTTTAGCTGATTAATTACGATTTTTATTTGCACATCTCAGAAAAAAAAAAAAAAGCTAGAAGCACTTTTCACAGAATCACAGAATTATCATGATTGGAAAAGACCTAAAAGATCATCCAGTCCAACCATCACCAATACTTCTCAGCTAAATCATATCCCTCAACACGACATCCAAACGTTTCTTGAACACCCCCATGGTCGGTGACTCCACCACCTCCCTGGGCAGTGCATTTTTCATTTACTAACAGACCACAGTAAGGTTTAGCAGCTACGGCAAAGTATTACAAGCAAGGCACTTTGAATGTTGCTGGCAGCTTTATCCCTGACTTATGAGAATTTAACCAACTACAGCTTTTTTTCCCCTCTGTAAATAAGTATAAAGTAAATAAGTATAGTGTTCGCTATTTATTTCATGGGGATAGCTGAAGGTTGAACTAACTGGGCTTCTGTGAGGACTAGGATTCTGCAGAGAGGATTAAAAATATCTATATACAAATACAGTACAATGAGTATTAAAACTTTTCTTACCGTACTTGGTTCTAAATGGACTCATTGAGAAACACTTGAAAGCAAACAGGGTAGAGTTCAATTTACTGTACCACAAATTAAAACTCAGGGCACCCACAGATCAGCAGTTAAGGCAAGCATAATGTACCTCATCGCAGTTACAGTCTTCAAAACTAGGACTTTTAAGGATTTTTAAAGGAAGATAACTTTTTTTTTTTTGCGCTGATGATTTAAGTTAGATACACTTATTACAAAACATTGATAAGAGAAGCTTTTTCTAAGAGAGAAACTAGTCAAGAATCTCTAAACATCACTGCTAATGCTGGAATTCCTATTTTTGACACCTTTGGTAAACAGCTCAGTATGATGCCTACAGCAAGACAAGAGCAAAGTGTTCACTTCTTTAACTGCAGCCACTGGTTTTAGAGTATTCAGCAGGAAAAGTGTGCACGTCAGCATTCTCCCAGCTGGCGCTCTGAGATTTAATTTACGCCAACCACAGAGTGACTGCGATAGCTCTCCGAGATGCCACAGCATGAAGACTGAAGGGTAGGGGTTAAACAAGCAGCAATGCACACCAGATGTCTGAGGAGGACAGCTAAAAGATCCGGAGCACAAGGAAGCATATTAAAAAAAAAATCCCCTTCAATGCCATAAATATTTATACTAAATCCAAGAAACTGGCCGAGTTCAAACTTGTCCTATATGAATCATACAGCACTTCCCTCACCCCCTCTTCATTTAATGTGTTCTGTATAAAACCACCACAAAGGAGGTGCCATAGTTATGTCAACTTTTTTTTTTCTATACGCTAAGAGTAGTTTTCATAGAGCTCCTGCTTTAGAACAGATTACTTTCCAAAGAATATAAACAGAAAAACTAGATAGCCTTATTTTACTTGGCTAGCTCTTATGCGGCATTCATTGGTCTTCCTAGATAATGTAGATCCACAGAAATAGTTTCCTTTTGACTGGACAACTTTGGTTTTCTTCATATGGCCATTTAATTACAATTAGCAATGCATCACAAAGTAAAATACTCAAATTTAGTAATGTGGAGCCAAGAAACAATAATTTTCTGAAAGGTTCTGCTCTGAAAGTGGCAAAACCTGCTAATCTTACAAATACCTAAATTTACTTTCAGAAGTGAGACGTACTAAACATGAGCAGATAATAAAATTGGAGGTCACCATACTATCTCTGAAGTGCAACCGGAGTGCACTAATGCCATCTGCAAAACAGGTAAATACTCAACCCCCAAAAGACAACAGCTATTCCAAAAGATCCACTTAGCAGCCTTGGTTTTCAGTTTTCACTCTTCTTAGGCAAAGGATTGCTGGGCCAGGCACTTTGTAGATGGTAACGACAAAAAGCTATTCCCAACCTGCTGTTCTGTGATTTTTGGTTAAAATAAAACATAATAAATATTTCAATATTGGTTTATATTCCTGTACAGCAGTGCTATTCCTATCCTGAAAGAAAAAAAAAAAAAAAAAAAAAAAAAAAGGCTCATCTACTAAAACACTCTTACTTCTAACTACAGCCCATGTTTAAAGGTAAAAACCCCTATTTCTGCACGCTGAGGAATAAATATTAAGTCTTGCAAACAAAGGAGGTGTAATGCTGAGTGGTTTCCATGCCTGCTGTGTCAAATGGGTTTCCAGGAAAAACTACTGCTTTTTAAACAGAACTGGTTCCAAACTTTTCCTGGGAGAGCAAATAGATTTCCTGGAACCTGCTTGCAACGTTTGGAAGAATAGGAGGAAAGTTATACACTACAATGCTTGATTCTCACAGCTGACAAGAACACTCCAAAAGGAGGAGGAGTGAAAAAGAACATGGCTTAAAATAATCAAAGATAAACTCCTGTAACAATGTGTATTATGAAAGAACAGGAGGCACATTTTTTGTGAAGGAACTAAGCTGGCACACACACGCTGAAGGCATACTTGCCTTCCTCCTCCTCTGCCAGAAAGGCTAGAACATTCCACTTTATCCCATTATTTACCTCCGTCCACTGTCACACAACATGTTGGGAGGGAAAATCTGGACTGCACTACGCACCGCTACGTTTTAACAAGTTCTTGTTTTTAACGTTAGCAACAACAAAGTTAAAAAGCAAGGAAAAAAAGAAAAATGTTACTTAAAAAAAATAATCTGATACCAAAGGGTGCCATGACACTTCGGTAAAGGCAACACTGTAAACTCGGTTTACACTTTCGCCCCCCACACTTGTATTACTTCTAGGTGAGACCTTCAGGACTAGCACTCCTATTAAAACTAGGCATCCGAAGGTCTTTGATGAAGATGCACCACCTTGCTGAAGTTTCTGGATTACTTCTTCTTCGGCTAGAACCAATGCTGCGGTGGTCCCAGGAACACCACCATTTCAACTTCACCAGGGCTATCCAAGAAAAAGCTGCACGGAGCCCTTTCCTAGCGACTGAAACGCTCCAAGCTCGCCTTACCCTAGGATCGGTGCCAAACTACTGCTGATGGTAAGAATAAAACTCTTCCAACTCCATCCGTCTGTAACACGGGGTGTACAAGTCGACAGAGCTAACCCTGACGAAGCGCTCAACTGCCCGTTCCACACGGCCTCTCCCCGTCCCACCAGGACTCCGAAGGTCTCTGCCGGTACAGACCACGCTACGCGCGCCATTACATCGACTTGCAGAGACAGGCACGAGAACGGCGGCTCTGCCTTCAGAAAAGCTGTTAGATGAAGCACCAGGGGAATGCTGCCTCCAGGAAATTAAAACTGTGCATCACGGCACTCGCGGCGTACGTGTTACCGCACCGTGCTTATGCAACAACATCTAGCAGCGCTGCATCACACGGCAATTATCTGCCAACGCACACGGCGCTTACTGAAAGGGAAAGGAAACAATGACTCCGTGTGTCCAGCCATCGCCCCACGCTGACTTGTCCAGTGATTGTCGGGGAGATGATACAGACTGCATCAGGAAGAAAAAGTTGGCCGGCTTTAAGAAAGAAATTAAACCCCAAAACGCGCATGATTCCTCAACACTGAAAAAGCATACCACCATTTTTGTAAACACTCCTCCAGATACTTGTATTCATCACTACCTCATACTATTATCAGTGAAAAATTACAGGCTCTGTCCTGCCGGATTATTGTTAGCGTAAACAACTCTGCTAAATCGCTTGGCACACTGTCCGCATGCAGCGTGTTAAAACTCTGTGGTCTAGTCAGCCAAAATCAAATATAAAGGCCCATCTGTATTAATCCTCAAGAAGAAATTAATAGACAACTATTTTCATGCAAAGCAGATATTTTAAAAAGGCAAAACCAATACATATGGATGAACTTTTTCATTCATAATTTTAGATGCCGCACAATGAAGACTGTTGTTCAAGCTTTATTTTTTTCCCTAACAGTTCTCCATACAATACAGGGCATTGTTCAAACTCTGGAGTAATTTAAGCTTTTTCAATGTCTCCTAAAATCCCTGGATTTATATCCAAAGAGACCTGGCACTGTAACAAATTTGACTTGTGAGTAACAAGTTACAGCCCTTAAGCAAATTGCTCATTAACACAGAATTCAACTTACTGCTACAAACCTCACTACCTTTTATCTAAAAAAAAAAAAATAAAACGCGCGGCCTATCTTATCTGTTGAAAGTTGTGGGATAACCCACTGTTATATTTGCTTTTTTCAATTTCCTTGTTTGAGTTCTCAGGACAAATGCTGAACTAGCATCAAGGGTGAGGAGAACAACAGAACTCCGGGGAAAAAAAAATGCTTACATACAACCTAAATCTATCTTGCCTTTGATGAATGAGGAAAATAAACTGAATTTTGATGTCAGTACTGAAAAGGATATCCCAACTTTGTGCTAGGAGGAAATGAGTAAGAAAAGCCCAACTGTGAAGCAGGAGCTCTTTGTTTTTTCCTGATAAAAGACACTGAAAAAGCAAAACCCATAGAATTTTCTACAAACAGGGAACGTTCTGTAGGTACATCTTAATTTACATGACTTGGAACAGAAATTTGACACTGCATTACAAACAAGAACCCTTAATTCACCGTGAACGAGATTTTTATCCCATTTATTATTCCACTGACTCTAAGAGAAGAACAGTGTTAAAGTCATTTTATATATTTAGAAACTAAACCAAACTTTGGAGTTAATAGGAGAAACTGATGTTACAAACCCAGAGTAAAACGCAAGGTCAGCAAAGAAAACTGATGGAAACTGTTCTTCAGAAAACACGTTACCTCTCGTTAAAAAGCAAATGAAGATAGCAGAATCTGTTTCAGGCTCCTTGTTTGACACCACAGCTCTAAACTGGCCTTTTTGGCCAGCTATACGTCCATCCAAAATGCCTTGCAGTGCCCTGGGAAGACACACAGCTATGCAGGCTCAGTGCTGTAGCCAGCTAGTGCCTCGCCGCTACAGGAAGTCAGCGAAACAATTATGTAATATGCCACTAACTAGTGTAAGCTGTCCTGCAACCAAAAAGGGGTGTTTGGCTATAAATCTGGATCCAATTTTCTCCATTTAAAAAAAAACCTCCAGTCTTCTGGACTGTCCAGAGAACTCTGTATAACTATTTCGAGTGCTCCAAGTCTCATAACATGCCTGGGGGATTTCTTAGCATCTTATTGCATTTCTTTATACCTTTCCCAGCACGGCAGTTCAAGCCTTGAGAATGCAGTAATAACACAAAGCATTTGAAAATGGGAGAGAGAGGAAGGAAGGCAGAAATCTGCCTTCCAACACAGAACCATCTGTACGCTCCCTCAGATAAACAACAAAATGAAACAGATCTTCTCCTTGGAGACTGCACCTTCTCCTACGTATTGTGTTGGAAACGCGGAGCCCAAACGTGCTCCACTGCCCCTGCCCTAGCCCAAGAGCAGGATCACCTGCCATTTGTTTTGTTTAACTCTGAGCCCTCCTCACAGGAGAGCCTCTCAGAGAAAGACTATTCAGCTAAAGTTAAGCGAGTTTCCATTGCGAAACAAGATGCAGATGTTCTACCTCCGAATACGCGCCCGGAATCAAGCGCTTGCCATTTGATAGGAAGCACTGGGCATGCCAGACTGGTACAGAATGGTTTCTGCTTCATGGCCCTTGCACCTCAGCGAGGACAACAGTCTCCCAAGAGTTTTCTGATGTCTCTGAGCTCATTAGGAAGAAAACAATGACAAGAAAGCACTACTCATTAAACTGGCCATTGTTGATCGCTGGCAGCAAAGGTTTAGTAGGAGGATATCGCAGGTACTGACGCTAACAATCAGCATCCAGGTGCTGAGTCAACAATTCAACAAATCTCTAATTATTTCTTTTTTCTTATGGCACCAAATATATTACAGTAAATTGCTCAAAATGGTTGATCATTGCCAATATAACTGTCACTTTACCATTGGCGAAGAGTAAACATTTTCATTTGAATAATTTATAAATTTTCTTTCACAAGAGAGGGAGACAAAACTCCAGTGTTCTCTTCTATGCAACTTGTAAAAAACTCATTATGTTAAAGTATTTTTTTTTTAAATAAAATGAATATTTTCCTCCAAAAGCATCAGAGTTTAGATTATGCTGGGGCATCACAAGGAGCTCAAAGCTAGAAGTAGTATTAAGAAAACACTCAAAAGGACACAGATTATCAGTATAAAACAAACAACCCTGAGGAAAGGAAATGGCTTCATTCTGTGGTTCAAAGTTACAGAGCTCCATTCAAAAACCCTCTCCCCTCATTGCTGGTTAGGCACCTCAGGAGATCACCTAGCCCAAACCTCCTGCTCAAAAGCAGGCTCAACTAGGGCAGGCTGCTTTGGGCCGCGTCAAGTTGGGTTTCGAGCATCTCCAAAGATGGAGACTCCACAACCTCTCTGGGCAACCTGTGCCAGTGGTAGGCCACTCTCACAGTTAAAAAAAAAAAAAAGAAAATTTTGTTTGAGAAAACAGTCAACTTAAGTATGGAACCTTAAGTTCCATACTACAAAGCGCTCAGCTAAATCTGCAACACACCATTACCTCGTAACAGTTAACGGGAGAACTTCCAGACCTCCCACTTCTCCCCCAAACTCAACCAAAGGACAACTTTCTGTCCATAAAGCAGAGCTCATCTACATTGGTCGCCATTCTGCTTTCTTCCCCCAGACTCCCACTGAGTACAGCAACTCAGAAAGACAGTTTATGAACTAAACAGCACTCTGTCAATAACTGTTCCCGTACTCACTGGAGCATGATCGTGAACATGCTACTTAGGAAGGGAATTAGATTAAGACATAGCTGAGGTTTCCTGCACCTACCAGTGAAGGAAGACTAACCAAGTGCTGGTATTAACTCAGTAGCCCGAAGCTTGCCGATAACAAAATTTGCTATCCGTAAATCTTGCTGGGCAAGAAAAAGCAGGACTCACCTCAGGATGCAAATTATATTCTTCTACTCCATGTTCTACTCCTTTAGTTCCATGTTGAACTAAAGGGCTGCCAAACGCACATGGTGGAAGAACTTCTCCAGTTTCTTACGTACCAATACATCTCACACCCATCAGCTGCAGCTAGAAATCAATGGCGCATAGTTCCAGGGCCTCGTGCCAGAGGTGAAGGATGAAAACCACTAGTAAACCTCATAAAATGATAATGACACATTTCACCAGCATACCAATTATCTCAATAAGCAAAGGCAAGCGGATAAAGAGAGATTCTGAAGGAATAAGGAACTCATCTCATTTATTTCCTGTGGCATATAGGTCCATAATTCCTTCCTCTGAAATCACAAACCTACTTTCACATCATGCAAACGTATTGGTATCTTAGCCTATATCTGCAAAAGTACTTTCCAGGAAGGCATCTATTTATAAGTAGTTCAAGTATGACCATCAATACATCCTAATTAACAGAGTTTGAAAGGGCACTTTGTTGTCAATACAGTTACTACCGCAGCAGGGCCTTTGAAAAGACAAGATCCATCGCTGCTGACACCACTCACTTGCAAAGTGAATACTACGGCAGAGGCATGGAAGATCCGTAGGCATCTCTGAAACACCCTTCCAGTTCACTCCAGATGTTGCCAGTGTTTATACTTTTTAAACTGCTGGGATATAAACACCTCACTATAAACACCACTGAAGTTTTGCTTTTCTTTTCTTCATTTTGTGTGTGTTTATTTTAGTGTTAAAAACGTTAACTTCCATAACAAGGGAAACAGCAACAGATGTTTAAACTAAACAAAGGCTGCTAAAGTAGAGTGTATTCCTTAAGCTGCTCCTTTGCTTTTGGACTATTAAAGCTAAGATCTGGTCAAATAACAATTATTGGAGAAGAGGGTGGGGGAAAAGGGGCTGGAAAGAGTCTTCCATAAATATTAGGCATAATTATAATGGATTGAACCAATGAGCCATAACTACAGTTTTTCTGCTTTAGTCAACAAAACTCTCAGGGACATGTACCACGTAAGTAGAATTTTATGCAAAACTTCACGGTCTTCATCAGAAGTTGTCAATTGTTTCCAAATAAAGCACTGGTTATTAGAGAGAGCAAGCAAAAAGTTAAAGGATCCTGCAAGTTTTTTTTTTTTAAACTAGATTTCTTGCTGTAATGAAGAAAGCACAGGATATGAAAGAGCTTCAACTCTACCGAATCCCAGCTCTATTATTCAGTACTGACAGGCAAGCTCAAGAAAAAAAAAGTTTTATTCAAGCAAATGTATACATATTTGTGCAGGAAAGAAAAAGAAAAGAAAGAAAAAAAGGAGTCAGAGACACTAACAGTTCTACAGGGAGCCCCTCCACTTCCTGAAGGAAAGAAATGCGGCCCCGCTGGTTTAAGGCTAGAAAAGATGGTATTTTCCACGGTGAGGTTCGGCTCCCTCGCTTCTGGCCTGCTCTTTTTCTGAGAGCACGAACAGATAGCTCCCAGTCCTGCGTGCGCTCCTCGTTGTTTCTCCCCTAACAACTACAGCAAGTCTACTTTCCGAACGAACGCGGAAAACGCTCCCGCTGAATCAGAAGACAGATTTCTGCAGCGCTGGTGCGCTGTGCGGCTCTCCTGCCAAGCTGCGTGAGCTCAGCGCTGCCTTCCCCCCCGGCCGCGGCCGGGCCATAACCGCTGCTCCCAACGGCACGTACAGCCACCTCCGCGGGGGCCGAGCCACCCGCGCAGCCCACCGCCGGGGCCGGGCCGGGCCGGGCCGGGGCCGGGGCCGGGGCTCGGCGGGCCGGGGCCGCGCACGGACGAGGCCGCGCACGGACGAGGCCGCCCCGGCACCGCCCCCGGGCCCGGCCGGGTTCCGGGCGGAGACGGCCATTAACCGGCTTCTTTACAGCCGGGGGAGCGAGGAACAAAAGCTTTTACCGGCCGCAACAGCGACACTGTCCTCTCCCTTTCGGGGGGG